>PVJH01000405.1:0-328230 GCA_004026705.1 Nesogale talazaci | reverse complement strand
TGCAGGAACTCATGGAATCATGTAGCTGCGAACCAACTCCTGTACCAGAATCCTTACAAACTCAAATGCAACGTAGACAATTGAGGCCTCTAAGAAGCTCGCATCGGATCCGTTCTCTTCTACTTCCAGAATGTAACAGCTACCCTGGATTTGGTAGGTCAAGTGATTCTTCATCAGAGACTACTTTCTGACACTTTCCCAGAAATATGTCAAGTTCACATGACAGCTGAGAAGAAAACAGTGAGCTAAAAAAATGCACTATCTTGCCCTGAATCACCAAGTAAAGTCCCCACTGTGTGTCCTTGCCTGGCACAGCACCTAAAAGTGATGATGGAGGCATGTGTGCATGGTGTCTACTAAGATCAGTGGATTATGGAATGACAGTGGGCCATGCATTTTGCAAGAAGCCACCCGAAACTTAGATCCCAATCAAATCATTTAGAGAGTTGAAGGATCATGAAAGGATTGGGTGTGTGTTCATTGACTCTCAAGGCTTTTCCATTATTCAGTGGTTCTTTTGCACATTCATGCAGTGTAGCCCTTTTAGCCCCGCCCCTAGTTTTCATCAGTCCAAGACTGGGCTTTAGATTAATGGGGATAATATATAAAAAGTGTCGAGAAACTGTACGGCAGGAAACAAATGTTGTTATAATTGCTTTGTTACTGAGAAAGGAGTCAGAAATTTAAGAGGAGCTGGCTAAAGGATACTGGAGGATTGGGCAGGGTGCAAATAATTCAGAGTGTCAGAGACTTCAGAGTTTTAGTGCAGGGGGGGCGGTAGAAACGTATTTCAGACAATCCACTTCATCCTGGTTATTTAAAAATGAGACGTGTAGGCCAGGAAGAAGGGGCATACACTGATCACAAGCATTCAGGAAGATGCAAGAGTAGAGATGGTTCATCGACTCCTCATCCAACACGCATTCTTCTCTGCGGTGTGCCTCTTCCAGAAGGGAACCTCCAGTGCCTTCTTGGTTTTTATAGTAACATCAGCCACAGCTGATGAGCTGCCAAGGAGTTATGATGACCACGGGTGTCATCCGGGGAAGTCTCCTTGTGGTTCTCAATGGCTGTGAGTTTTTGCCAGCAGATCACCAGGCCTTTCCTACAAGTTGCCTCTGTTTGGACTCAAACTGCCAGATGTTAGGTGATCGACAGGCATATTAACTGTTGGCATCACTCAGGGACTCCGGCCATGGACTGCTGCGGTGCACACACCTGAACCTAACGTCAAAAACCAAACAAGGAGGAATGGTTTGGGGGCTCCCTCGACCAGGCAGAACAAAGCAAACAGCTTCCTTCAACAATAAATCTTTAATATTTCCCAACTCTAGTTTTCTTTTTTTTGTTGTTGTTCCTCACTTTAGACAAAGTAATCGTTCACATGCTCGTCACCATCGGGTATGTCCTTAGAACTTCTTTGTAGTTATTGTAATCCGTGGCGATTGTGTGTTACAGCCTGTAAATTAGATATAGAATTGGACCGTAAGGCAGAGCACCGAGTGTTAAAAATGTTCAATTCCAGTGGGGGAACCAGGGAGCGGTTAAGGCCTGGCGCATATAATGTTAATATTACATCAAGTATGATGTTATTGCACAAGATGCTTATTGTTAATGTCTGTGGGGAGGATCCGTTCCAAAGATTTCAATTTCAGTAAACAGATTACGCAGTTCCACCATATACAATTAGGGAAGTGGTAATGAAATGGTTATAAAGTCCCTTGTGGGTCTGGCATCTTTTTTTTAATTTTGTAAATAACATCAGAAGCATTCTAGAGGGAAGTGCTTATGCATTTATTTATTATTGATTTTAAAAAAATACATTTAACATTACTAGTTATTGCAAATCTAGTCTCAGTGAGTTGAGGAAGATAAGCTGTTTCTACATTATTAAATGCTGAAAGTATAGGGAATTGTGAAGTGGTATCCTTCATATAAATATATTAAATATTAACAAAGGGTGATTGCAAGAAATTAATTTATAGCTGGATTTACTTTGCAAATAAAACCTTTTCAAGGTTTCACCTTTTGTTGCATACCATGCATGTTTTAAGTGTATGCCTTAGTGAGTGGTTTGGATGATGTTAATAAAATCTAGTCTGCAAGTGACTTCAGACACAACTGCAGAGCATTATGCTGAATTGAAGGCAGATTCTTTGAAAGGAAGCTAATTGCTGAAGAGGTTGCTTCGATAAACAGCCAAATATCAGAAAGATCTCTAAGTTGGTCGTTGTTCCTCTGAGGGGTCCCTGGGAGGCAAACAATAAATGTTCTTGGTGTCTGAGAACTTGGAGGTTCATAAAGCAGTAAAAATCAATACTGAAAGATTAGCAGTCAGTATGTTTATAATAAGATACCTAATGCAACACATAGGCATTCAAAATGCCAATCATTCATAAAGCTGAGTCAAGATCAGATGTGTGACGTTGGTTGGATTGGTTCTGTCTTTCCAACTAGGACAAATTGCTCACCTTCTCTACACTTCCTCATCTGCGACCATTCAGGTGATTCCAACTCACAAGAATTGTATAGGGCAATGTAGACCTGCTTCTTAGGATTGCTGAGGCTCTAAAT
The DNA here is from genome assembly GCA_004026705.1 of Nesogale talazaci. NCBI lineage: Eukaryota > Metazoa > Chordata > Mammalia > Afrosoricida > Tenrecidae > Nesogale > Nesogale talazaci. The sequence continues at coordinate 325,656 of PVJH01000405.1, read as the reverse complement.
ACTTATTTGAGCAGAAAGCCTCACCTTTCTGTAACCTAGGAATAATAATACTGTGCTCCTGGGGTGTTATTGACTTTATAGGAGATAGGAAAATAAAAACAAAAACAAATTCAGTGCCAACCAGTCAATTCTGACTCAAAAAGCCCCCGCTACACAGAATAGAACCATCCCTGTGAGTTCCCAAGACTGTAATTCTTTATTTGAAAGAGTAGAAAGCCTCATTTTTCTCCTGAGGAGCAGTTGGTGGTTTCAAACTGCTGACCTTACTGTTAGCAACCCAAGACGTAAACACTAAGCCACCAGGGTCTTTACAAAAGACAGGGCATGTTAAATAATTAATGTGCGTAGCTCACAGTGCTATAATAATTGTGACCTGTTTTTAAACAGGGATCTTCATTCAATAAGATCCCTTCATATACTATTTGTAAGAGTATATGCAATTTGACCAGACTGATGTACAATGAACAATTCTTGTATGGATTTCACTAAATTTCTGAAGATAGTTGGGGACTATTGAACTATTTAGACACTGTTCTCCAGTGCTGCATTGTGGGGATGATGAAGTATGTGTTTGTAGGCTTTCTCCCCTCTCTGGAATTTTGTAATTACCTAATGACACATTATTGTTCTCTTCCATTGAGTAGACTCCAACATATGACAATTTTACCAGTAGGAAAGCCACATGCCCCTCAGTCCTGTACCATCTTCACCATCACCAGCCTGTTCAAGTTCATTGTAGTGGCCATTATTCGTGCCAATCCATTTCACAATGGTTTTCTCTTGTCAACATTGGCCCTTTTCTTCACCAAGCATGATAGCCTTCTCCAGAGCTTCGTTTCACTGATGCCATGTCCAAATGAAGTCATTCAGACCTTCTTCATTTGTCTTCTATATGGTTTGGGTGGACTATTTTCAGAAGTAGATCACCAGATTTTGCTTTCCAGTCTGTTTAGCATAGGTGTCCTAGATGGCAATTAAAATACCAGTGACATAACTTTCAGTATCCCAGCAACATGCAGGACATCACAAACTGACAGAGGGGTGGTGGACCCAGTGGTAGAACAACTTCTTTTTCTTTCTTTGCTTCTGCCTTTCTACTGTCTTTGAAGCTTAACCAAGGAGAGGTATTGGAAAACTTCCCCTCCCAAACTAAGCACCATGGAGTTTCATGTTCTTTTACAAAAATGTTGACAAACAACTTTAATTTTTATAGCTTTTGTAAGGGTTGAAATGTGGGTGCCTTTCTATTTGGTGAACACATTAGCGTGTTTAGTTCAAACTGGATAATACATACCTAATCTGTGCAAGGCACTGTAACAAAAAGGTATAGAATGTGTCTTAAAATAGCGGCTTTCTTAGATATTGGGGTGGGAAGAAATAAGAAAAATGCAGAAAGATTTAGACAGTAGATTAAATGGAAAAAAGTGAAGGTTATAGGATAAAATGTTCACAGAGGAAAGCCTGCATAGTAGACTAGGTGGATCTCCTGCTGTGCCCCCCAGAATTATTGCGAAAGTCCCTTATCTTCCTTTGCGCTTTCTCTAGTGCCTTGAACAGGAGTTACTTCCTAAACAGTTGTTCAGTTGAATAATGGCAGTCACTGATAGCTGTCAATAACCCCTACCTCCTAGTGTGTCTTCACAGTTTGTACCTTAAGTAAAAATAAGTTGTAGTAAAAGTTCTGCATCAGATTCAAAGGCCTAGGAGCACATAAAGAAAATGCATGCTAAGGAGTAAGTTTTAGTTTTCCAATCTAGACTATGACCTATTTTGAAAACCAGTTGTTGTTCAGTTGATTATGACTCTTATGACCCCAACTGTGATAAATAAAGTACAACTATGTCCCATAGCCTTTTCAGTGACTGATTTTTCAAAAAGTATGCCAGGCCTTTGTTCCATTGCACCTCTGTGTTGATTTGAATTTCCAACCTTCCAGTTAATCATTTACACTCACTGACTCACTCACTGTCCTTCCACTCCATTATGATTCATAGGACAGGACATGTCCTGTGTGTTTTTGAGGTTTTAACTCTTCATTTATAGGACTAGGAAGCCTCATCTTTCTTCCAAGGTGCAACTTGTGGTTTCAAACTGCTGCATCCCAACATGTAAACAAACATATATGTCACCAGGGATCCATTTACTTCCAAGACCTCAAATTTTGTTTTATTCATCCCTAACTACAAATGCTTATTCTCTGACTTTTTAAGTCTTATTTTATCATCACACATCTTATGATAGGGAGATGGTTTAGGATTGTACGTTCTATGTAGAACTGTATCTTTTTTACAAAATCACATGCATCTCATGGAAACTGGTATGCTGCTTGAGTCATCTCAGTCTGCCTTGAGTATATTTCTTTGTGCTAACTCAGTCTACTTTGTGCAAAGGTCAGTAGAATTGTAGTACTAAAATTCAGTATTTCCCCTGTTTTCAATCTACCAACGACAGCTGTATGACAGATATGCTGGTACAGGTATTAACCCTGCCAGGTAGACCCATATTGGTGTCTTTCTTTGTTTTATAGATGAGAAAATAGGAACCCAGAGAGGTCAAGTGATTTGCTCAAAGTAGCTGCCTTCACAGTGGCCCATGTAGACTGGAGAGGCATCTTTCATGTTCTGAGAGCAAAGCCATTTAGGTTTTGCTTGGTCAGTGTTCCTATAGAACAGTGAGACATCTTGTCTGCCCCCCCCTCCCCAGTTCCATGATTAGTATAAGGACAATGGAAAGCAGGTAATATTACAGAAAAATTATGAAGATTGGGCAAAAAGATAAATGGATCATGCTAGAAGGGAGAGGGATTGAGCTCTCCACTTAGATCCATTTGTCATGGTATATGTTAAATGAATTGGGAGAGGATGATCAATACAAAACAGGAGATGATATCAAATTGTTGGTCCATAAGTGTAGTGATGATCTCCTTGGCTGAGAAAATAATGCTCCCACCCCATCATTGATTATAACACATACTTTAGTGGGGTTTCCTTTTCAGATATTCAGGATATGCACTCCCATGGAGTTTCCATGGTGACCAGGACACATTTCTGTAAGACACATGGTCATGCTGGGGTGTCATTCTGTGGCTGTAGTACATGGAGAAGTAAGTGCATTTAGCAAGAGGAAAATGATAAAAGAAGTCATGTCATCTTATCGATAGCACACAGCCAGGGGGGACAGGAGGTATGCAAACAAAACTTCATGAAGTACTTTTAAAGTACTTAAAACAATTCCTTTCTTTCCACTCTATTTTTAAAGTAATTTTATTGGTCACAATCCATAATTCCATTAGATCAAGCATAATTGCATAATTGCGGCCACCTGTTTCTCCTTAACAATGAAAATGTCTAATTGTAAAAGAATAGTAAATGTTTAAGCGGGCACACTTGCATACATGCTGAAGAAGGTTTTAATTTAAATTAATACAACCAAGTTTTAGCCTAATTGCTTGATTTAGATTAATACAATAAAGTTTTGCTGTATTTAGATGCCATTGAGTTGATCCCACTCAGAGTGATCCCATGGATTGAGCAGAACTACCCTGCAAGCTTTGGTAGCTGTAATCTTCACGCAAACAGATTGCCACGTCTTTTCTCCCGTGGAATGTCTGGTGGGTTCAGATTGCCATTGGGTTAGCAGTGAGTGCTTGGCTCCTGTGCTACTGGAATCTCTGTCTTCAAAAAGTAGCCCATAATTTCAAGAAATCAGGTGCTGCATTTGTATTCACATTAGTGAGATCTGGTACTGTTTGTTTTTGTTTTGTTTTGTTTTCTAAGGTCACATTTAGAAAGTTAAATAAATCTGCATGATGCAATGTGTTTCAAAGTGTATTTCAGGGTGTATTACTTAAGCAGAATGAATACTCATAGATGTAATACAAGACTATAGTTTCATAGTCAAAGAAGCTTCATATAAATAAAGATAACCTGCCTACTGTTGACTTTTTGAGAGCCTTTAATGTGCTCTTAGGTTGGCAACTTTCTAATGAATATGTAATATTAGGTAACCTCCAATTTGAGGGAAAAATAAAACATTTTTTTTCTCTGTGGAATATATTATTTTTTCAAAGAACATTGCTAGATGCTGTTATAGAACCCGAGTTTCTCAACTATCTATGCTGTTGTTTTCTGTGTCATTTGAAGGAAGACACTGGTAACCACCTATTTCCCACACAATGGAGATCCAGGTACTATTGAACCAGTCTTGCTGAGTTTTTAGCCATCTGGTTTCTTATCCTTTACCTGTAGAAGTCTCACCCATTTTCATATCAGAGACGATAGTAAATACCATGTGTCTGAGAAGGTGTGATAAAATGGAGTCTGACTGAGGCTAAGTGAACATCAAGTCCCGATGTACTTCAGGAAGATGATGGCGGCAATTGATTTAATGTTTTTCTAAAATCTCCCTTGACTCCTATATTTAAACTATCAATATTAACTTTGAGGAACTGTGTTGATTCCCCTATTTGAATCTCTGGTAGAGATAGGATGCCAGCCCACTGAAGTTGACTAAAGTTGTGGAGAAATTCCACCTCCTCTCCTATTTGTGACTGTCCAAGAAAAGTCCTTAACGTTCCTCTCTGGATGCCCTAAGCAAGATTGTAGGCAGGATGTGAACATGCTATTCACCTCTGTGCTTACAAAGGATGAACAGACCAGTATTGAGTGTAGCATCGGATGAGAAAGAAGACTTTGGAAGCATTCTTTCCCCAACACTGTTGGTGTTTTACAGATAGAAACAGGCTAAGGCTCTTAGGTGTAGTCCAATGGAGGAGGGAGGAGAGATAGGAAATATTGGACTTGGAAGTTTATACAGATGGGAAATGAAGATGTGATGGAAAAGTGAAAACTTACTTCTAAAGTAAAAGGTGAGCTATTAAAGAAATGTTGGCCTGGAAGTTAATTCTTTATGGAAGACTTTCTGAAGAAATGTTGGTGCTATTCTTACCCCATAAAGTCTTTTCTCCCTTAGTTAAGGCAATTCCCAACTCTGCATTAGGTATGGGTTTGTTCTTCCTTCTCACTAATTTTAACTACTGTACTACCCATTTTTTTCTATTTCTTTGAAGTCGCTCTTAGCCTATTTTTTTTAATTATGCAAAAGGTTTGTATTTCCTAAGATTACAATTTCACAAGGGTCAATAATTATGTTGTGCTTCCCAAGAGTTTCCAGTCAGCCCTGACTGACAGGCTGACAGAGGGTTTTTCATAAGACTTTTACATCTGGACACTAACTTAATGTAATTTATTAAAAGACAGTGACACTTCGCCACCCCTCATAGTAATGGTGCCCCAGATGGGATCAGCCATGTTAACTCTTCAGACTTGTTTGGATTGCTTTTTGTTGCTTTATTTGAAGAGATGAAAAGTCATAGGATTTGAAAGCTTGAGGAGTTGGTAGAGTGGATGCAGTCTACTCCATGCCATTCCATTTTGGATGTCAGAAAGAAGAGATACAACTTGTCAAGGATCTCTGCTAGAGAGTATCAGTACGGAAAACAACGAGGTTACTAACATCTGTAAAAACCTGTGCAAGATTGCCAGCACAGTTTTAATACTCTATGTACTAGCATGTTTAATTCTTCTAAAAACTGTACCAATGGGGAATTAGTAGCTTGGTTTTGCAGATGAGAAAGTTAGGAGTCACAAAACATAGAGAACTTGTCACTTTCCCCCACTCAGTTGTAAGAGGACTGGTTTTGAATGAGCACTTTCTGAGTGTTTCAGAGTATATCCCTGGCGAGTTCCCATAGTTATGGCTCTCAACTTTTAAATGTGTGAGTCTGTGGCACATTTTAGTGTATGAGAGTTTGTCATGGTTCTCTGAGGGTTTTTTTGAACAGCAATTCAGATTGGTTTTTAAGATGCAATTCAGGTTAAAGACAAAGTGAAGCAATATAAAACAAAACTAAATGCAACTGTTTATGTGATCATTTAGTTTCTCTGGCAAATTTTGTTGCTTTCCCAATTACCTTTGACCTATGTAGAGTCCCTGGAGATTGCAAACGGTCAATGAATTTGCCTGCCAACTGAACCATGGGAGGATGACTGACGCACCTCAAACGAAAAGTCTGGTCATTGACTTCTGAAAAGGCAACCATTCAACACCATGTGGCATTCAAAATACAAACAAACAAGACCCAGGTGGAGTGTAGTTCTGTTGTGATACACAAGGGGTTACCCATGAAGCAGGATCGACTTGACAGCACCATTTTGTAATGCATAAATGATGTCTTCTTACCACTGTGTTGAATCTTTTCTTTTTAATCATTTTATTTGGAGCTCACACATCGCTTTTTCACAATACAGAAACACATATATTGTGCCAAGCACCTTTGCATGCCTGCTGCCTTCATCATCCTCTAAATATCTGCTTTTCCCCTGAGCCCTTGATATCAGCTTCTCATCTTTTCCCCTCCGCCCTTGCTCCTCACTCCCCCACCAACCCTCAATACTGTATAAATTATTATTGTTTCATCATATATTACACTGCCCCAGCGTCTCCTGTTCATTCTATTAACAGACAATGCGACTCCGCATTTTACCTGCTGCCGATGATTAGCCCATCTTCCTGTAACATCCTGAACATCTCTGTTCAGGGTTCTAACAAGCATCATAGTGAAAATTCCCATGTTATACATTATTCAAGATTTGGCAGTCCACTCTAGAAGGAGTATAGTGCTCATGGCACCACAGTGCACCTGATGGAGGGGTCTCTGTGCAACACACCAGAAACCACTCACCCTGGGAGTTTTGCTTTTGTCTATATCAAAAGGATCGATTTGTTTCTTTACATTGCTGATTGATCTTGAAATGCCTATGAATTTGTAACAGACGTAACATTTGTGTCCTGGTCACAGATAAAACAATCGCTAAACTCCCTTTTCCAATTGTAAAAAAATGTGTTTCATTAAATACCATATATACTCATGTAGAAGCCAAGTTTTTCCAGAACATTTCTAATGCAATTTTTGTGGTAAAATAAGGTGTCTCGTCTGATATTTGTGTCAGCTTATACTCGAGTATGTATGGTAAGTACTTATCAAGTGTCTGAAATGTTTTCAGGCCAACATCATGAAAGAGGACAGAGATGTATAATATGTAGTCCAAACCCTCACAGAGTCCACAGTCCTTTAGAAAAAAACACAGCCCACTCCTATGTAACCATTTAACAAATTGAATGCATAAATCATCATTATGACAGAAAATGGTCTCAGAATTGTTCAGGGAAACTTTATCAGAGGTTTGGATTAGAACTCAAGTGAAGGTTAGATATTGAGGAATGGAAAGAAGGCATTTTAGGTCTATCAATGATGTGAACCACAATCTCAGAGCCACAAAAGAGCTTGTATAAGAAACTCATTATGCACAGAATTTGGAATTGCTGTGTCCAAATGATGACTCTGCAACTTGAGCAGTTTGAGAGCTCAAGGTCCCCTTGGAAAGATGCTTGGGGACTGAGGCATTAAGAAACCAGCAAACTTTTTATATAAGAAGACCTAATTAACTACATTCATATTTTAGATGGGTGATAAGTGTAAAAGTGAAGATGGCCAGGTATTATAGGAAAACTGATATTTGTCTTCTCCAGGCTGTGATGAGGAATAAAGACTAAATGTTAATTATTCTTAAACTGTCCATTTAGTGTCTTATGTGTGATTGACTTTAGTCACTTAGAAACATTGCATGTTTACTAACCCAATAAATGATGACAGTGTGATAATTTAATATAACTTGTAGGTTAATAATTTCCTATCATGCAAGAATTCTCAGTGATATTAGTGAATGCAATATAGTAATTTTTATCAGAATCTACACAAATTACTTTGCTCTCCAAAATTTCTCCTTTTGGGGGAGCATGGCAAAGGAAGAGTAGGTTGGTACAAGACTGGGCAGTGTTTTCTTTTGTTGTGCAGCATAGAATTACTGTAAGGCAAAGCTTAACAACTGGACCCCAGAGTCTCTGAAAGCAGTAATAGCAGGCCATTAATATTTTTTATTGTTCCAAAAGCCACATAAAATTTAGACATTCACTCATAAAAAAACAGAAGATATTATTGCAGAAGATCAAAATTATATAAATTTTATGGATAAATATGTTTATGTGTAACTTTGAGGGTTATCCTGTATGTTTTTAGTATGCTTAGTATTTCTGTATAGGAAATTGAATATTTCTACATGAGTGTAGTCTACTTGCACGAATTTTTTTCCAACACATGAACAATTTTCTGGTAAAGCTCTTGCTGATGAAAGAGACTAGGAATCTAATGGAAAAAAGAGGACTCTCGAATCAGTGGTTCTTACCCATCCTAATGCTGCAGCCCTTTAATATGGCTCCTCATGTTGTGATGCCACCCCCAACCATAAAATTATTTTCGTTGCTACTTCATAACTACTGTTATGAATCCGGTGATCCCAGTTGAGAAGCACTGTTCTAGGTAGACAGTCAAGGGTAATAAAGATCCATAGACAAAAAGAATAATATTAGCCAAGATATATAACACTAACCAGGAGTTGAATAACCATAAATGAGTAAAACTTTTCACAATCCCAACTTACAAAACCCATGTAAAATGTTCTAACTCCCTGGTATAAGTCTTCCACATAGTGTCTTCCATTCCCTCCTCTTACTCCATTATGAGTCATGCCATCTCTGTGTAGCCCAGACACATTTCCATCACTTTTCTATCACTTAGTCTAGCCCCACAAAACGTAAATGTCTGTCTGTGTGTATCTCACTCACCACACCATATCACATCTCTTGATATTTTCAGTCCCTAGAGCAGTGCCAAATGCAAACAAATGCTGTGTCATTGGTGGTTGAATTAATAAGTTCATGCATGAAACTTGGTTCTAAGATCTAAAATGTTGTATTGCTTATGTTCCCAATTTACAAAGCGGTATTGCAAAGACACTGTGGAGAACTTGGTTGGTTGCACAACTAAAAAAAAAAAAACTTTGGAAAATGCTATATACTGTAAACGTAAATTTGACATCATTAGTTAGGCACCCTCACTCCCTTAAACTTGGCTTAGCCTAGCACTTCCCAGGAACTTTGGCCACCCATGGAATTACTAATTTCTAAGTAAAGATGCCAAAGTCGCTTAAGAGGATGGTCTTTTGGAGACAGAAGACCTTTGGAGGAGGAGTGGTGTCTGTCTCTATGTTCTCCATGCTTGAGTGTCAGTACGACTATGTACCCTCTGTGTAAGCTGGGACATACTCTCAGTTAATAGAAAAGTCACGTCCCAGGGTACCATTGAGAGGATGGTCATCCCCACCCTCACTCCGACCTCCACACTTAGAGACTCTAGAGCTGTTTCTGCACACTGTGAACCGAGGAGGCCTGGTGCAGCAGTATTCTGCACCGGGCTGCTAACTGTAAAGTCAGCAGTTTGAAGGCACCAGCTCCCCCTCAGAAGAAAGACGGGGTTTTCTGGGACAGTCTGTCCTGACTGCCGGCTCCCACACAGGATCACAGTGAACTGGCATCACCTCAATGGTAGTGAGGGTTTTTTTTATTTTAAGAACAATTTTCCAGTGGCAAAATATCCTGAATCCCATATTATGGGTGATTTATAATTCATTTGAATTGTCTATTGATTAACCCATCTTTGGATCATTCCTAAGATATTTCCTTACCCAGAAAATGTCTCCTGGAACATCAGTCTATGTGCATTTTTGTGTCTGTGTAACTATAGCTAAAAGTGGAATTTCTGAGTTTCATTTTTATATTACCAAATTTCCCTCCAAAATAGCAATAGCATTTCACATGTTTCCTTAATTTCTCATAATACTAGACATATTCCCCTTGTTAGCCATTTGTGTTTTTTTATTATTTATTAAAATCATTTTCCTTCTGGTTCGTCTACCTTTTAGTGTTGATTTATAGGCAATATTACATCTTGTGGATGTTAATGCTTTCAGTAATACCATATGTAAATATTTTATATGATTTATTTGTCTTGAAAATTTGTTTTTGTTTCAGAAAAGGTATACATTTTTATACATACAGTCACATGTTAATCCTTTTCTTTTTGACTTTTAGTTTCTGTGACATGCTAAGTAATATCTAACACAGGCTTATATTACTTCTGTATTACCCATTAGCACTTTCTCAAATTTGTTATAATAATAATTTTGAAAAGGTGTTCCAACTCTCTAGATTATTGTTAAGGGCCAGAAAAAGCAGGTGTTCCCGTATTGAATCTGACTCATAGCACTTCCATGTTTGTATGGACTGCCAGACAAGTTCCCAAGGTTCCTCTGGAAAGACTTGGACCCCTGTCCTTTCCATGAATAGTTGAGCATCTTATCTGTTTACTCAGAGACTTCTTGTGATAGGCATAGAGTAGGAATTTTTCAATTGAGAGAGACCACAGAAAATAAACATAAAATGCCGACAATGTATAGTATGTCTTATAGAAGATTTTCTTTGTGGTTTTAGAAAAAATAAACAAAATGGCCTATGTTAGTGACACATCAATTATAGCTTATGTTTGTTTGCTTCAGACTCACAGCAGGATGAAACACTTCACCTTTACAAAATATAAAATTGTGCACACGTCTTTGTGGCGGGTCTCTGCTGCCATCACAATGATCTGCTGAGGCAGGCGGTGGTCTCTGTTTTTAAGATCTACATTCTCTAAGATCGCTACTGATGCTGACCATCAACTTTCTGAACAGTTCCGCAGGCTTCCCACCTTATCACCATCATAACCTTCGGATCAGGCATTATTCTGTGGGCATGATAAAAAATATATCCCAGGGCAGAAAGCCTTGACTCTGATAAAAATGAAAGACTCTAAGTTAAGCAAAACAGTTTTGTTAAAATCGTTGGCCATGGGCCCTTTCTTCTCATCCCTGGCCTCTCATCAACAGTCGTGACTAAGCTACAACCCCCCGGCAAATGGGCTTAGGGGCACGTGCAAGATTCAGGCTCAACTGGGGAGGTGCAAATTGTGCCAGTATAATTCCTAATAGGAGACCGTGGAAAATTGCTGGCACAATTGAGAGTTGTTAACACAATAGAGAAGGACGCTGAAGGGAAACCTGATGTGTCACTCCTGCGTGTGTGTGTTTTTTGGTCCCCACTGCCATTTCCAGAGGGGGCAGAATGAGAGAACATTGGGAAGAAAAGGAACACACCAAAGCCAGCCCTGATTGCTACTTTAAATGCTGCACAGCTGTGCTGCTGCGGCCAGATTGATCCATTCCAAGGCAATGGTCATTATATGGCGTTTTACTCTGAAAATGCAGTGCTTTTCTGTTTCCCAGGTTGTCTGTTGTGATGGATGGCGGGATGCTCTACCTCTGTACATTATTTCATGTTTAACAATCTTGCATCGTGGAATTAACTGAGCTGCACATTTCAATAGGATCCCTAAAGAAAGCCTCCGATGTGAAAAGAATGCGAATGACAAGCCAGGAAATGTGAGCATTCACGGATGGGCTCATTATGTTCAACTTTTCTTTAGACTGGATTAGATGCATCCCCTAATTTTTATACCACAGTTACTTTGATGCCTGCTGATTGGGCTTCGCCTAGAAACTCCTATTCTTAAGAATTGACCCTTTCCGTTTTTCTGCCTTAGGATTTTAACCTTTGGAAAGTCATTAGATTTTGAGAATGACAGTGTATGGGAGAGTATTATTCTGCCTGTTCAGTACAGCTATAAACTGAGACAAGACCACAGAGGATCAGCTCCCTCCCAAATGAACAAACATAGAACCACAATATCAAAACCACACACAGCATGTGTGAAGGAAACACTTGGTCCACTGCAGAGGATCCAGTCTAGCACAAGATACAATATTTAAATGTGTGGTTGTTGTTTTCATTTAATGTGACTTCTAGGTTCTTCTTGGTGCTCATATAGGCATTTGATCACATATTCATAATATTTTCACTATGCCCACTTGGTGTTTGACCTGGAATAACTTGCTACCTAACCAATAGCTAATGCATTGATTCCCATTTATGTCAAACTCCGCATTGACTCAGAGTAAAATTGTGTCCCATTGGGTTTTATTTGTTTTGACCTCTAAAATATTCTGTTACTTTTAAGATATAATAAGGAGAATTAGTAATCCATGAGTGACCAACATAAACATACAGATCACAAAATTAAAAATGTATTTGGTGTCATAATTTTATATAGGAGTCCCTGAGTGGGGCAAAAGACTAACCCACAGGGTTGCACACCAAAGAAAGAACTGGAGGTGCCACAGAAGAAAGGCTTGGCAATCTACTTCTCAAAAAATCAGCCATTGAAATGCCTTTCCACTGAGTTTTTAATATCTAATATTTTGGAAGTAGAGCACCAGATCTCCGTTCCAAGATGCCTTTGGGAGGGGGGGGGAGCTCATGCTGCCAACCTTTCCATTTGATGCCAAGTATGATAACTGTTGCAATAGGATGGTGCGATGATTCATGGTGAATGGTCAAACTGCAATATTTTATATTTGTGATTCTGATGTATTTATTCAGTCTACCCTTTCCTGTCTCTGACACCATTTTTTAACTTTGTATATCAGAGAGACGTGGTTGATAAAATGCATACTCTTACATTTTCTTCATAGGAAAGTATGATGCAAATTAAGGAAAATCCCCAGAATCCTTTGCAAAGTACAGGTCATATAGAATCTCAAACTCACTGCTGTTGAGTCCCTTCTGACGTGTAGCAGCCCTAAAGGTAGAAGAGGGTAGAACTGTGTGTGCTATCTGAGGAGGCTGCGAACCTTCACAGGGGAAGAGAAGCTCAGATTTCTACCCTGGAACAACCGGTGCTTTTGAACTACAGAGCGTGCATTTAGCAGCCCAGTACATCACCTCTACACTGCCAAAGCTCCTCCTGGTGTAGAGACTGGAATAATAATTCTTCTCAAAACCAGGAGACACCACACATGAGTTCATATGTCCAGGAGAACTGAAAATTTCGTTTCCCGGCTTTAAACAACACGAAATTTCACTATAGCAATGAATTATATCTATATATTTAGTCATAAACTAGGAAAGATAGACAGTAGGTATATTAAGACCTACATAATCTTTATACACTCAATACCCTGTTTATTTCCATGTTGTCAAACGCTTCAAATCAATTCTCTGCAAATACGGATCATAAATCAAGATTGAAACAGAATTAAATTATGTCATGAATGTGTCTTATAATACAATGGGGATTCAAAAAGTTCATAGAAAACTGGGATCAAAAGAAAATGCAAATCTTTTTGGCAGGCTTTTTTCCACAATTTTTTCTGAAGCCCTCTATATATGTATATCCCATTAGTTCTATAATCATTCACTTAAAAGAGATCATTTTCTTTAGTAACAATGTTTTCCTAAAACATGTAAAGGTAGAATCATCTACTTTTAAGCATCAGATCACCCTTTTAATGTGGGATACAAATAATGTGCAATTTAAACATTCCCTAATTTAAATTTAAGTTTCCCTTGCCATTTATGATTCTACCTCTCTCAGCTTGGTTTATATGTCAAAGAGCAAAGAGAACTCACAAAGAAATAATCCATCAATTGGCTAATGACTGCCTGTAAGAGACTCCAGCAAGAGATCCACATTTCAGCGTACTTAGCCATACGACACTTATCACTGCTTCTTTTCAAGTAATCTAGCTAGGAGGAGGTCTTCAAGGTGATGCCCTACCCTCTGTCCTGTCTTAAGGAGCAGTGCTATCCACTCAAATCTGCTCTTTAAAAATCACTTTACTCTTCTAACACATTAAAGTGTTAAAACATTGAAAGTCAGAAGAGACTCAATTTTTAAAGTACACCCTTCATGCTAACCACAGTTTGATGACTGCTAAGAAGTAGGACCCTGGGACCTTTTGGACAATTGCTTGTTAGTTTCTATTGGGCTGGGGTGAGAGGAAGCAGAAATGGACTGGAAAAAGAAGACTTGTGGGCTTCACTAAGGCATAATTTTCACAAAAGGACTGCTTTAGCCCCTTGGACAGATCAGAAAGTTGTAAAAAGATTGGTTAAAACAAAAATCACACCAAACCTCATCTCCCTAGTGGACTGTCTGCCAGGTTTGTAGTGTCCTCATTTTAATCCACTCAGATGAATGTTTTTGCATTGCCCCTAAAACCCAGGTACTCATTTTTTCCAGGGACTCTGTGCTTGCAGTTCATAGTCATCTGATATTAGAGTACCACTTTCATTCCATGTCCTCTTTTGAATATGGCTTGATTTTCTGGCAGCTCCTTGTCAATACATTGCAGCAACTATTTGGGGCTTATAGTCATTAAAATTTGCTTGTATAATATTAATAATATTGCTCACCACTTTTCATATTCTGTTATATAGCCTTTCTTTGAAATAATCAGAAATGTGTATCTCTTCTAGTCATTTATCTTCCAAACGTCTGGAAGATGAGTAGCATTGCATCTCTTTGTTGAATGATTTACATTGTTATTCCAGCAATTCCAGAAGCCTCGTTTGTTCTTTTTTTTTTTTAAATCAATGCCTTCAATGCACCTTGGTCTTCTTCAATACTACCAGTTCTTGATGACACACTACCTCCTCAAACAATTGAACATTGATGGATTCTTTTTAGCAGTCCCTCCACCTTTTGATGCTTCTTGTGTCCTTCTTGTCTCACTCAGAAAATCTAGCTACACAGTCACATAAGTGGGCATACCCTTAGTCTACTGAGCCCTTGTGAAACATTGATGCCTACCAGAATAAAGGCCAACAAGCAGAATTTTCCATCCCATCAGAACACTTCTCTTTATCTCCAAGGCAAGTAGGCCAAGATGGTGTGTACAGGCTATACATATTTTCAACTAAAAAAGTCTCCTTTTTCATAATTGAAAAGACACGGATTAAAAAAAATCTAGGTACAGACTCTGCTCAGAAGTGTGTTTGAAAGCCTGAGCTTCTCAGCCACTGGCCTTCATCCAGTTGAGTTAAGATTGTATTCTAACAAAGTGATTGTTTCCCACTTTATTATGGCATTGTCAGTTGATGAGGAAAACATACACGACTGTTGCTGCAGGTAGATCATTATCGTAAGTGCTGTGGAATTATTCCAATGGACTATGGAGAGTGTAGCATTCAGGGGCACACTGGTACTGTATTGCCTTGGTTCAAATTCTGATCTTTCCACTCTTAGTAGCCCACATAGTTTTTTACCTCCCTGTTTTGTGTGCACTGCATGTAAAATAGAGATAATAGTGGTGTTATTCCTTGTCCCTTGTACATTTCTCTAATGCACCTTCCTTGGTCACCTCCCTATGTCATTATTAGGATTGTCAGTGGGACTCAGTGAGTGAGTACCTAGCAAGTGCTTCACAGAGAGTCTGCCCCCGTTGAGTCCATTGTGAGTGCTTGCTATTATTTACCATCCCTGTTCATGGGACAGCACACACATACACACATGAGCACAATGACTCTCATTCTTACAGAGACATGAAAACCATTTGCAAATTATCAAATGCAGACTGTAGGCCAGTAGGTCTGGGGTAGTCTGACACACTGCAGCTGCTTCTGTGCCGGTTGGAGTCTTAGAGCAGATGAAAAGCAGTGCTTGCAGACAATATTATCAAGTGGGGAAAATTAATGCCATCTCAACTGTAATCACTCCTTATCTACTGGAGACTTCCTGGAGCTGGCAGACGGGGGAGGACTCAGTTCTGGCTTCAACTCTGCCATTGACCAGCTTCATGTCATATCACTTAAGGCCCGCCACTTAAGTGCCTTGTATTTCATTTTCCCCATCTTCCAAATGGGGATAATAATACTTGCTCTACCTACTTCACAGGATTGTTGTAAGAGTCAAATGAGAAAATGTATGTGAAAGCTCTTTGAAAAATTAAAAGTGCTGCCCAATTGCAAAGGGATCAATAGTAGCAGAAGGTGGAGGTAGGCTGAGCGATGTTTGCTGGTAATGGAGAGCTCCCCAGAGCAGACGCCGATCTTGTGTTTGAAGGATGGGAAGGGGGCAGACTTGCTGTTATTCCAGTTGGAAAGTCACCGCTGGTGGAAGAAATGAAAAGGAAACAGGAGCAAATAAACCAGGGGTGTGTGTGTGTGTGTGTGTTGCTGTGTGAACTACGGCTGAAGCAGACGAACCTGCTTTCAGGGTATTCAGGAGAATTAATGAGTGAATAGTCTTTCATACAGGAAAGACAGAGTCCAAGAGAAAGAATGAAAAGGGAACATAGAGCACTGCATCTGAAATATAGGCTTATGCCTTTTGAACCAATGTAAGGACGACCGAGGAATTGCTTTACAAAGCACTTTTCATGTCGTTCCCTAGCAAACAAGCCTAACCACCTGCCGGGAAAATAGTCTGGTGACATCTCTGAACACCTTCTCCCCAGCTGCTGTCTCCATTGGGCTGGGTGTGGTTGGAGACTAGTTCTCACCCTTCTGGAGTCTGCATCTCTCTGATCACAGGATTGGTCGTGTTGACCATTCTGAAACTTGGAGGGAAAAAATCTGTTCCTTGTCTCTGTCCTGTCCTAAGTTCTGATAGCGCCAGGCATTGCTTGCTTCACACCTTCCTTGTAACACGGCATCCTTTTTCTGTCTCTCTGTATTTTCTCTTTAATTAGAGTCCACCTTCCTCCAGTAAGACCACATATTAACCTAATGGAGAATATCATTAGAGACTCTATTGTCAGACAAACGCTATTCAACAAGTACCTCGAATTAAGGGTTCAGCATACTTTTAGAGGGGCATGATTTAATTCACAGCAGAAATAAAGCTCCAAATTTGTCTTCTTGGCTACGTGTCCTCTGATTAGATCGGGGCCAATTCATGGAAGCATGATGTGTACAGTCACACAGTCTCCCATACTCAAGAGTTTAGGTCAGTGCTTTGTTTGAGATTTTCAATCATTATTTAGACACTGGGCCTGCACTTTCCATTTTCACTGGTCCCTTTCTGGTTCAACTTCCTCTCCTCTCCTCACCAACCACCCATTGCCAGCCCTCCTACCAGATTTCCACCTTGTTGTCTAGAACATCTTTTACGACAATCTGCTCTATCAACAGTTCTGAACTTGGCTACCTGTCAGTGGGACTTGAGACATTTTGTTATTGCTATTGGGTGCCTCTAGTTCTTTCAGATGTGTACCAGTTCTGCGTACCACAGAACAAACTCCTGGCCAGTGTTGTACCAGCCTCACAATCACACTGATGTTTGAGTCCCAGTGTTGGGGTCCTCGGTTCTAAAGTGACCAGATTTTAAGCGGGACACCATTGTCTGGACCTTGAGGTGGGGTTCTTGATTAAAAATTTGCTCTATGTGGAGCAACAAAAATTTTCATAGAAGGCAAAAATAGTATTGTATTATATTTGCTAATATTAAAATTAAATTTATTTTAATTTAAAAGTACCACAGGACATAGTTAAATTGTTAAAAAGTGGAATGTCTGGTCATCTTACAGGGACTTCCTCTTTTTGCTTGCCCTCTGGTTGATCAATTTTGATATCTTGGTCTAAGATCAGCCCCCCCATTAGGATTTCTGAAGTATGTTAGACCATGGTTTACAACCCATTCTACTAAGGAACATTTTACGTCTTCCAGCACAGGTTTATTCTTTACTCTGACAGCACATGGTGTATTCATTAGTCACCAACAGCATAATCCAAATGCACCCATTTGGTTTCATTATTCATTTTCCAGCTTTTGCAAGCATCTGAAGAGACTAGAAATACCAGGCCCTGTGTCACATGTACCTTAGTCCTCATAGTGATGTCTTTTCTTTTCAACATTTTGAAGAGGTCTTTTGCGGCATATTTGTCCAATGCAATTCATTATTAGAATTTTTGACTGTAGCTTCCCTGAGCATTGCTTGTGAAGCCAAGTAAAATGTAATTATTTGTAAATTCATTATTTTCCGTTTATCATGATGTTGTTGACTTAATGGTCATAATACCTAGTGAGATGTTTCGACAAGCATATGCAACCCTGCAAGTACTCACTTGTCACAAATGTCAAGAAATACGGAAGACAACTCCTTGGCCAACTGACTGGAAGAGGTCCGTGTTTGTGCCTTTTCCATAGAAAGGTGATCCAACAGGATGCAAAAATGCTCAGACAATATCCTTAGCATTACACTCAAATAAAATTATGCTCAAGATGATTTTTAAAATATCATCAGTCCACTCATGAGGATTTGGGCTGTTTCACATTAAGAATGTAGTCCATACTGAAGGCTGGAGTCTTTGCTCTTTGTTGGTAACTGCTCTCAGGCCTCCTCTCTTTCAGCATTCAAAGGTGTGCCATCTCCATATCACAACGCGTTAATAAGTGCCTCCTCCAGTCCTTATGCCACGTTCTTCTCCAGTTACTTGCTCAGTGCCCTGATTGAATACTTAGGGTGGCAGGAGACAACCTTAAAGAACAACTTTCCTCATTTTAAACCCCAAAGTATTTCTTTTTTCTATTCAAACAACTGCATGTTGGCCCATATACAGATTCCACATAAGCACAGCTAGGTGACGTGAAATTTTCATTTTGTACAATGTTATCCATAATTTGTTATGATCACATAGCCAAGTGTCCGCAAACACCTTTCTGGTATTTTCTTTCAGCCAAGATCCATGTGACAGCAGCAGGATATCAGTCATTCCATGCTTTCTCCTAAAGGTGGTGTATATTTCTGGCAGTTCCCTGTTACATACTGCTACGGTCATTTTAAGATTTTCTCCAGCATAGTTTTCCTTTAGTATAATACTAATTATGCTATCTGATGATTTTGGTATTCTGTTGATGACCTGTCTTTGGAATAGATACTCATGGGTCTCCTCCAGTGAGTTTACCAGCTAGTTTATCTTCCAAATGTCTTGGTTTGCACTTCCTATGAGTGAGTGAATACTTTCAATGTTGCATATGTGTGCTGAAACTTTGCAATTGATATTATGTCAACTCCTGGAGCCTTGTTTGCTTGGGGCTTTTTTGTCAATACTTTCAGTGTAAGTTGGACTTCTTCCTTTAGAACTTTCGGTCTTTGAGTATATGCTACTTCCTAAAATGGTTGAATATCAACTTTTTTGTCTATATAAAATTACTTTGCATAATCCTGCTAAGGTGATTCCTGTATGGTTCAATATTTTACCCAGAGAGATTCCTTCAGGACTTCAAGGTGAGACTTTAAATTTTTCCTTCAAGTCCTTCATCTTGACATCTGCTGAGTGTTCTCTTCCCTTTGGTTCTCTAACTTCAGATCTTTGAAAATTTTCACTTTAGTAATTTGTCTTGCTGAACTGCCCTTTTAAATTTTTTTTTTATGTTTTAAATGTCATTAAGTCTTCCTCTTTTTTTGATCTACTCTACATTCAAGGGCAAGCTTCACAGTCTCTTCTGACACTCATTTGCACTTTTCTCCCTCCAGACTTCGCCATATCATTTGCTCCCTTCAGCTCTGTTGGCGTCCCCTAACTTGTCTGGTCTTCTCTCAGTTTAGGATTCTATGTGACAAATCTGCTCTGGAGAAGGACTCCAAATACAGGTGGATATGCAAACATGTTTCATCTTACTGCACTTTGCTCTAGAGTGCTCTGCAGGTACTGGGTTTTGGTTTGTTTGACTGTTTACAAATGGAAGGTTTGTGTCAAATGAACCATAGTCATTTCAGCTCAACAATGCCTAAGATATCTATCTTTAAATATCCCTCATTCTTAACAACTTCCAATCTTCCATTCATTCATATTCCTTACACTCCACATTCTGATTATTTGTGGATGTTTGCAGTTGTTTCTTTCTCATTTTGCGTCTTGCCAAATCAGCAAATGAAGATCCCCAAAGCTACACTATGACATTAAAGTCGTCTGTATTTTCAGTAGACAACTCTTCCTTAGTTATATTTTGAGTGACTTTAAACGTGAGGGTCTCATCTACCGTATCAATGTTTTGCTGTTAGCGATAAGGTATTTAATGATCAAGTTTTTCAGAAGTAGACTACCAGGTTGTTCTTCCTAGTCTTTGTTACTCTGATGTTTAAAATAATGCTGAGCTCCATCACAGGCAATTAAATCAGAATTTCTGGGGCTGGGATCCATAAAGTGTCCAGGTGATTCTAAGGTGCTTCCAGTATTGAGAGTCACTGTCCTGCTTACAGGAAACATCCCGAAATTCCTTGCCTTAAACAATATGTACCTCTCCCTTGTGGACATGGGTTTATTTGTAGTCATTTTAAGTAGAAACAACTCATTTTTGTAAGCCCCTCAATCCATGAAAAGAAATGGTCAGAAGTGTCAGATTGCTGAAATGTTGCTAATGTATCATTACTTCTCCATTGTGTTTCTTTGTGAATCTTGCTCAATATTTTTGCTAGATATCTACAGTTTCTTCATTGTGGTAACTAAAGGCAATGTTCTTTGGCCACTTCAACTTGGATGGCTTTCCATTCTCCCCAGGAAAATGGATCGCAGATGGAGGGCCTTTCACTCAGAACTCTTCCACTTTGGAAATCGTATGCTGAACACAGTCACATATCACTTCTCAGTGCTATCTTCGTTCCTGTCATGTCAATCAAGATTTTAATTAATTTTCTTTATTCCCGTCTTACAGTTTGAGTCCATGGCTAATTATACAAGTAGGTCTCCTTTAATGATACTGAACTTCCTCACATCCCAATTTTCCAAGCCACCTATGATCAAGCTTCCCACTGTTGGAAACTGTAGTAATTTGCTTTCTCTATGCCAAACTCATACAACATTTCAGATCAGAAATCAAAAATGAATAGATAATTGGATATATAAACAAAAATGGATAGTGTTCAACCTCTACGACCAATTACTTTACAAAAGCAGCTCTTTTTATTATTATTTGCATGAATGTTTAGAGAAAATTGGTTTTTCATTCAAGAGATTGTGTTTTGTGCCCTGGATTGCAATGTCTCAGAAAAGCAGCTCTCTGCTCATTTCTTTCCTTTATTTCTTCTTTTTATTTGTCCTTCTCTCTTATCTTTTTTTTTTTTTTTGCCTTCTGAGCTTTATTGCTTGGTGAATTCACCCCTTTGGATGTCTCATCTGAGTTCTAAGCTCTCTGGTGTTCTGTTTTACCTTAGGAGACTGTCTATTATATGGTTGAAAGTTGATTCATGGGAGACCAATCTCTATTAGACCAGTAAACCTGGTCTCTACCCCCCCATCCCCAGCCCATCCCTATGACTATGATTTTGAGTTTTGTTCTATTTTTCTCCCACCCTATCCAGGATCTTCTATGGTGATTCCTTTCATAGCTGTCACCAATGGTAGCCAAAACCACCCTGTTTCTTTGGTCTCAGGGTCAAGGCCAAACTTCACATTCTCCCTTAGGCCTTCAGACTAAATGTCCCCATGTGTATTTTATTTCCTTCACTCTTCTCTGTTCCAGACAGAGCAATACCAATAGTTGCACCCTTGATGGCCACTCACAAACTTTCAAGGGTCCTGTTGCTACTCCCCGAAGTGGAATTTTGAACATTGCCTTTGGTAACTGTTACGCCAATTGATTTTTGTGTTCCACAACTCTGTGGTCTGGAGCTTCCATGTCCATTGACCTAGTGACTCATTCTTTCAAGGTATTTGTTTATGACTAAGAAGTCTTTCATAACGTTTCCCCTAAATGCACTACTAAATTCATGGAAGATTTTGTAACACTTATAAATATATGTGTAGATATACCCTCTATCAAATTTACATATGTGTGTGTTTACACACACACACACATATACATATATATATATTTGTGAGTGTAGTCTCATTTGCTTTCCCGAACCTGTTTAGCTTATAGCTATGTATCATCTCATAGATAAATTGTTGTTATGGCAGGATTGTGTATGTGGTAATACTAACCTCTGTTGACTTTAACTCTTGGGTCCCTTCTGGTGTCTTTTTTAGCTTTTATCATTTTGTGCTGACATCCCACTTATTGTGCATTTCCTTTCATTCAAATTTATATGTGTCTACCCTGCAGTTAGAGATTCACATAATTTTCCCTCCTACTTCTGTTAACCTTAAAATAATGTTTTCTTTAAGTGGAAAACTGTTCCTGACTTTTTATAGTTCAGTTCTCATACAATAGACTCATACTTCCAGTGTGATTGACTAGCTTTACTCAAACACATCTTCCAGGTTCGTTCATGCTCTTTCCATCTCCTTTTACGATGATGTCTAAACATCATCACCAGTCACCACTCTCAAATGAAAGCTATCCCTATTCTCTCCTAAGTGGTGATCTCATTTTCTTCTTCCAATAAAAAATTTTAGACATTTGTCTTTTTCTCCATCAGATTCCTCCACACAGATTCATTCTCTCTATGTAATTGGGGTAAAAGTATGCATGTCAAAACATTTCCCAATTCAATTATTTGTACAGATATAATTAAGGAGCTATGAGTATGCTCATCATGCTGCATGACTGTTACCACTATCCTTTTACAAATGATTTCACAGTCATTAAAAGATACTCAGTGCTCAGTGTCCTCTAGTAAGGACACCCACACAAGCTTGGGTTTCTATATATTATCGTATTTCCTTTAAGTGAAGCAATACAGTAGCTCTCCATTAGTGACTGATTTGTTTCACTCAGCATATAAGATTTTCAAGGTTTATCCAGGATGTAACATATTTCATGACTTTATGACTGAGCAATATGTTATGTATAGTTCACGTTTTGTTTGTTTGTTGTTGTGCACTCTGTTTTTTCCTAACTTTTGACTATTTTGAATAGTATTACGATGAACATTGTATTGCTGTCAGTGTTACTCCTTCCAGTTTATGCTTATATACCATTATATGTTAATATATACTCATTTTTATGCAGTTGTGTGGTAAAATTAGGTGCATTGGTGGATATTCATGTTAGCTTCTACTTGAGTGTATATGGTATTTAGGATTAGGATTGCTGGGTCATATGGTAGTTCTGTGTTCAGCTTTTTCAGGAATTGTCAAAGTGTTCTAGTTCCTATATTATTCTGCATTTTCATTAGAAAGGAAAGAGGGTTCCAAATCCATTCTCTCTTCCTGGTAGCAAAGGGTGAAATTTCCTTCATAGTCAAACCCTCATATGAACCCTTGAGTTGACCCCTCTGAGCCCTTTGTGTTTGTCTTACCAATTTCCTCTGTCATCGATTTTTATCTTTCACTCTTAATCGCCTTAATCCATTCAGCGCACACTGGTCCCTAGTCCTGTAGAAAATATAAGTAACTTTACACTACCTTTTTTCTGATTTCTAATCCAGAAGATTTCAAACTTTCAAAAACTTCATATTTAAAGCACAAAACATTTTTGAAATATATCTGTATATACTAATGTATATGTATATATAATTATATATATTACTTAATTGACATGGAAACGTCTTGAAATGAATCACCAGCTACCATCTAGTCGGTTCTGACCCTAGAAACTGCATGAACAACTGTGCTCTATCGATTCTACAAAGGCTGATTTGTAAATAGATTATCAATGTACTATCCGTAAATAGCAGATTTCAAAAGTAGATTATCAGGCCTTTTCCCAAGGTGACTCTGAGTGCACGTGAACCTCCAACTTTTGAGAAACAGTTACAGGTGTTTACTGCAGGGACAACTAAATACCCTTTTTATGTTGGCCCCTAAAGTGAGCTCTGATGCACAGCCACTCATGTACAACAGAATGAGACATTGCCCAATTCTGAAACGGCCTCACAATTGCTGCTGTGTTTGAATCCATCATTGCCGTCACTGTGCCGATTCAGGTAGTTGAGGGTTTTCCCACATTCACCCTCTACTTTACCAAGCATGACTTCCAGTTCCAGGACTGGTCTTTCCTCATAACAGGTCTCAAGTATGTGAGGGAAAAAAACAAACATCTTTGCTTTAAAGGCACATTCTAGCTGTACTTCTCCCAGTATAGAATTGCAGATGGGCAAAGTCCTATTACTTCTACCCTATCCTACTCCATTCTCTTCTGGTCTTTTCATATTGCTTGCAATTCACCAAATTTGCTTTTTGTTCCACTCAAAGTCAATAACTGACTGCATTGAGTCAGTGCTGGTAGACTTTTACTAGTAGTTTACTAGTAGTTTACTGTTTACTAGTAGAATGCCCAGTGTTTCTCCTTTGAAGCTGCTGGTAATTTCAAACTGCCAACCATGCCGATCGCACCCCAAGGCAAAACGGCACCCTAATGCATAGGTACTACACCACCAGATCTCCAACTACTGACCACAATGCACAATTTTAGAATCGATGACCTAATTACTCTGGCCTCTCTGACCAAAGTCTCTTCACATTGTCTAGACATAAAGCCCATTCACATTTTATTACGATCTGAAATGC
This sequence comes from Nesogale talazaci, assembly GCA_004026705.1. NCBI lineage: Eukaryota > Metazoa > Chordata > Mammalia > Afrosoricida > Tenrecidae > Nesogale > Nesogale talazaci. The sequence continues at coordinate 301,374 of PVJH01000405.1, read as the reverse complement.
AGTCTCAATTTCCAGTCTTCCAATGATAAGGTTCATGGATAAATAAAGTGCAGCTAATATTTTAAAGGAGAGTCTAGGCCCTATAAAAGGACGACAATAAGGAGGAGGAGGCCCTAAAGAAGATGGACTGTTCAATGGCTCCGGCAATGGATGCAGGCATCGGAACAGTTGTGAGTGATGGTGCAGGATCAGGCAGTGTTTCGTTGTGCTGTGCACAAGGTTGCTGGGGGCCAGAGCAATTATGTGGCGCCTCACAACAGCCTGAGCATCGAGTATATATTGAGAACATTTGTGGCATCCTGGTTACAGTTTGACCTGCTAACAGCAAGGTCAACAGTTAGAAACCAACTACCAACCACTTCTCTGTAGAAAGATGATGCTTTCTGTGCCCATAAAGTGTTACAGTCTTAGAAACGCACAGGGACAGTTCTACCCTTTCCAATAGGGTCAGTATGAGTCAGCATTGACTTGATGGCTGTATTTCAAGCTGAGCACATTAAAGAGTCTAGTAGATATCTTTCTCTTATAATTTCACTTGATTTCCTTGAGATGACTACTTGTATTGTCCACTTCTTCCAGCAATTTCTTCTTCCTTGGTCATTCTGATAGTTTTGAACTTTCTGAATTGATTCAAGCCATCAAGTGTTCTTTCTCTGTTTAACTCATGGGTCCCTCTTCTCTACTGCAATCTTTTAAAAAGTGGTTTTGCCCAGAATTGTATCTTAAGTCATTGCTTATTCAACATAATGTGCAGAGAGTTCATCCACTTGAATGATCTCACATACCAACAGTCTGTTCATTGTTCTTGAGTCTGCCTGCACTCAGCTCTTCTTCCTGAGCATCTATCTGGCCATATCCATAAATCCACTTGCAGTCCCCTAGTTACGTCATACTCTTTGTGACCAAAAGAGAACTCCTTCTTCCAGGCAAAAATACAGTGAATAAAATCAGAGGTTCTGGAATCTGGGCCTACAACAATTGACAATATTATATAGAAGATTAATCCTCATTTTCTTATCCCTTAATTTAAAAATTGGCATTACTCTTCATGGCATACAATAAGAAATATAATGCTTTATTATTATAACAGAATGTGCTATACAAATATGAACCATTATTATTTTGTGCTGCAAGTCAAAGTATAGACATGATCATTATCTTTAAATCATGCAATAACTCTGCTTCCTAACGCCTTGTTAAGGCCCATAAGCACAAGCTGAAGGTTGCATTTTGTATCTTGTTTTGCAAATGCCAGGTTTCCATTTCCCCAAGAGTCTAAAGCCTGTTTTGACTGATAATAAAGCAGGACAATTTCATTTATCTATGTACTCCACAGAAGAGGACAAAGTGGCCCATGCAAATGGGTCAATAAATCACCCACTTATTTTCACAGCAATAGAATCATCTTGAGTAGGAGATTGTCCAATCTCCTACGTGTCCATATCCCCTGTTTGGGTTATCTGTCCCTGCTCAGGTCCCAGACAATTTGAATCAATGCCAATTTGTTTAATTGGATTTTTAAAAACACATAAAAATGTTAAGGGGTTCTTTTAAGCTTTCTACCATGAGTTTAACAAGGGCCAAATCAATTAAGCAAATTATATTTTAATATGAAACTTGAAAGAAACTTCTTTCCCCTTTCAGAGATAGCTCATGCCATAGTTGAAGTAGAGCTACAATATCCAGCTGGATTACCGACTTCTCAAAGCTGGGGGTGTAGGATGGAAACACAGACACCTCTCTTCCACGTTCGCCTCTCATGATGGGGGCTGTTTGGAAAGCAGGTGTGGGATCATGTAAAAGGGATCTGGAGAATCATCAAGTCTGTACCTGGGATTTGAGTTACTTCAGCCATGGATGGGACACTGATATTAAGCTATCTGCCCTCTGGTCCATAGAACAGGAAGGTTCTCCTCTCTTTTGTTTCCTTACACTTGTACATGTGAAATTTGGAATCACTGAATAGGCACAATGCTTAGTGAACATTTCCCAGCCCACTGTGTTTGCCTTCACTCCCTTCCCTCCACCACCAACTATCACTTAATAAACAGTAGCACAAGAGCTGTATTTTCTTTTGAGCAGTAATCTGTAACCAGAACAAAGAGAGGACATAGGAAAGATGGAGAAAAGTTAGATATATAAGCAAGAAAAAGTGAGTTATTGATTTTATTGACTGGTCTGTTAACTTCTGACATTGCAATAAAGTCTTATTTATTTGTATACAGTAGACTCAATTACATAGATACATATCATTTTAACAACTGGGTTATTTACAGGAGAATTGCAGCTTCATAAATAATATAAACCTGGAGTTTCTCAAGCTGATGCTTATCCATTGTTACCTACAGAATCTGTGATGGCCACAAGTACACCTCATACACATCAGTGCAAAGTCATTAGAATGGGATGGGGTGATGAAAGAAGGAGGGGAGGCACAACAAGGACAGGGACCCTCAGCCCAGCTAACGTAGAAAATAAATAATTCTGGGGGTAGTCAGATCCAATGCAAAGCTGCTGAACTGCTTTCTCTCTTGCCATAGCCTTTACAATTATGACGACTGTCAATAGAGATAGTTGGGTTACAGGATTCTGGTCTTTAAACTTCCACTTTAATTGTAGAGGCCATTAGTATTATATGTATGTCAGGCTTTGTTCTTTTAAACTTGAAAGACATGTCTCTTAGGAGATTTTTATAAGAATAGCGCCGAGTACCCCCAAACATCTTACTTTGTTGGGGCATCTGGTAGATGTCATAGGGCATTTCATTGCTACTGTAGATACTCGGCATTTCTTAGCGTGTTGTTCAGGTGGTTTCGGGAAATAAGTAGTGGTTTCTTGCCAAGTTATTATTTGAATATCTAACTTCCCTGTTAGGCAATATGTCTAAGGGTCCAAGGTAGGTCTTCACTAAATATCCATTGGAAACTATTGAGTTAATAAATGAAGGAGAAGTGGGACAATATAATTTGAGTTTTATGGGCCCCCTTTAGTGGTGAAATTCTAGTCTTCCATGCAGTAGACTTCCATGCACTTCATGCATGGCCACCACCCATCTGCCATTATGTCAGTGGAGGTTTGCATGTTGCTAGGGCACTGAATCGTTTTCAGTATAGCTTCTAGACTAAGACGGACAAGAGAGAAAGACTCAGTGATATACACTCCAAAATTGGTCAGTGGTTCACAACAGAATATCGGACACACCCTCTCAAGGGACAGATCACTATTGGAGAGCAGTCATATTGAATGAAATAGAGAGCCAATGGAGGTGTGGGAGACCCTCATTAAGAGGGATTGGCAAAATATCGCCAAAGTCGGACTGAAATATCTTGTTGATTTATGAGGGTGATGTAGGACTGGGCACCTTCTTATTCTGCTGTGCATAATGTTTGCCATGAGTCAACTGAGCCATAGCTAACAACAATGATGACTGAAAATAGCAGCTGACATTTATGGATCATTTATCATGTGCCAGAGAGTACTGATGACATGGTACTTATGCCTTGGGCTGCAGTTCAAACCCACCCCTCACTCCAGGGGGAAAAGGCATAAAGAGTACAGCCTCGGGAACTCACAAGGCAATTCTACCCTGTCCTGTGTGCAAGGATCCCTATGAATAGTAATTGACTCAATGGTGCTTAGTCAGAGGTGCCAGAATGGCAATCGCTTTAGCTCTCAGCTGTGTAATCCTGGTTGCTGCTGCTGACTCTTGCTCACTCCTTAGGGTTAGAGAGTCAAACGATGCCATCATATTTTCTTGGCTGTAATCTTTATGAACATAGAGAAACCTGTCCTTATTCCATGGAGTTTATGAGTAGGTTCAGATTGCCAACCTTTCGCTTAGCAACCTGTTAAAAACTGCTTGAACTGCCCAGACTACCATACTATAAAGCAGGTGTTAAAATCCCTTCTGTTTTACAGTTGAAAAAATGTGAGAGAGATTGAAGAATTTTTTTCAAAACCACACTGCTAACATATGAGAACAAAGAGAAAATACAGTTCAATCTGAATTCATAGAATGTGACTATGGTGATAACTTATTCTAATCATTTATTGAATATGGTCCTAAAGACTCCCATTACTTGCTGTTTTATAAGATTTTCCTGAATATTCCCCAAACAACTTTCTGAAATCTACAGCACTCCAGACTCTACCCTACTTTCTTTTTACTTTTTGAAAAATAAGTCATCTAGGAACAGAGAGTCATATTATCCCAAGGATCCTATTACTTCAACATGGCTCTATTGATCAGAATTAAGTCTAGACTAAGAGTACCACTTCCTGCTTCCTTAACCTCCGGAGAGATGAAATGATCAGACAGGCCAACCACAAATTTATTAGATGCTCTGCTTTTAGCAGGCACTTCTAAAGAGAAGCTCTTTATCACCCAACACATCTCCTTTACAAAAAAAATTATAATTAGTATTGGAGAGTGCTATTCATATCTGCCTTCAAGTTTCAAGACTCGTGCCCTCAAAAAGACATCTGTGCCTTCTTGTCCCCCTCAGGAAAAATCCTGAGAATAAGAAAACAGCCTGGGCTTTCAGGAGCTAGCCTGGTACTTACAGTGAGGCCTTCATGTTCTTTTAACACCAATATTTATAATTGAATATAAACAATTTCAAGGAACACTCACTCACACAAGACAGGGCCACTGAATGACCATGAAGGATCAGAGAAAAATGACCCAAATATTTTCCATCCACACTCATAGGAATGAATATCATTTCTTTGTATCATGCTTTCTCACCTTCTAAAAATATAACGTGGAAATATTAGTATAAGTAGATTCTATGGTAGCGAGTTTGTTTTTTGATCTGAATAATAACTGGAAAACCTAGGCAGTGAAAGCAATTACCATGCTCATTTGCTAACCAAAAATTTGGAAGTTCCAGTCCACCCAAGGTCATCTTGGGGGAAAAACTTGCCAATCAACTCCCAAAACAAACCACTGAAAAGCTGTAGAACACAGTTCCATGCTGGCACACATGGAGTTGTGACAAATCAGAATAGGCACAGCAGCAATGGGAAAATCAGAAATTATTGAGATATTCTATAAGTTTTCATGTGTGCTTCTATAACACAACTATGACATGTGGATGACTTTAATTTCTCACTGTTCAGCAGGTAAGAAGTCTGAATTCAGGATATCAGCTCTGGGGGAAGGTCTTTGCCTTAGATTCTGTGGCACTGGTATTGGTACTGTTCACATGACATTGAGAGCATCTCCCAGTCTGTGCTTGCATATTGTCAGGTTTATTCTCTCCTTATCATGCAGGTGTGATTAGGCTTAGAAGACACTTCACAAACACATCCTCATGAACACAAGAACTCATTTCTAAATATAAATACATACACAGAAACAGGGATCCCAATTCTTATTTTGTGAGTGATAGACTAAATGATAACAGCATTCAATCTGATTGAAGCTCCTCAAAATCACCAGACACAAGACCAAATCCTATATACATTGTCCATTGAGATATCTTTCTGAGATGCCACCTTGTCCCCATCATGTGAGTCCACTCCAGCTCCAGTGAGTCTGTAAGCCCAACTGGATAAATTTCCTGGTAAACTCGGTGATCTTTGGCTGAAGGGCATTGCCTACTGAGTCTGTGTTACAGTTCTATTCACACAAGGGTGGATTTGCCTGCAGTGTGGCACGGAATTGAATAAACTGAAGAGTTTGGCCAGCTCTAGGTGTGAAGCCTCGCTCTTCTGTTTCAGCTTTTGTCCTTTTAAAAACATCAGCAGTATACTTTGGTTCACTTCCTTAAATGATCAGAATCTTAATTCCTCATTTCCAATAAAGATGATGATACTAGACTCATGAAATTGGCATGAAGATTAAATAAAGGCAGGTGTAGCATTCTCTAGTATGTTGCAAGACCCTTTGCTGTTGCTCAATAAATGCTGGTTTCTTTCCCTGATCCCATCTTTGCTCTATCTATTCCTTCTAAGGAAGGTCTCTTATCAAAGGAGCACTTGTGACACAGTGGGTTAAGCATTGACCTGCTAACTGAAAGGTCAATTGTTCAAAATCACCAGCTGCTCCTCAGGAGAAAGACCTACTTGTTGTAAAAATGCATAGGGATTCACAGGAGTGATTCTACTTTATCCCATAGTTTCATCATTACTTGGACTTGAAGTTAGTAGAAACGAAAAATTACATGATACTAAAAAGATTTACTTAATTTCATAGTATTGAGTGTGTGTTTAAACCTAACTATTGGATTCATAATTTTTTTTTAAAAAAATCATTTTATTGGGGACTTTGACAACTCTTATGATGATGCATACATATCTATTGTGTCAAGCACTTGTGTATATTTGTTTCCCTCTTCATTTCCAAAACACTTGCTTTCTACTTGAGCACCTGCTATCCATTCCTTAATTTCCCCTCCCTCCCTGCTCCCCTCTCCCCCGTTAACCCCTGCACAATTTATAAATTACTATTTTTGTCATATCTTACAGCCTCTGACATCTCCCTTCACCCAGTTCTCTGCTGTTTGTCCTCCAGGGAGGAGGTTAGATGTAGGTCCTTGCAATCTGGTTTTCCTTTCTACCCCACCTTCCTTCAGCATCCCAATATTGCCCTTCTAACCACTGGTCCTGAGGGGTTCTTCTATTTTGGATTCCCAGTGTTTCCAGCTCCTATCTGTACCACTGTACATCCTCTGGTCCATCTGTATTTGTAAGGTAGAATTGGGATCATGATAGTAGGGGTTGGGCCTGGGGAGGAAGCATTTAAGAACTAGAGGAACATTGTATGCTTCATCCTTGCTACACTGCACCCTGACTGCCTTGTCTGTCCCCAGACCTTCTGTGACGTTGTGACCAGTTGTCTACAGATAGGTTTTAGATCCCTAATCGGCACTTGCCCTCATTCACAATGATATGATGCTTTGTTCTTTGATGCCTGATAGATGATCCCCTCAACACCTCATGATCACTCAGGCTTCTGTGCTTCTTCCATGTGGGATTTGCTATTTTTCTGCAGGATGGCCACTTGTTATCTTCAAGCCTTTAAGGTCCCAGGCACTATATCTTTTGATAACTAGGCACCATCAGCTTTCTTCGCCACATTTGCTTATGCATCTGCTTTGTTCACTGCAACCATGTTGGGACAGGCTGGGGTACTTCTTTCATGTGGACTTTGTTGTTTCTTATCTAGATCGTTGCTTGTTTATCTTCAAGCCTTTTAGACCCCAGACAATATATCTTTTGATAGTAAGGCACCATTAGATTTCTTCACCACATTTGCTTATACACCCACTTTGTCTTCAGCGATAGTCATAAATTTTAATCTACCAAATTTAATAATATTTAGAGATTATATGTACCTTATTAGGTAAAAAACTCAATTTATTCTATAACATAGTCTCTATACCATAATCTGTGGCATATATTATAGCTAAATAAGTCAATGAATACTAATGAATTTTATTAATTCTAAGAAACACAGTTCATAATTGATATTTTAATATGTTTGAATTGGGATAGATCTTATCATCAATGATGCAACTGATTCAATTGAAAATTTTTCTTCTCTTCTAATGGCACGTAAAACATTATTGAATCAATAATGTCATTGATTTGATACGTTATATTCATATATACTCATATATTCATATGAAAATTATTGGATGCCTCTTCTTCCACAGGAATCCTGAGTGGTACAATGAGATTATGTGCTCAACTACTTACCGACAGTTCAGGAATTTAAATTCTCTCAGAGGCACATTGAATGAAGAAAGACCTGAAAATGTACATCAAAGAGATCAGTCCTTGAAAACCTTTTGACATCCTAGTTAATTGGCCTAAATAACTTGTTTGGAGCTTTTGTTCTACCTCCTAGTTTGCTGCATTGTGCCAGAGGTTTTACAAAGCATTCCAATCACCATCCTAGGTACCATGATTAGTTTCTATTCACCTGAAGCAACAGAGGAAGCAGGGCATTCAGGTATCAATGGAGGAAATGCATTGTGGGCCTAAGTACCAAGGAACAACTGCCTCCCTTGGCTTGAGACCAAAAGAACTGAATGGTGCCCAACATTTTGATCTTAGGGTCCATAGACGAAGAACAATCAAAAAGAAAGAAATGTAGAAGGGAATTCCAAATGCTCATGGAATCTAAATATTTGGGAGCAACGGAGTTGGGATAAACCATTGAAACTCTTGCTCTGAAGTAATCCCTAAACCATAAGACCAAAGCATTCCTTGGAGTCATCTTAAAAACCAAAGCGTTTGCTCACCTGAATTAAAAAAAAAAAACTTTCCTAGAGTTGTGTTCTAGCTGACAAGCTATCCATATGGTATCAAATTGATAAAAACAACTTTAAAGGCTTAGATAGAACTTTCAGGAATAGTGAGTTTATGTTAATAAGGGAGGGACAACTCAGAAGAGTGCATGTGGTTAGTCAACTCACAAAATGCATATCAACGTCATTAAATTGAACATGCAGAAATGATTGAATCTGGGTATGTTTTGTTGCATATCTTCTCAACAAGAACGACAAATTAAATTTAGGATGAGTTTTTTTAAAAAAGTAAACCATAAGGAATATAGTTTTACTCTGACTCCCTGGGGGTCACCATTACTTGAAGTTGCAGCAACTGATTATTCCACTATTTTATTTTCACCATTGTATTTAAAAGGTTTGCTCTTTTTCAATTCTGACCTGACTGTTCGAGGGCCAAACATAATACTCAAAAATAAGGTTCCCAAATATTTTTACACAGCACTTATGTTATAACGTGAGCCTAACTCATATATAGGAGGTTTATTTTTACCATATGAATCCTGACATCGACTCAAAAATAAGTTAATAGCACAAATGGATATTGTTAGGCTTTTGATACTGTCATGCAATAGCGTTAAAATAATGATGTGAAATAATCTGAATGGGTTCTGTGAAGCTTTTTCCCTAGTTTAAGTGGAACAAAATCTTCATAACAAGAGGACAGCAAAATAATGCTTTACTAAAAGGATAAAGAATATGACCCAAGTCTATTAGGGATATAACACTCTATGAATGCACTCAAGTTAATAGCTAAAGCAATATATACTTTGTTCAATTACAGTAATGCTAAAAAAAAAAAAAAAGACTAAAAGAGAGAGAAAAAAAGCCAGAAACAAATTAATTGTACTAGTTGTTTGGTGGTTTTTTAAAACTAACTCTCAAGAAGGAAAGAATGTAAAGAGCAATCTGCTGATGGAAACTTGATGTGTGTTTTCATCGATGGGTTCTACTTCATCTTATTACAGAGCGACATTTTTGTTCCCCTATCTCGAGAGGAGGTCTGGCTTCCATTGGTTCTATTGGCCCTTTGTCCACAGTGCGTGGTGCGACAGCCTTCCCTGGCTGCACAATTCTGTCTGGCCGCGCTGTTACAGAGGCTTCGTTACTGTCCGGGGTTGCTAACTAGGTGTGATGCTACAATTTCATGGAATGTAATTCCTCTGGGCGGGGGGGATTTCCCTCCTGTCCTTTGCTGAGTTCCAAATGACCCTCCTTTCACCAAGCTTCAGTTGCACGGAAGAGTGATTGCAAATGCTACTCTTTTGGAGTGTCTGTGCAGAAAAATGTAGTTTTAGTTCAGCTGTAAAAGATTTAAAATTTTTATCCCCCCCCCTTTTTTTAAAGTGGTTCTCTGGCTACTTTTGCAAAAGATGTGGTGTTCTGAGAGTAAATAACTGAAATGGAGAGGCCAGGCGCTTATCTTCACGGAGCCTCGCAAATGGAAGAGTAAAGATATGGATACGGAAAGAGAGAGTGGTCAGGAAAATTGCCGTAAATCACCGAGCAATAATATGGGGCTAGATTCAGCATCCGTTTGGTTGTGTTTTAAAAAGGATAAATAGGCTTCCCTTTAAGAAAGAAAAGCCACAGCCCTTCCCGCTGGGAGCCTCTTCCTTGGGCATCCTCCAGCCAGCTTCATGGGGTGAGAAGTGGTCTGGGGTTATTGTTGTGATTAAGATTCTGGGGTATTTTCCCCGTCTCTTCCTCACAGCCCTGCTCCCCCTACACACCTCTAACCCCTGCCATCCCTTTTTCCTATAGGAAGAGAATTTAAAGGTCAATTCTAATGGCTGATCAAAATTAGGGGGTTCAGATACATCTCTATTTTAAGTGCCATCTAACTGACAAAGGGGGAAAGTAAATAAAGGAAGAAAAGGAAGAAGGGAGGGAGAGAGTGAAGAGGAGAGAGGAATAAGTGAGATCAGAGAAAGGGAAAGGAGAGAGGAGGAGGAGAGAGGAGAAGCATGAAGCAAACGAGGACAGACGAGGGCGGGAAGTGGTTCGATGTTCAAATTCAGCGCTTCTCTAGCCGAGCTCTGGACGACAGGAATGACCTGGGGCTGAGAGGCTGACTGGGGCAGTGGGGCCTACGGCTTTGAATTGGACTCAAGTCAATGAGGTGAAGGTGGTGGAGGGCCACCTATATTTCTGTGCATTGTCGGTAAGCTTGCTATCAGTAGGCGTGGACTCCGTGACAAGGAACAGTAACGTCAAGGTCCCAGATGATGTCAGCCCGACTGGTCTAGGCACAGACCTCACTTTAAATCTGGAGACCCGGAAGATGGTCAAATCCTCACTTTCCTCACGTGGAACCTGGTGGAAACTTGCGCCTACCTCCAGTGTTGAACAGGTGCCAGTGGAGCTTCCAGACTAAAATGGCAAGTTAGGAAGGAAGGCCTAGCAAATGAATTTGGAACTCAGCCTATGAGGGCCCTCTGGGTAACAATGGTACAATCTCCTTGTGCACGAGATTGCCAGGAATAAGGGGGCCGACCTGCCCTCAGCGAGCATCAGAGACAAACTCAAGTCGCAGCTGTGGTTTAGCCTGTTCTCCGTAAGAGATAGAGGAACATGAGAACTGGTGTTTCTGAGGAATTTGATCACTTGCCGGAGAGAAGCATGGCAGTGCAGAGAAAGCATGTCAGTGATGGCCCCAGCCCTTCAGCCTCATCTGCCCAGCAGCCCTTTCTCCCCAGACATGGAGCCCAGTTGCCTTCCCTTCCAGAGGAACAGATCAGAAAAGGGTCATGTGGAATAGGATGTGGTGACTCCTTGCATTCTTCCTTCCTGTAATATTTGCATGGTTGCATAGGGTTTTGTGGTCTCAGCATCAAAACAGAATTTGGTTCACCTTCGGCCCAATTACTCACTGTGGAGCCCGGAGGGAGAGTTCTTTAGCGTATAGGGTTTTAGCGTTTTGAAGCCTTAATTACCACTTTCAGAGCAGGAAGACGCTAATCCCAGCATCAGAAAGCCTCTGTAGAGATGAAGTGAGAATGCGTACATAGATACAATATTGAGCACAGTATTTGGTCCATGTTAAAGGCTCCGTCAATGAGTCCAAGGGGCACCATTTATAATGTGGCACAAACCCCAAAATAAGTTTATGTCATAAGTGGAAGCTGCTAAATATTGGATATTGAGATGACATTCAGTTACAGCAACGATGAAAAATAATCTGAATGGGTTCTGTGAAGCCTTCATCCTATTTGACTGTAAGTAGGATGAATCACCCAGAATTCTTCTGCAATATCTGTGCTCTAGAGTATCCTGATGGAGATAGATGTGGGCTGCTCTTTAGATGGCCCCAGATTGGGATTCCTTCCATTGAGAAGGCTCCGTTGCTTCCGTGGCTGACTGGTACCTATCTGTAGCAGGAGAAGTAAAGTAAGTACAATGCAATGAGTTTTCCATGGAGTAAATTTCTTTGGAATAAAGGAGTGACCTTTAGACAGAATACATAACCTTTGGGGACGGAGAAGAACACTAAAATCTTTCTGTTTTATGATGTTGGTACCACCTTGTTGTTAAAAAATAGTTTTTCATTTGGCCAATTAAATAACAATGTCATTATTTCTACTCATGCAAGGATTAATGTCCTTCTTTAATTTGACTGCCCTGTGAAAGTTCAAAGTCTGCGAAAGGGAATGGTCGCTGATAAGCTCATCACCTGCGAGTTATGATCATAAATTTAGACAACGGGGATGAAAAAACACGCATTTTCTGTGTTTGAAGTTGATGAGTTCTTCTTGCATCACGTATTCGGGAAACCATTGCCCCCTGAGGCTATCCTTTTCAATTGAAGCAATGACTTCTTCTGTTGTCCTTCATGGTTAAATCATATTCTTAATGTACGAGTTGTAGCCTTCTGGCCACTGTAAGATTGTACAATGTTCAGTCTTATGAAAGGCATCTAGAGTCTTGGAGGAGAAGAGGGGAATTATACATCATCGTTGTTTCCATTTGAATGTGGTGTGAGCCGTGCGTTTGTACCAATGGCACCAGCATACAACCACCTCTATTCAGCTGTTCGCCCATCTTCTTCTCAAGCTTGGATTTCCAACTATCTGTGTCAGGCTACTCTGTCAATAGGCTCAATTAGCTGAAAGCAGTTTGTAAAATGTGCAAGACGCTTAGCCTTGCAGAGACTAGAGAAAATAGAACATCTCCAGAGAAGGGCTGGAGGATGGGATATGACAGAAAGAACTCTAACATCCTCAGACTACATATTATTTAGCCACAGTTCTGTAGCACAGGTGCAGGGTGAGAAAATATCCAGTCATCTCCTTCCTTTTGTTCTCATTGCACCATTTGGAAAAGTGACTCTCTTGGAAGCGAGTGTGAGGTTAGGAGCAATTTTTAAAATGTCGAGGAAACATTTTGAAGAGGCTTCTTGAGGAAAGGCTTTGTATGCCAAGGCCTTATAGAAATGGAGTTAGCGGAAGCTAGCAGTGAGCTGTGGGCATATCCCGTTTCATAGCACGTTATGTTTGAACAAGGTTCTCGGGCCCCTTGAGGTTTGATGCACTAAGGTCATGCCTTTAATAATGCTTCTTTGGATGTGTGGGACTTCATGGGACCATGAAACTTATGGGAGTGGGGGAGCATTTGGAACCTTTGTCCTTCCATCTCCAGTCACCATACCCCTGAGGTCTTAGGCCCCCTAAAATCCTGAGTCTCCATACATCCCAGCCTCATTCACTCTTGACAGAGGTCTACACTGGATGGTGGGATCATTCATTGAGCAACATGGGTAGAGGGATGGGGAGCTCTTCCATGTGTATACCAGCATGAGAGATTGGCATTCCAATTCTGATCTAGAGATCTATATTTTCATTTTGTCCTGAGCATTGTCAATGATGTAGCTAGCCCTGGTATAAAGTTCAGCATTAATGATGCATAAAAGAAGGTTCCATTGCCACGCATGAGAGAAGAAGATGCATCTGGCCATCATCACAAGGCCTCACACTCGAGTCTGGTCAGCTTTCAAGGAAGAGGAAAGACTCCAGGCTAAGACTGAGGGTGATGCCAAAAGTGGGCCCCAATAATTATTTTTAAGAGTTATTTTCCTGGTAGAAGTGTGCCATAATTAATGAGACTTCTTAGATTAAAGCACACCATTTTAAAATTAGACAAAACATGTTCAAAGGGTTTAAAAATCTAGTACCTGTATGGTTTCAGTTGGTTCAATGGTTTCATTGCTATCCATGTCTTTTATTTTAAGACTACCAAGCTACCACTACATGCAAGAAGTCCAATATATATTCATGTATATGCATGCACATCAAGTCTTGGAACCGAGAGACCGAGAGATGATATAAGAAGAGTTTGTCTCATGAAAGGACTTCCACTCTTGTAGAGAGCAATACTCAAAAGAGAATCCACACCCCAAAGCTTCCCAGTTGCCGCCTGTATATCATGGAATCCCACTAAAGTATGTTTGATAACTGTCTCTTTTTCTATTTTTGGAAAGGAAGTTTTTGTAGAAATTGAGACCTTTATTAAAGGTATCCTAGGAGCTTAGCTCTGTATTTATTAGATGGATGTGAAACCAAAAATTATTTTAAAAATTTTGGAGGGAAACTTAAGGGAGATTTAGTAAATGTTAAGAGGGAGAAAAAGAGCTTTTTCAAAATCTACAATATACACATATTAATCCTACATGTAGACCTGAAGTAATTAACTGAATAATTTTAGATAAGTGTTTAAAAGATCTTAAGATAATCAGTCTAAATAAGCAATTTTAGGATTTCTTTTCACGTTACCCAAATCTACACCAGATTTTACAACTGCAACAAAATCCATTGCCTTCAGATCAATTCTGATTCATGGATCCTACAAGGACTGAGTATCCCAAGGTGGGGATCTTTATGAAAGCAGACAATCAATCTCTCTCTCCCTCCCTCTCTCTCTCTCTCTCTCTCTCTCTCTCTAGTGTTAGATTTGAACCAATGGCTTTTTGGTTAGTGAATGAGTGCTTTAGTCACTCCACCACCAAGGTGCTCCACCCCTCACCCCCCCACCTTACCCTCACATAAGCATGACAAATCTCTCAGTGACTTCATGTCTGATAACATAATCACACAAATCCTTGTGTGGATTAATGAGTGTTTGATTTGCAAGTGTGGTTTATAGAGTCACCCTTATTATTTTAGTCACAAATTCCACCGAGAGTCTCCATAGTGTTGTGTGTGTATGTGTGTGCGTGTCCAGCAGCGTAAGGAAATGGAGGCTGGCAATAAAAAGTGGCAAGCAGTGGCAGTGGCTCTGAAAAGACTTTTATAGATATCTCCACTGCCTCCTTGGCATTTAGTAATCTTGAAGAAATTGAAAGAAAGGGAACTTTAATTTAGAGGGCCCTCAGCTCTTCTTAGCTGAGGTTCATGTGCCCAACATGAAATAATAATGCATTCAACTGTCCATCTTATAATAAGGAACCTTTGCTTCACCTCATTCACAGGGGAAAACTGCAAACTGTGGGTTAGAAAGGTATGAATGCCAGAGAAAGCTGAGGCTTCTCTATGACCTTCATGTGATTATGTTTGTGCTAATGCAAAAAAGAAAGAAACCCAAACTCTCAATCTGAAGACACTGATTCATTAAAAATGCATTGGCAGTTAACGAGAGACTTTTCCATACTATACTTGGGAGATATGGCCAACACCAGGGAGCAATGTTAGACTCGTTTATTTGGAATGAACAATTCATATACACAATTATGTGGCCTTCACCATCCACCATAATTCTCATAACTTCTTTAGAAAGGCAATGGGGTGAAGGACCAGAAAGGCTTGTACCTTGTAAAGAAGGAAATGTTGTTTGTTTCTTAAGGTGACTTATTTGGAAGTAAGCTTCAACATGGTGGTGGTGGGGGAATTCAGAACTTTATACTGGAATGCAGATCTTTTTCATTTTTATAGTAGTAGTAGTAGTAATAGTAGTAGTAAAGTAGGGGTTGAGAGTGGTTATCATATATATTTCCTATATATGACATGTTAAACATGAACCATATATTAAATATCATATGCATCAATAAGTTACATATCATATGTATTTACTATCTGCTATAATTAGGCAATGTAATATATCATATTTAATATCTGCTATATTTAATTTACTGATCTGATACATTTTGTGATTATTTTATAAGTTTCTTGTATGTTCATGATATCTTGGCTGCCAGAGAGTATTCACTCAATCATCATCCTCTTTTGAGTGGTGACTTCACCTCTGAAACTTGCAACACTGCCTGCAGATTTCAATCATCCTGAGTGACAGGACACAACCGTGGGGGTAAGAAGGACAGGAAGCCTGTAGATCAGAGTTCCTGTAGCACCATGGCACAGAGCTGGGCAATATTTCATTCTGTTGTGCAGAGGCCTGCTATGGGTCAGGACCAACTGGGTAGCGCCTAACAATATGTTCTAGAAACCAGCTAGTTTTATTTTGCAGACACACTCACACACACCACACCACACTCACACACACCACACCACACCACACCACACCACACACACACACACACACACACACACAGTCTTAAAGTTGATCGGACTATTTCATTATCTTTTGATTCTAATTTTTCATGAACTTGTCAAGCCCTCTCATATGCAAGGGGATATCACCCCACTTGAAAAAAAATGGATTTTTTTCAAAGCTATGCATTTAATTTTTTTTCAAAACAATCTCATCACCTTCAAAGTACCCCTCCTTACACAATAAATTTGTTAAATCTGTGACTACTTTCTTGGAAACTTTTTTCCCACACAGCATCTTTCTTTATTCTTTAAAATTTTTTAATAAATCATTTTATTGGGAGCTCTTACACCTCTTATGATAATCCATGCATCAATTGTTCTAAGAACATTTGTACAGATGTTGCCATCATCATTTCCAAAACATTTTCTTTCTGCTTGAGACCTTGGTATCAACTCGTTTTTCCCCTTCCCTCCCATCCCCTCCCCGCTCTTCCCACCCTCATGAAAATTGATAAATTATTTTTATGTTCATATTTTACACTATCCACTGTCTCCTTTCACCCACATTTCTATTGTTCGTTTCCCTGGCAGGAGGGGAAAGGGAAGGGGGTTGCATCCATCATTATGATTGGTTCCTCCTTCCTACCCTTTCTTTTCACACCTTTCCTCTATCCTTATGGTATTGCTACTCTCATTAGTGGTCCCCAGGGGTCTATGCATCCTGGATTCTGTATGTCAAGATCTCTTATCTGTACCAATGTGCATGCTTTGGTCTAGTCATATTTGCAAGATAAAACTGGAGTCAGGATAGTGGTGAGGAGAAAGCATTTAAAAACTTAGAGGAATATTGTGTGTTTTGTCAGTGCTTTACTGCACCCTGGCAGGCTCATTCCTTCCTTGTGACCCTCCTGTTGGGGGATGTCCAATTGTCTGCAGATGAGCATTGGGTCTCCATTCTGTCCTCCCTCATTTGCATCGAAATTGTTGTTTGTTTTCAATCTTCTGGTGCCTAATACCTCAACTCGTTGATACCTCTTAATGACACAGGTTTTTGTACTTCTTCCATGTGGGTTTTGTTGCTTCCCTACTAGATGGTCTATTGTTCAACTTCTGATCTTTAAGACTCCAGATGCTCTATCTTTTAACAGTCGGGCACCATCAGCTTTCTTTACCACATTAGCTTATGCACCCATTTTGTCTTCAGTGATTAGGTCAGAAAGGAGAGCATCACAGAATGCCAGGTTGTAGAACAAAATGTTCTTGCATTGAGGGAGGACTTGAGTAGAGACCCAATGTCCATCTGCTACCCTAATGCTTAGGCTATAAATATATGTTCATTGACCTAAATCCTTATCATTATATTAATATATTTATGAATATACATGCCTATGCTTATGCTTCTATAAATATATTTTGGGTCCTATTTCTTTCCTCTATTGTCTTTAACTTTCCTCCTGTCCCACTATCATGTTCGACCTTCATTCGGTTCTCTGTGCTTCCTCCCAACTACATTGTTCTAGATTGAATCCCACCAGGCATCCTCACCATTGACTGTAGATCTCTTGTCACTCCCTGGTCATTGCCTCCCCATCTCTTTCTCTCCCCTGCCCCCCAGAACTTATATAGGTAGACATGAAGAAAAGAAAATAGAAGCCTATGAATAGTTTCTGGTCTGTCTGCTGACCCTTAGGAATGTTTTCTGATCACCTCTACTGCCATGAGAAGTCCTGCTCTCCAAGTCCAAAGTCTATTTTCAGAATTCCTCAGGACTTTGCTCCCCCTGTTGTGCTCCTTTTAGGTTACACTCTGGTGTTGGGGGTGGGGGGGTCAATGTGCCTTGTGAGTTCTGACACCAAATATCTCCTCCATAGCACTCTTTACTTGGGAAAAGTGATTATTCTGAATAAAGCAAGCAATATTAAATATTAGTAAAAATAACAACCAAAACAAATAGCACTTGTGTGGTGAATAAGTACTCTCGCCAGGAACTTATATTTAGTCCGTGTAATAACAATGGTCTGCAGCAAGTGCTAGTATTACCCACATCTTATACAAGAGTAAATGGATGCATAAAGAAATGGAAAACTTCTCTTAAGTTCACACACCCCACTAAGTGTCAGAACTAAATTTAAACTCAGGCAGAGTTCAGAAGTTTAAAAAAAAAAAAAGCTATGCTTTTTAACTCTGAAACTAAACATCTTTTCAAACCAGAATTGGAATTGAAACAGAATGTACCACTAAGCTGGGAACTTAAAGACATCTCCAATGAGCCTTTTGTCATGGATCAGACTGGATGGCAATTAACAGCAATAAGAAAAGCACGACTATTGATGACTGAATAGTCAAGTGGCAATCAGTTCCCATTTTAAAGGGATCATACCACTCTCAAATCAAAATCCAATCCTCTGTTTCTTCTACATGGATAATCACTAAATATGAATGGAATGCCTATGGGCGACCTTTGACTTGATGACAGTGGGGGAGGGAGGGAACTGGCATAAAATGGTGAGTTAGGGGACACAGTTCCTGCCTTGATAGAGCCATCCGAATTACTATCGAAGTGATTTTCACTCATGATAACTGCCTGTCAGAGCAGGAGAGATTTTCAGAAGTAGATTGCCAGGCCTTTCTTCCTAGTTTCTCGAGATTCTGCCAAAAGTTGTTCTGCATGATAAAACTCACTCACCAAGCTCATTGAATTAATTCCAACTTAGAGTGCCCAATAGGATGGGGTTGAGTTGCATTTATGGGTTTCTGAGGCTGCAATCTTTTAAAAATCATTTTATTGTGGACTCAAACAACTCTTATCACAATCAATACGTACATCTATTTTATGCAAAGCATGTTTGTACATTCATTACATTGTCATTATTATCCTTGAAACATTTTCTTTTTACTTAAGACCTTGGTATTATTTCCCCTCTCCCCCCACTCTTCCTCCCTCTTGAACCCCTGATAATTTAGAAATTATTATTATCTTGTCATATCATGTACTGTCTGAGGCTGCAAATTTGCAAGGAAGCAGAAAGCCTCATCTTTTTTCCAGTTGGTACATTTCCACTTCTGGTCTTGTCAGCAGCCCACAATGCCACCACCAGCATGATAGTAACACTGCACTCTCTCACTGACAGATGGACAGTGGCTGTGCTTCCTTAATCAAGGTTCCTACCTGGGTCCCCCCCACCCCACCGACCCTGCCCCATGGGAGGCAAGAATGCCACCACCCCGCCGTGTCCTCTGCAGAGCCTGCAGTTGTTACCTACAACAGACTGATGAGCAACTTCTGAATGGGGTGCAGAGCCCTTTCCTAGGCGTCTGATCTGCTTCGGCAAATGGAGCAAAACGAATCAAATAAACAAGCAAAAACCCGACCACGGCGACTGCTGTGGAGTCAGTTTTGCCTCACAGAGACCTGTAGGGCAGAGTTGAACTGCCCTTGGGGTTTCTGAGACTGCAACTCTTTTCTCAGGTAAAATAGCTTTATCCTGCAGAGAGGCTGCTGGTTTCAAACTGCTGACCTCGCGGTAGGGATCCAACTCATTCTAGGCTGCTTTTTTTTTTCTCTCCGTGCCCATAGAAACACCTAATCTTGAATTCCTTCATAATATATGGCTGCGTATTGCTTCAGATTTCACTTAGCTGACCTCGCTTATCTCTCCTGATGGCTGGACCCCGACTCAGACTTCTGGAAAGCCTCCGATTCGGGAGCAGCTTGATGACCCGGCAGATGGCTTTCCGGTCCTCCAAGGTTAAGCGAGATACATGTGTTCAGAAAAATGGAGATGCGCATTAAGAAGAAACATTACTTTTTTGATCCAGCCAGGAGAGCATTCATAATCTCCTCTAGAGTCTGTGAAAGACTTCATTTTACACATGAAATTGTGTGGAATTGCCCTGTACTGAATCAAACGTCGTTTCTGAGAATAACTTGCCTCCGAACAAGCGACTGTGGGCTGGGAAGGGCCTCCAGCAACAAAGAATGGAGTGTAAGCAAATGTAATCTATACAGAGTTACGCGGAACGAACACACGATTTTGTTGACATGGTGGCCGGCATGCGACAGGTCCCGAACATGACATTGGTGTATCCGTACAAGCAAATAAAAAAGTCAACTGGCTACACAGGACGAAATAGGAGTTGGGGGGTATCTGGCATGGCATAGGCATTTTTAAAAACTCAGATAGATAGTTTTTATTTGATAAAACGATTTGCTTTTCCCCCACCTCTGAATATCATAACTCTCTTTTCCTATCCCCGTGAAAATTACTATGCCTGGAAAGTAAGGAAGACAATTTAAAAGCCAAACCAACAAGCAGGCCGACAAAAACCCTTTCAAATGAAACTGAAGTAGATTTTCAGTTATCTGGGAATTTACCTAACCTGACTATTTGACCCAAAGCATCATGTTGGGACCTCGTTAGTTCTATAAAGGCGCGGAGAGCTCTGCTGGGAATGTGAGGACTATCTTCGGATTTGCAGAGAGCAGAACAGAGAGGTTTACACTGCATAATGTGACTTCCCTGCTTAAAATGCCCTGTTTTCCCAGTGTCGTAAGTAAATCACATATAAAAAATGTAAAAGGAAGGTCTTCTCCTGCACATTACAGAGAGTGTGTTGGCATCTTGTGATGGGTCATCTTAGCCTTGTTATTAAATGACAGCAATCATTAAAATGCCAAACATATTTTGACAGAATTCACTTTATAAAATGTCAGCAAGTCTGTGTTTTTTATTAGTTTGTTCCAAATCAATTTAGAAATTTCAATAGCATGCTTGTAAGTATTCCCCAAGCAGTGTCCGTCTCTGACTTTCCACACAAAAAAATATTACAAATTAATCAGATTTCCAGATTTCTGCATAATGGCTTTGCACATTTATTGCTTAATCCTATTATAAAATGCTGTTATGATTGACACATTGCTGTGGAGATAGAAGTCAATTGAATAATATGTAGCAGTCAATTTTATTTGGAGCTTAATGCACTGAAGTATTTTCTCCACATTTCCATTATTTATGAGTCTGTCCCTTTGGAGACTATATAGAAGAATTTGTTTTAAATGAGCCAATAATACCTTCTTCAAAATTTATAAGTGTGACAGGATCATATCTTTTCCCTCCCCTGTGTTGTCCATGGCATGCCTGTAAACAGGTTTTGAATTGTCTTCCACTTGCTATTCATAGACAAACATTGAGAAAGACGATCTTGTTAAGCTCTGCTTAGAAGTGGATTGCAACCCAATCCCCGCCCAATAGAAAACTCAAGAAAACAAGAGTTTTCAACTGGAATCCTTGCAAATTCATAATGGCCTTATTTGTGTGTTCATTCATTTATTTATGTATGTATGGCTGTCACTGTCTTAACTGCTACCTTTTGTCCTACAAACAGGATATATGTCCACAAAGAGAAACTGTGATGTTTAAGAAGGTTTGAAAGAGTGGCTGCTTTGGTGGGATTTCTGTTTTTGTACTGGTAGAGGTTTTGTTGTTGTTTTTTTTTTGGGGGGGGGGTGCAGTATCCAGTGGAGGAAGTCCATTGTGGTCTGTGTCTAGTGTAGTGGGGTTCCCTAAAGTCCGTGTGGACTGACAACTATTTCCATCAAAAAACAAACTAACAAACAAACATTGCCCCAAATCAAACAACTGCCAAGTCAATTCCAACTCCTGGCTGCCTGCCGTGTGTCAGACTAGAACTGAGTCCCAAAAAGGTATGCAGTGTCAGATTTTTCAGAAGTGTATAATTCAAGGCTTTCTTCTGAGCACCTTGGGGTGGGCTGCAATCTCCATTCTTTCCACTGCAATCTCCACCATCGATGGATCCCACATTTCAGTTAGCACACAGAGCTCTTACTGGAAGGAAATCCATATTCTTTTCAAGACATTCCATAAAATGACGTTGAGAAAGACAGTGTTTTTAGGAAAACACAAGAGCCCGTGTCCGAAGTGTGTGTGTGGGAAGGGCTGCAGGCTTTGAAGCTAATGGAGGAGAGCCAAGTGACAGGGTATTATGGGTAGATTGGCCAAGCCTAAGATGACACATATTTTTTTTATCTTTGGGAAATCAGATTAGCTGCTGCTGGCCTCTGCATAAAGGATGCCCCCCACCCCCATGTGAGCACTGGTAGACTCTCTGTAAACTAATGTATAATGCAATACTATTAGTGCAACTGATGATAGTGTCACTTTCTCTACTGTCATATCCTGCTACCTCCTGGAATGACTTTGGTCATTCTCAATGTCTGTTAGCATAATTTATGCAGTTGATAAGTGGTTTGAGCACTGGAGCTATTGATAAACTACTGTGGCATATCATTTGCGCCTTAATGTGATGTGACATCAGAAGCACATGGGATTATGGGAAGACCCCAGGCTGAATCTTATATTAAGAAAGGACTTCTCTTTTGATTTCCAGGGGCCAGAGGAAACTCGGTACCTTCAGACCCAGGCACCCCTGACCAACACCAGCCCAGTCAGACCCACCCCTCATACCCAGTTGGGCCACAGGTTAGTATCTCTCAACTGCATTTCATTCAGCTGCCTTTCACATGGTTCAATCACATAAATAACCAAATAAATAATAATGAGTTAAATCCAATTAACTCCAACAAAGCAAAAAGGGTGATAAATTTTTGTATGAGAAGCTGTATGGCTACATTATTTATTAAGGGCAATCAAGAAAAAATGTGTTTGCAAAACTCTTCTGCTTTTTTAAAGGAAATGTTGGTTTTAATCATTTGGAAACATTTCTCCCCTCCCCTTCCCCTTAAGCTCCTCTATGCCTATGCTCTTGGTTACCAGGCAGTTTTCTAGAAAGTAAAACTTTAATGACTGGAGTGTGAAGGAAATTAAGTTATTTCAACCTTACTATAGCCATTTTTGAAATACAAGATATGATTTAATATAAAAAAGTTAATGCAATTTTAATGCAAGTTCAGCTTATTGGGTTTGACAATACAGTACATCACACATAGCTCCTGCATTAATAAAGAAATACATTCATTATTTTTTAAAGTACAATATTTGTTTTTTTGCAGCCTGATGTGGGTTATATGGAGATGTAGAGCACAATTATAAAAGGCTGGTCTCTCTCTCTCTCTCTCTGGTCATCTCTGTCCTTTGGTGTGAAGCTTTCAGAGTTCACTAGCTCAAGCTTGCCCATATTCTCTCCCTTGTGCTCTCAAGGTTGCTCCTGGAACATAATCGCGTCTAGCACCGTTATGGCCTATCCATTCAAGACTGTCAAGCTTAAGTGTAGATCTTGGATTGGTCTTGACTCTCTTGTTTAAAGTGACCAGAGGTCCCGCTTTTTAACAATTTAACAACATCCCACGGCATTTTAAAATTAAAATAAATATATTCCAATACAATTTTTGCATCCTATAAAAAATTTTGTTGCTCCATATAGACCAAATTTTGAATAGAACACACACACACCTGCCTCCCCTCCGCCCTCCCCCCCCCGGTCATTGGTGTTCCACTTAAAATCTGGTCACTTTACCTTGTTCCATCTCCTACAATGTGGCCCTATGGTCTGAAGTGCCAACATCTCTCTTAATTGTCTTGTGCCATGAGGATGGTGTCGCCTAGAAAGGGCATTTCTGAGGACCATGAAAACAAGCTTCTAAGTGTCATGCTCTTCCTAATGTCACACTTGTAACAGTATGTGTATGTGAGTGTGTGTGTCCATGTGTCCTTGTGTGGATCTATGCGCGCATTTGTGTGTGCATGGGGATATGTGTGCAGGAACATGCTGGAGGTCTTACATTTAAATGCCTCTTACATAAGTAACAGAATAGATCCAGGACAATGAAGAGTATGACAAAATGACAGGCAAATGCCCTGACTCAACCCTCAATTCTGTTTTAAAAAGTGCAAGAGGTCAAAACCTCCAAATCTTTGGCCTGCATGTCACCCAAACACAACGCTTCTTCTCCCCACACCTTCTCCCCACGCTATTGCTATTGGTAATAATTTACCACCAGAGATCCGCAGCCGGTGATTAGTTCTGTTCAAATTATACTTACTTTGTGCTGTAGGATAGCATATTTACTTTCTTTTCTCAAAAAGATGAATTTACTCTCCGTGAATCTAGGGAAGTATAAGAAATACTAGGGAAGTATAACAAAGGGGTGTCAGGGCCATGGAGGCTGGAGCAGTGGAGTCAACATGACTGGACATGAGAAGGAAGAAGCATTTCCAAAGTTGATTGCAGTGATGATGACACAACCCCCTTGATGTGGCTGAACCATCCAATTAGATGCTACGCTGATTAAAGCTCTGTAAAATTTTTGAAATATGTAAAAATTAAAATCTCTTAAATATATCATGTAATTTAGCTACATAGAGTCCCCTGACTTCTTCAGAGGTGTCCCAGAAGGTACCTTGTTGAGAAGATGTGGATTAATACCAATTACGTCTTGAACCTCTCACCACCTCCATTCATCAAATCAGACAGTCCCCACTTGATCTGTGCCATGTAATAAGAAGTGGTGAGGAGAAAGGGCTTTGAGCTGACTGACTGGATTTCAGCGCGTCTACCTTTGTTAGATCTGGGGCTTTGGACTCGTTGTTTAAGCACTCTCTATACCTTGCTAGCAGGATGACTGAATTAACTGACATAATCCCACCACCCACCATATAAACCTCCATGATTCCACAGCCACTGAGTTGATTCCAATTCACTGACACGTGCTATAAAATTTCCAAAGCTATAAATCGTTAGGGGAGCACACAGCCTTTTCTTCGCAGAACAGCCAATGGGTTTGGACCGCCAACCTTGTGGTTAGTATTCCTGAAAGTGCTTTCAAGACATAAAACCACGTAGTGTCAAGTCGACCTCCAACTCATGCAGCCGCCTGTGTGTCTAAGTACAACAGTACTCCCCTGGGTTTTCAGTGACTGATTTTTCAGGAAACCATCAGGCTCTTCTCTACAGCCACCTATACCCAGACTCAAACCTCTCTCCCTTCAGTTAGCGGCTGAGCCGTTCCCCGTCTGCACCATCCAGAAACCCCAAAGCACTAATATAATGCCTGGTAATTACATCCTGGACTTTGGATGAGGTCCTATTCTTCATAGAATTTTTTCACATAAAGAATGCTGAAAATCCTTCAGTACAGCTTTTGTATTGGTTCTTCTAGGAGAAATAAGAACCTTGGGACCACTGTTAACACATCACTTACAGGGGTAGGAAGAAACGTCTTGCCTCAGGACTCTAAAGTGGAAAGACCTTCCTTCCATGTGACTCAGCCAAGCAGGACTCCTGCCTACATCATGCCTACTGAAGACGTGCAGACACTGCCCTCACACACGTCTGCTGCCCACAGACACACCACGATCAGGCAGTCTGTCTCTTACCAAACGATAGCATTTAGGTAAATGGAGAATATAAGCATACATTTTCTTTTTGGGTGGGGGGAGCATCACTGCTCTCCGGTGGTGGGAGTAGGAGGCCCAGCCCCACTGCTGGAATTGAACCTCCGTCCCAGTGGGCCGCAGTCCCGCGCACAACCACTACGCCACCGGGGCTCAGCCCAAGCATACATTTTTATGTTGTTCTGACTGCACAAAATGTGAGAACAGCAAAAGAAATGACTTGAGATTTTAAAATTTATAGTTATCAATTCTTTTTATTTTTCTCTATTCATCTCACAATCTTATCATATATGAAGGGGCTCAAAGCATTCATGAAAAATGTTTTTACCTTTCAATTCTATTTTTCCATAAATATTTTGAAGTCCTCACTTTACCCTTCAATAACTTAATTTAAGATAGCATATTATCAAGTGCATATTCCTATGTCTTTCATATATTAGACCTTTAAAATTTTGTTTCTAAATAGGCATCCTGATTATTCTTTTTATAAATTCTGTAATATCCCACATTAAGTATTGTAAAAAGCTACTTTTCAAGATTTGTACATTCTAAAATATAATGCATATATCCACTTTATCTTCTTTTTCCTTTTGAATTATGTCTTCAGGTTATATACCAGGAAAGGGTATTCTGAGTCAAAAGGGGAGTGAATGTTTCTAAGGTGTGGATATGCATTTTCAAATGGTTTTTTAAAAGGACTATGTCAGCATGTACTAACCATACTTATAGATCTACATAATAATTTTTCTAAAGTCCCAATTACATGGAATAAGTCCTTTACATTGTTTTTTTTCCCACTTAATAGTCAAAATAGTATTGCAGAGAGTTTCTGCAGTCCTGTTTTTTACCCAATAAACTTTTTTGATCCCAATGAATTATTTCTAGAACCACATACATTAAGTTAGTCTCATAAATTATATTTGTTGAGAGCTTCAAATCTTATGAGGGAGGTTCTTCATTTGATCCTCTAAACTGAATAAAATTATCCAAACAAATTCTGTTTACCCATCTTTAGTTTTTTTCCTGGATAGAGCATGTTTCTTTACTGGTTGTTCAGGAACTCTTTACCACTACTCATGTGAGAGAAAAATGTACTGAAAACCAATGTCTTTGTTCCTCTGTAAGGAGAGCTGGTTTAACTGTTGTTGTTATTGTTATTGTTGTTTTTGCAGCCACTTCTGACAGCACAGCAGTTGGCCTCTGCTGTAGCTGGCGTGATGCCTGGAGGCACGCCCGCCCTCAATCAGCCGATCCTCATTCCCTTCAACATGGCGGGGCAGCTCGGAGGACAGCAAGGGCTGGTCCTCACACTGCCTACAGCGAATCTCACCAACATCCAAGGGCTGGTAGCAGCCGCTGCAGCTGGAGGCATCATGACTCTGCCATTGCAGAATTTACAAGGTAACCAACCCATTGTGTCCATGTGCCATAAAGAGTTCTACCCACTTTCTACCCATTTTCTACAATGGTTGGAGGAAAATACCTCCAAATGGTGAACGTGATTCAAACTTGCTTCTGCCATAGGGAATATGGATGTTTTATACCAGAGGCAGAGTTTCAAGTTATCTGTGTATCGTGGGTTTGGTAAAACAATGGGCTTTATCAATCCTTATTTCCTAACTTCAAAAACTTCCAGGTCTTCTGGAAGCAGGTACGAGCAATCATGACATGAAATATCAAATTCTTATATGTGAAAGGACTATGTGGTTATTGGAAGATTGAGCTATAATCACCAAGGTCTCTATTCAACTATGTCCATATATAGTTTAGATGGTACTTCTTTGTGCTTGAAATGAATGGAACATCTCAAACTTAAGCATTGTTTGCAGTAGTTATGTAATGATTGTTTGGCTTACCAAAAAAGACCTGGTGCCTCAATGGTTATAGGTAGGGCTGTGATCTGCGAGGTCAGAAGTTCTAAACCACAAGCCATTCCAAGGGAGAAAGATAGGCTTTCTATTCTATAAAGAGTTTCTGTCTCAGAAACCATGGGGGCAGTTCTACCCTGCCCTATCAGGTCACCAAGAGTCAGAATTGACTGGATGACAATGGGATTTTTGTGAGGTTTTTTCCAAGTATATTTTAGTCTTAACTAATGAACAAAAGCTACATTATTTGAGGTTATATGTTGACCAAATAGAGGTCATGTCTGACCCCAAATAATGTAGTTTTACAACAAAATTAAAAGAGCCCTATATTGAACCTTTATTTTGCATAGGTATATAATAAAAGTCAGATCCTAATTTTACTCAGGAAAGGCAATACTCTTGATATCATAGAAAGTTTTGACTTTTCTCGGAAATTTGATAGTTTGATTTGCAAAAGAAGGAGTCATTACGATGGAAAAATTGTTTGAATCTGATTAGTCTGACTTCTTTACTTACTGATCTGTATTTATTTAAGCCTATATTAAAGAAAATTTATTTATTTTAACACTTATTTTGGATTAGTACTTGTTTTTTCCATTGTCATAAGTGCTAGCAATTCAGCTTTGATTTCTTTTCGTTTTTTTGTGGAATGAGACTTTGGCTGGATATGTTATCAGAATGACAGTTGAAAGTGCTATTTTAATGGGTATAAAATTGGGTCCTTCTTATAATTTCCTGATTCAGAGCATCAGCCCATGCATGAGCGAACAGACACTATAAAAATTGGTTAATTCTTGGTTCAAACTATTTGACTTACTCTATGTTCTAAAACCCCTACTTATTGCTGCCACTTCTTGATTTTCATTTTAATGTTTAAAATAACTTTTCTTTTATACTACTAAGTTGTGCCAAAGGACCTATCTTTCATAAATCATGTATACCCAGAACATGCTAATGCACAAACTTTGCTTTTTTCAAATTTGAGAGAGTGCCTGGGAAGTCAGAATCTAGAATTAAACAAATAAGGCAGGAATATCTAAGGTGATGGCAGGAGCAACAAAGTGTAAGGAGAGGCTTTTTAATGTAGATGGATTATGAAATGTTAATGAAGAAACGGGCATTATCAAAACGCAACCTTCCATTTGAAGCATTTGTGAATATGCGAATATAGAACATTATAAATAAACATAAGCTTGCAAAATGCCTAGGTCATGAATTAATTCTGCTTGGTTAAGATCGACACAGAGATCCCCACAAAACACACTTAGTGTATCTTTATTAAGATTCAATATTCCAAGAATTGTATTACCTGTAATTTTAAGGTCCAAAAATCATTGGCCTGCTATAATGTAAGTTTTCATCAAAACTTTCATTTTAGTTTTGCTTTACTATTAAACACTAGTATTATAGTGTATGTTGACTTTTTTTCAATAATTTTATTGGAGACTCTTACAACTCTTATAATATTCAATGCATCATTTGTATCAAGCATATTTGTACACATGTTGCCATCTTCATTTCTAAATATTTTCTACTTGAGCTGTTTGTATAAGCTCCTCTTTCCCCCTCCTTTTATTTATAAATCATCTTATTGGGGACTCATACAACTTCCATCATGATCAACACATACATGTATGCTGACCACATTGGCACACTTGTTGTCATCATCACTCTTAAAACATCCTCCCTCCACTGAGGTCCCCAGTACCAGCTCCCCATATTTCCCTTCCCTCCCCACATCCCCTACCCCATGAACCCTTAATAATTTACAAATCGTTATTACTTTTTCATATTGTACACTGTCCAATGTGTCCCTTCACTTACTTACCTGTTGTCTATAAAAACAATTTTATGGGCACACAAGTCACAAATTGTGCCATTCAATAGTTCAGCATATTAAGAAGAGGTGCACATCAGGACCACGATCAGTTTTGGAATGTTTTCTTTCCTCTTATACTCACTGTTATTTGCTCCCCATTTCCCCCCAACCTCCCCTGCCATACGTCCAAGAAACCATTAACCCAGCTACTGTCTCCGTAGGTTTATATGAATTTCACAAACAGAATGAATGTTGAGGTTTGTGACGTGGCTAATTAAAGCTGCTGAACCAAAGACCAAGCTCTTGTCATCCATCAGTTTTGGGTTCTTAACTGATTTTCTATCAGTATCATCTTCATAAGTATATTGGTGTTGATAGCTAAACTCTTGTCTCCTAAATATCTACATTCTCATGATTCCCTTCATTGCCACTCTGGAGATTTCAATATGGTAGGAGTAGGCGGTTGCTATGAAGTGCCGCCTGACTGAGTCGTGTCCGACTCATAATGAACCGATGTACAACAGAACAAAATGTTGCTCTGCACACCATCCTGAATGCTGTTGCTCTATTGTAGCCACTGTCCGTTTCACTGAGAGTTCAATGATTCTTTGTTTAATAAACAGTCCCTGCTTCTCCAGTGACTGTAGTGTTCTTGGTGATAATACTCCCAAAGCAGGTAAGAAGAGCTCTTTCCATCCTTACTGTCAAGAAGCATTCTGGCTATACATATTCTAACATTGATAAGTTCATCCTTATGGCAGTCCACGCCATATTCAAAATTCTTCCCTAAACCCATTATTCAAGCACATGAATTCTTCTGTAATCTCACTTATTTCTTGTCTGGCTTTTGAATGTATATGAATATGTTTGGCAAAATACCATAGCTTGGGTCAGGAGTGCCTTAGTCCTTTATGTGACATCTTTACTTCTGTAGGAGTCCTTTTCCAGAAGATTTGCCCAAGATAATACATTGAATTCTTGGCTGCTGTTTCCATTGGCATTGACTGAGGGTCCAAGTAAAGGGAGAGAAAATCCTTGAAAACATCTGTCTTTTCTGTTTATCCTGGCATTGTTATTGGTCTACCTGTGAGGGACTCTGTTTCCTTTATTTTGAGGTATAATTCTTACAGAAGGCTGTAGTCTTTGATTTCCATCAGTATTAAAAATCCCTTTCCCTGTGAGCAAACATCTGCATACTGTAGGTTATTAATGAGTCTTCCTTCAATCCTAATGCCACATTATTTTTATATAGTTCAGTTTATTTGCTCATCATATAATTGAATATGTAATGTGAAAGAACATAACCCTGATGCACAATTCCCATTCTCCCAATGCTCTGCATAGTTTATTATGACCCATTCATCAATAGAACATAGGTAATCATCTTTCTGATTGCTCTGCTTTCAGTGAAGCCCCATCAGATGTCACCAATGATATTCCTTATTTCACATTTTCTTCAGGATCTTGCTTGACTTTCTGCATTAAGTAGTCATTAAACATGTCTAAATTGCAAGTCAGCTAGTTAACAGGAAACACCTCATAATTATTTGTAGTCATCCAGTCCCTTCCCCTCTATCTTCTTCTTTGACAACCTTATAAGGGACCACCAATTCCCAAATTGCCATTAGGATTCAGGGGGAAAATCCACTTTCTGGGTCTTTGGGCTTTGCTCTTCCTTTCATATTTTCCATGACATCCTCACTATCACAGACCTCACTAGTCTTCATAGTAGAGTGGCCAACTACCCTGCTGGC
Source organism: Nesogale talazaci (assembly GCA_004026705.1). Lineage (NCBI taxonomy): Eukaryota > Metazoa > Chordata > Mammalia > Afrosoricida > Tenrecidae > Nesogale > Nesogale talazaci. The sequence continues at coordinate 270,784 of PVJH01000405.1, read as the reverse complement.
CTGTGACTCAAGTGGTACTTAATACTGGAGATTTTCAAGTTCAAGATTTTCAGAGTCAAAAGGGTTCCAGGTAAACCAAAATGAATTCATCACCTAAAGGAAGTCCAAGGACAGTATGGATAGGGACTCTCCAAAGTGTTCCATATCCCCAAGGTTTTCAGTCTAGTGACTACTGCTTGCAAAATAATGCCAGTCAACTCTCTTGTGTGCTACAAAAGCTAATCAGTCAATGTCTCAGCTTTTAGGAAACCAACTGTAGGCCCTGACAACCCCCTAGGAAATGTACGAGGTCTTCGTGGCTTCTCAACTTGCATTCCAGAAGGTAGTGGGATGCTTGGGCCTCTACCTGATTTTATTTTTCCAAAAATGTGTATGTGAAGTGGTGTGTGTTGTGAGTTGTCTTCATGAATCCTTCTGAGAGTCCCTGATGGTGCAAATGGTTGAAGCTCCTAAATGCTACTCAAAAGGTTAGACATTTGAATCTACCCAGAGATACCTTAGAAGACAAGCCTGGAAATTTACTTCTAAAAAATATGCCAGTGTAAACTCTTTGGAGAACAGTTCTTTGACATATCAAGATATGGACCCAACTGGTTGACAGCTCAGCTCTTTAAATTTTTCACTTTCGTTCTTGCATGCTCCCTCACAACTCATAGCCTCTTGTTGTTAGGTGTGGTCAAGTTGTTTCCAACTTATAAGAACCCTGTATACAACATCAGGAAACTGCCTGGTCCTGTGTCATGTGCACAATTATTTTTATGCTTGAGCCCATCAATGCAGCCACTGCATCAACCCATCAGGTCAAAGAAAGGTCTTCCTCTTTTTCTATTCCCTTCTACTTTACCAATCAGGCTGTCCATCTTCAGGGACTGATCTCTCTTGATAATGTGTCCAAAGTATATAATACATATGAAGTCTTGCCATTTTTGGATAGCTTTGGTTAACTAAAACTATTTTTGTTTGTTTGTTTGTTTGTTTGTTTGTTTGTTTTTTGGGCATCACTGCCCTCAGGTGGTGGGAGTAGGAGGCCCAGCCTTTGCTCCCTGGAGCTGGAATTGAACCTCCATCCCAGTGGGCCGCTAACTAAAACTGTTGGTTCATTTCTTTCCTGTTTTGTGTCCTTTAGACAATCCCATCTTTCCAACTCATGTATCCATTAAGAGCTTTCCATTGGTGTCCCCATGTCTATCACTCTATCCTTTTAGCTGTCTTCAAACCTCATGTTTACATACTTCAAAAATTATATCTAAACTTCAAACTCTCAAAAAAAGAAAAACTCCTTTTTATACTATGCTACCTGGCCATCCCAGTGACTCATAGTCCCATGTTGCGTGTTCACCCTTGTCCAGTCAGTAGTAATGTGGATGGGAGGGGAACGTCGGGATGACTTGGTACTGAACGTGAACAGCCAGGCTTAAGAAACATACTCTTTCAGGAGCAGACAGGGAAATGGGCATAGTAGGCATTATATTGGCCAATCTGCTAGCATAACTGAATAGATTAGTATGCCCTCCTTGGTGTTGAATGAGATCAAGATAAATTCTGATTTAAGATGACTGAGCTAGAGTCTACATTATGGCTATTTTAAGGGAAATTCTGGCTAAAATGTAGGCCATAAATGGTCTAACCTGAGATAAGACCTAGAAATGACCCACTTCTCACACCTGGTTTCCTACAAGTAGATGAAGTTTAATCCCCTCTCCTGTCTCACCTCAGGAGCTCTGATGGTACTGTTGGGTAAGCTGCTCAGGTTGGTGGTTCAAATCCAATGGTCACTCTACAGTTATTTGCTCCCCATAAAGATCCCCAGCTTCATAAACCCTTTATTAGGTTGTTATTAGTTGGAATAGACTCCATGGCAGTGATTTGAGCTTTAGTTATTTTATTTCACCTTGGAATAGTCTTTTTCTACTTCCAAATATGTGCCATCCTCACTGCCTCATGAGCGCTCCATTGCTGAGTCCTTTGTCCTTCACCTTGCTTTGGTTTCAACAGACTATCAACAAGCGTATACCTGTGGAGTACATCTACTATTTATTATTGGTTGTTGTTAGGAGCCATTCAGTCAGTCCCAACTCATCGTGGCCCTGTGTACAACAAAATGAAATGTTGAATGTCCTGGGACATCCTCTCAGTCATTGCTGTGTTTAAGCCCAATGTTGTGCCCACTGTGTAACTCCTTCCCATCAAGGGGTTTCTTACTACCACCAGGTCAACTGTGACTGAGAGTGACTATTTTGTGTAGGTTAATATTTTCTGATTTACTTCTCTGGGTTCGATATCCATTGCAATGACTACACAGAACTAACAAAATTCATGATCAATGGATTCATTAAGGATTTTTACAAGTTGTGGTGCTGGTGAAAAATGCTCACCATAGTTGTTTATCAAGATATGGTACAAAGATCTGTTAGCTGTTCCAATAAAAGCCCCAAAGGGCATACCACTTTACCGGAAGTCTCATCCCTAGGGCATTGAGCTCAAGTTTGATAAGTCAGCAAACCCATGTTCCCCAACTAAATACCCAGAGGCACCCTACTTTGCAAGCCAGCCTCCTGCACCAAAGCACTCAGCTCTACTTGCTTCGTGGGTTGGAAAGCCCACCACTCTGCCCTATACTCTGGCTCCTGGTTCAGCTGCTGCTCCTTTGATGGCATAGCTGTCTTCTGGTTCACTGAACATGAACATCAAATCCACAACACACACATACACTCAACTCCTGGCTCTTGCGGAAAATGATATTCTTCCTCTTGCTTCTCACAGTGCTCATGTTATGCACAGCAGGATGATAATTCAGGGAATTCTGTTCACAATTACAGATAAATCTCGTCATTATCTTTCCCTGCCTTCTTACTAGACCCATACAGGAAAAGATCATCTGGTGGGAGTTAGAGACTTTGGCTAGGAAATTCAGATTAAATAATTCACCACCCCTGCAGTGACTCTATAGGACAGGGTAGAACTGCCCCAGTGGGGTTTCAACACTGCAATTTTACAGCAGTAAAATTGTCTTTCTTTCGTAGGGTGGCCAATGATTTGGAACTGCTGACCTTATGGTTACCAGCCCAATGCATAGCCTACTATGCCACCAACCCTTATAAGCCTTAAACAAGGGAAATTACTAAAGTCTGCCACATACTTTGTAAACTCTTAAAAATCAATGCCTTTCATTTTGTTTTTCTTTCAAAACACAGATAACTACAGCCCCAAACCAAATACCATGAATTTGATAACAACTTATAGTTAGCCTTTGTAAGAATTAGAGGCTACACATCTTGAAGAGGGCAGATGACCTTAACTTCTGCCCTTGGAGTGGTTGGTGGGTTTGAACCTACAGTTCAGAACTTCCTGACAGTGTCACCAGACCCCAGATATTTTTATGAAGAATGTCATTTGCAGTTGTTCTAATGCGGGAGCAGAGCTTATTGTTTAATGAATCAAAATAAATGCCTTTCCATAGCATTCATGCCAAAATGTTAGATCTCCTTGATTTTTAAAAGTTCTGGCCCCAAAGTAGATAATAAATATGGTTTTGACACTCATAATAACACACAGCAAGCAGATTAAAAAGAGAGCAGAGGTAGTTCTGCCTCTAGAAATGACCTAGGACAAAGGCTTCAGGTTAGTGTCTCCTTCGCAAGGCACCAGTCAGAATGACTCACTAATCACAAGAGGGCCACATAATGCAGAATATCAATGTGCTAAGAAGAAGATTTATATCAAAGTGTGAACATTCCAGTTAAGTCAAGCATAACATTTAAATTAATGACCAGAAATACATTAAAGAGTGCTACTTAACGTGAACATGGAAAAGCAATTAGTTTCAAGGCAAGTTGAAAATTCAAGGCCAAGGATGGTTCCCTGCCCTTAACTCTGCCAGAAAACCTGCCCTGCTTTTCCTTTGACTCCCCAAAGTCAAATCTGTATGTGGTAAAATGTGTAAGCATAGTATTGGGGTTAAGAGTTTCATGCACAAATTGCTTCACATTTCCTTTTAGATGTTGTGTTAATTGAGGGATTATACATGGAACAGAAGACATAAAAATCCTGAGCGCACAGTTCCATAAGTTTTGATGAGGTATACACCCATATGACCAACACCACAATCAATACATAGAATATTTTTTCCTTATCCCCTAGAGATTCTTTTGTTAACCTTTCCAGAAAAATCCCCTTCACCCAACAAGGTAACCACCAATCTGATTTCAGTCTCAGAATATTGATTTTGTCTCTTATAGAACATCACATAAATGAATTCTTAGAGTAGGCATTTTTTGTTGTCTTTGTCATTCAGCAAAATGTTTTTGAGAATCATCTCTTGTACATATCAATAGACCATTTGTTTTTATTTCTGGGTAGAGTTTCACTTTATTAATGTACCAGTTTGCTTGTCCATGAAGATCCCAATGGCTCGATGGGGCAACTTCATGATGGTTCCCTTTCCTGCTGGTAGGAAGAAGCTTCCTCCACTGGGTATCTCTAGAGAAAGAACCCATGGTCATTGTTCTGTAGCCTTTGACTACATCTCCTCAGAGATTCTTGTATGTCTGTTAACAACTTTGACCACATCTGAAAAGAAAACCACATCGAAGATTTCTTGGTGGGTTTTCTCAGTCCTAATGTGCCTTGTGGAAGTTTGGGGAGCTGAATGGTTGCTTGAAATTTCCAGCAGTTAGAGTTATAGTTTCTTGAGGAACGTAGGGAGCCCTGGAGGCATAGTTTTTGTCTATTAGGTTGCTAATAGAACGGTCAACAGTTTGAAATTAGCAGCCTACTCGACGGGAGAAAGACGGGCTTTCTACTCCTTCTAAGAATGATAGTCTCAGGAACTACAGGATCACTATGAGTCAGAATCGGTTCGATGGCAGTGAGTCTAGTTTGGATGTTGGGAATGTAGACTTTCAGAAATCAAGACTGCTCCTGATCTTTTTGCTTCATTAAGTTCCAAGAACCAAATCTTTTCCTAAGAGACAGACAAGGCTTTCAAAAAGCTTGTGGAATAACGCCACATCCTTTAACTCCATTTTTCATAACTTTTTGAAACCTCCTCCTACATCCTAAATTTAATTTATTTTGTCACATTATTCCCCTTACTCTGCCCAAACACACACTTTTAAATTTAATACACTTCAGTGTGAAGGCACTCTGGTCTCCTTAGTGTCCTGTGCACATATTACTATTCAAGGGCCTTTGCACTCAGGCTCTAACCATTCTTCTCCAGAAAGTACCAAACCTAAATCCCTCTCATCTGCCAGCACCCCTGTTCTCTTTTATCTGCTTTTCTTTATTGGTCTTTCTCATAATACTTACTACCATCTTGTGTTGCTGTGAGGCACATTGAGTCCGTAAGCGATAGATGTAAGTTATAGATTCCTATGCCCTCCAATAGGAAATACTGCCCACCCCTGCCCAATCCTCGCAATCATTGCTATGCTTTGACTCCTTTGTTGTAGTCACTGTGTCAATATATCTTACTGTGGATCTTCTTCTTTTTCACTTACCCTCTATTTTACCAAGCATGATGTCCTTATCTCAGGACTGGTCACTTTTGATGACACTCCCAAAGTTTGTGAGACAAAGTTTCCCTCTCCTCCCTTCTAAAGAGCATTCTGACTATACTTCTGCCAAGACTGATTCATATGTTTTTTAGCAATCCATGCTAAAACTTTCCACTTTCTTTGCCAACAGCCTAATCTAAAGATACTGTTTTCTCCAGTCCTGGACCCTCAACACAACCTTAAAATCTCAAAATAAAACAGTTTGTGTCTTATTCTTTCTCCCAGAAGCAAAACTGCCATGTTTAGCTCTTGCCATGATGACCTCTTTGTATAACTTAACTATAGTATCTTGTTCCTATCAGACTCTGCTTCTCTGATGCAAACCCTGGGACGAGCATCTTTGTTTAACTTAGGAATGTGGCCCAAGAACATTAGATGTACATTTGATCCAATAGTTGCTCAAGATTGAATGAATGAATTTTCAAGTCAAGAGAAGAGAGTCATTCATGTAAAGAAGAAGGCTTGAGGAGCTTGGCATCTGATGCTGTTGGTTGTTATGCACGTGGCAAAGAGGGTAGCAAGATCTCACACTGGGGGAACAGAAAATCACTTGCTGCCAGTCAACTCCATCTCTTGGTGCCCCATCCCCATGATGTTTCAAAGTAGGGTTTTCAATGGTAACTTTTTCAGATTGTTTTTCCAACATGTGTCTGCACTGACTCAAGAGTTCCATCTTTTGATTGGTAGCATGTTTGTATAACTCAAGGACTCCAGAAGAGCAGGAAATTGGCATTATCAGAGTCTTGGATGTCTCTCCTATGGGCAACATGTGGCTATAAAGAACCTGAGCATTTACTATACGAAGGAGTCTGTAACAAGCATGATGTTTTAGACTACTTGAAGGCAGTACCATTATGAGCTTAACATTCATTATGAATGAGTGATATCTAGTATTCATTAGACTGCCTTTCAACATGCTTGTTCCTCTGGAATGAAGATGAAATTATCAGTAAGTCTCATGTGGGTTAGGTTGGAACATATCCTGGATATTGTGATACCACTCATGAGGAACAAACCACAGTGCTGGCCACACATGCTGCCTTTTCTATTTTATTGGCTTTTGTGCTAATCCAGTGGGGCTCTGAACTGGTTCAGACCGATTCCATCAGGACTGCAAGGTGAAGCAGGAAGCTACAAGAACTTAAAAAAAGAGTAGTGGCCAAGAATGACAACCCGAATGGAAAAATCCATGAGTCAAGCTGGACCAGGAGAGATGGAAGGGGTGTAGTGAGTGCCTTCAGCAGCCTAGTGTGGAAGATGGATTATTGGTAAAAGTGGAGTGTGACACATACTTAAAGTAGCATAATTGGTCACCAGCTTTGAATCAAGTGCCAGGGCAAGAGATTTGCTTGTTATATAGCACACATGGTACCCTCAGAGAGATGAGGTTTCTAGCAAGGCTGCATCCCCTCATTTTGCCAATCTCCATTATCACTCCACTTCACCCAAATGTTAAACCTTGGTATAGTCTGATAATGCTTCCCTGGCCATGCTTGAACTAGGATGATGCAGTCAAACATTCTGTATTCAAGTGATGCCCATATTAGGAAAATTGATTGAATCAATATGTATCCACAGTTCATGGAAGAAAATGGCAGCAATGACATGGACTTTATGGGAGAGAGTTAAGATCAGCCATAGGAGAGTACAAGATCAGACCAGCCATCATGGTTAGAAATGATAAGAACTGGCTCTGGCTTTAGTGTGCAATAATTCCTCAGTCTCTAATACCTGGCTCACTGTCACCAAGTCCAATATTAAAAATACCTAGTACATAAATTCATATTTGCAGTGTTATTCTGAAGAGCCCCACATGCCACGCCATACAACAATACCAAATCTGCTATAAAGAAGTTAGGAAAAGTAGTTGCAATGTGTCTTACTTTGGCAGTTTTTCAAACCTCCAATGTCTCCGAGGATTCACACTTTTTATTTAAAATACCAGGAGAAGCCCGCTCTGCAGTACATTATCCTTGAAGCAGGCGTCACTGAGGCACTGGGGCATGGATTAAACTGGAAGCACATGAATGAGGAGTATGACTAGTCTAGTGCGTACTTAAGAGATACTGTCAATGGAATAAAGCATTGTCAAGGGATAATGGCTTCCAGCTGCCACATAAATGTCAAAGCAAAGCCAAGACATTTATTTTCAAAGCAAAAGGCAGGGAAGCAACGTGATCCCCAGTTTGCACATAATAAGGCTGTAAATCTGTCTGGGCTTTTGATGGCATCTAGCAATGTGTCTACACCAGGGTGTGCAAACTGGATCAGATAAGAGTTTGCAAAAGTGACTCGCTGTTTTCCAAGATGGCTTCTTCTTAAACAGTGTTGATGCTGAAGTGGACAAAGGACTGCGACTAAAATCCTTGACAACCACACTCCATTACTGAGAATGAGTGGGAAATACTCCTTGGCTCATCTTTCTTCTGGAATCCAGACAGAGGACTTCTCTAGCTGTGAAAGCATCTATGTAAAGGAGGTAGATGTTGAAGATACAACAAAATGGTGAGCTAGTGTTTCCCCTGAAAGTCCTCTTTTCTCTTGTGTGTATGATATCTGAAGGCAGACTCCCAGTGAGAGGTCACTGTTAGTATTTCTCAGCCTCTCTAGGGAAAAGCTACACCTCACTTTCTGCTAGGAACTGTGCACAAGGATTGGTGGATTTCACGGGTACTTCCTAAGTATCTGCTGGTCTCCAGGCACGGGGGTAGGCACAGGGATCTAGAGTGGAGGTGGAAGGATCCAGCAGCAACTCAGGAGAGAAGAGTGCTGGGGACAGTGAAGAAGAACAAGAGCTTGATTAGGGGAGCATTCAGAAAGTGGGTTTGATAATAATTGGTGATGGGCTTAATATGTAGCTGTATAGGAGGAAAGATGAGGCGATTAGTCCTATTTGATATGGTTTATTCAAGTTTCCTGTGACATGTTCAAATGAAGTACTAGAAGCCAGTTGGAAATGCATGGCTCAGTAACAGAGATATGTGCTTGTCATTCTTATGTAGAAATCATCAGCCTATATAACTGAAGTCAGGGAGGGAGGAGATTGTGGGAGAGAAAAGGTTAGGGAGGGTATAGCACAATGCAAACCATGAAAGAGAAGTCCATCACAATAGAGACGAAGAGCCCCAATCTAGTATTCCCTTTGGGACATGCCGAGGATAGAAATGATGGGGAACATACTGCTCCTTGCTTATTCTGCCCCACATTTGGTGGGGTTCCCATGTTTGAATTCTGTTTCATTAGACACAATCTCTTTGTTCACACTGGAGCTGTAACTGGTTGTTTTACCCTTATTTATGTAGAGTGCAGTAAGAAAGAGCAAATAATAATAAAATAATAATACATCTGCTCATTTGCTTTTTATCTTTTAAGAGAGTACCAGTTTCTGTGTGTAAAGAAGCTATTTTAAGATCTTGTCTGATTTTTTTTTGAAAAGCAACCTAATTGATTCCAATCTATAGTTTAAGAAATGTAGTTGCAGCCTTAAAAAATCTCAAAATGAAATGTTTGAGTTCCTCTATTATTATTATTATTATTATCATTATTATTATTATTATTATTATTATTATTTCTTGCTTGATGATTTTTAAAGCACTTTTGAGGTTGTGCTTATTGGAGCTATCTGTGGCAGTATAAATAGCTTCACGAGGCCTGACTCTGTTTTGTAAAAGATCTCATTTAAATAACATAATTTTAATTTTTAAATGTGTGGTCTTAGAAAATGTCTTATTCTAAACAGAATCAATCTCTTCAAAAATTGACTCCTCGTTGACCTTTTCCTTTGATTTATTGTCATAGTCCCTCAAATTATATTAATCCACTGTACTCACCCAGCTTAGAGACAAAATTAAAATCTTCTATAGCGTGTGTGCCTTTTGTCACTGGGTTAATATTAGCACAAATATACAAGTCCATTAACACATTTTTATGCATCTGAGTTCCCCAGTGTGCTATTATTTGAGAAATTCTTAGAAGACTCTCTCTCTCTCTCTCTCTCTCTCTCTCTCTCTCTCTATATATATATATATATATATATATTCAACATTTGACATAAGATAATTTGAGTTTGCTGTGTTTGGAAAATAACTCACATGGGAGAAAGTTGCATTAAATAAATAATAGAGATAAAATTTATACTTCCATATATTTCAAAGCTAATGCTGCTAACTTACAATGAAATGGTAACATGAAGACACAGTGCTATAATTTGATTGATTTGTTTTGACAGCAGCCAAATAATTGAGAGTGAAAGGTGTCAGCACAGATGAAATATCATGTAAGCCACATTTAGAAGCAACCCAAGCCACAACAGCAACTGGAGTTTTATTTCCTTTGATTCTGTCCTGTTACTCACTTCCAGTTTACTATGAAACGATGAAAGGTGCACAACTTCCCCAACGAGGGACACTTTTATGGAAAAGATAGAAATAGAAGTTTGTCAAATATTGGAACAATGAAGAGACAAGAGAAGCTAATCTGGAAACAGCACCACAAGCTCCATTTTTTCAGCCTTTCTCTTTCTTTGGCAGATTGCTGTTCTCTTGCATTTGACTGAATTTTGAAGTGATCCTGAGTCAAAGGAAATAGTCAATCCCATAGTCCAGCCCCTAAACTCCAGGTGGGCAGAGGGAGGGGCTATGTTCAGCATGATTACTAGGCTCAAATAAGGTGTTTACACAATTGAAAACCTAACTGACTGCAGGACAGATTATTTTCCATTCCATCTAGTAAAAAGAAGAGTTGGTTGGAGTGCTCAGCTACTTTTCTGTTATTGTTGTGAGGTGCTGTGGGGTCACCTCCAACTGGTACGACCCTGTGCATGATGGGATGAGAGTTGGCCCAGTCTTGCAGCATCTTCACAACGGCTGGTGGGTTTGCAGCCTATTGCTGCAGCCACAGTGCCAATCTACCTCCTTGTAGGCCTTCCTCTTTTTCACGGACGCCACCCTTCACTTCACCAAGCATAATGCCAGTTTCTAGCAACTGGTTTCTTCAGATAAGGAGGGTTTTGGCTGTACACCTTCAAGACAGACTTGTTTGTTCTTCTGGCAGTCCGTGGTATTTTCATTCTTGTTGGTTGCCGTGAAAGGTACACGACCATCCATCAATGGCATCCGTTACTCCATGGTCTTCTCAATTCATTGTCCATCTTTCACATGTAGGTGTAATGAATGAAAATGCTATGAGTCAGATGCACCTTAGGCTTCAAAGTGACATCCTTGCTTTTCCACATATTCTGTAGGTCTCGTGCAGCAGATTTTCCCAATGTAATGTGTCATTTGATTTCTTGACTGCTGCTTTCATGGGCATTGCTTGGGAATCCAAGTAAGATAAAATGCTTGGCAACTTCAATGTTTTCTCCATTGACCATGATGCTATCCATTGGTCTACTTGTCAGCAGTTTGGTTTTCTTTATGTTGAGCTGCAATCCATATTGAAGGCTGCAGTCTTTGATCTTAATCAGCCCAGTTAACATAGAAGCTAAGTGGTCAGAAGAGGACCAGTTAGGAGAAAGCTTCTGCCCACAGGCAACCATTGAGCATCATGGTTCACAGAGCAGGTGTTAGAATCTCGACCAGGTTTAATTCCAGACCTAGTGGTGTTATCAACAAAGGTTGAACTGCTAACAGCAAGAAGAGACATGGAGTCATTGCAATTCAGAGTCCCTGGGCAGTGCAAATGATTAAAGTGATTTGTTGTGAACCAAAAGCTTGGAGGTTTGAGTTCACCAGCGGTGTCTTAGAAGAAAAGTCCAGGTGGTTGACTTTCGAGAAGTCGGCCATTGAAAATCCTGATAGGGCGCAGAGTTCTAATCTGACACACATGGGAACACTGTAAAGCTGGGAGGATCCAAGGCCTCTACAGGGACAATTGGGTAGTCCCTGGATTAGGAACCTCCAATTTAGTACTTCACTTTTATGTCAACATATCCTTTAACGTTACGTAAATTCGTTTTCACTTCAAAATGGTTGAACCCAAATCACCATTCTCTTGGTGCCCATGCAACTTTAAAATCAAGGAAAATGCACCTAAATCGTTCTCTGCAATAAAAATTAAAAGCCAAATAGCTTCCATTTAGTCGATACCAACACAGAGTGACTCTCAAAGATAGGGTAGAACTACCCATGGCTTCCAATAGACTGTACCTCTTTCTGAGAGTACAGAGCTCTGTCGTTCTCCATGCGCCAAAACAGTAACACTAAAGAAGAACCATCTGCACCTATTCCAACTGGTTTGCAAATTCTACTTAGCAGGCATGCTTTGGAAGGGACCTTGTTCATTACCCAGGGGTCACCTGCAATCCCCACGCCGCTGCTTCTTAGCCCTGTGAGTTTGGGCAAAGCACTCTGATTATTTGAGAGCTGCATTCCTTGGATAATTTATAGGCTATTTTATGGATCTAATATGATAATATGTGTAATATTTAGTACTAGGCACATTGTAAATGCGACAGGAATGCTAGCTGTTTTTATTATCCTAAGCCGCAAAGCCCTTTGGAGTAACCACAAGCCTGCTGTGGTCATGGAGTTTTGGAAGTGCGGCTAGCCTGAATTGAGATATGCTGTCACTGTGACATCTAGCCCAGATTGTGAAGACTGATATTTGAAACAAAGGAAACAGAGGGGGGGGGCTTCATAAAGTTCCTGAAAAGTCCCGCAATCAATTGTATTCCCTTTTTCAGGCACTCATTAAAGCCCACTGGTAAGAGAATAACCTGATCTCAAAATGACAGGCATTAAGGTTTTACTACATGTGCTGCGAGACTTTTCATGGTAACCAGCAGATGATGGATGTCAGCATGCTCCTGTACACTGTGGTCCCAGTCCCTTGTCCTCTCCTGGAAGCAATCAAGACCCCTGCCTGTGCCCACGTCGGCCAAGAGCGCCTATTACCCATCCTGCATCTTCTCCTTTCTCTGTTGACTGTCTTAACCTCCTGTACATACTTCTCTCTCTCTCTGTATTTTGTGCTACATGGGTGCCATTTTCTTAGGTCACCAAGTTTGCCACTTTTCTCTGTACTTAATCTCCGCTTAACTCTGGGTTTTTCAAAATGTTCTTTTTAGTTATTATTATTTTAGGTGCTCTTCTTTCTTGGTGATTTCTATTCTTTTTTTCAAAAAAAATCAAACCCAAAATCATTATCCTTGAGTCAATGTCGATTCATCACCACCCATAGGAGAACTGCCCCCGGCGATGTCTGAGACTGGATTGCTGTACTAGGGTAGGAGCCCCCGACTCGTGCCTGGTGTTTTCTTGCTGCCAGCCTGATGCTTCACAGCCCAATGCGTAGCCACTAAGTTATCGCTACTGATTTTACGTGTATTTCTTTTCTTTGTTGTTGTTGTTGACCTCCTTTAAGTGTAAATACTTGAGAAAGAGATCCTTCTTGCTGCCTCTTTCTCTTTCTCTCCCAGTGAATTATTCTCTTCTGTGGTGGATCCTTTATGTGGAACTCACCTTAAGCAGAGACTGTTGGTCTACAATCCTTTCCCCTTTGAGTTGTCTAATATGCTGCTTCACATTTGCTTCTGCTAAAGGCTCACCAAGTGTTGCAGACTAGTTTCTCTTCTTAGCGATATTTGTATTATGTACATTGTAGAAATGCAGTCTCTACTCTGTGAAATACGAAGAACCGAGTTTAAATTTTCCATAGAAATGTTCCCCATGTTTAGGCTTTAATAGCCTTGGAAGTGTCAAATGGTGAAAGGCTCAACTCCTAACATTGGCAACCCATCCAGCAACGCTTCAAGAAAAGTCCCAATGATTTGTCTCTGAGCATAGCTCTATGCTCCTACTGAGGACTCAGCATGTGTTAGAATCAAGTTCATAGGTTCAGATTCTGGTTAGAGCCTTTCACAGAGACAGGTAACAGAAATATGAGCTATTGGAATTCAAGTGAGGTGTTCTGGGACGAGATTCAGAATTGCTTTTCTCTGATAGCATCCCCCCCTCCCCATCATGAAAAGTTCCCTGGGCTAACAAATGGGATTTTTCTAATCACCTTTCACTGATAGGGTGGCCCTAGCAGAGTTCAAGATCAAGGAAAACACCACTCTTTGCTTCTCTGTCCAAAGCTATCTAGCCTGCCTTTGTGTTGGTGCCCAGACAGCAACCCCAAGCCTCCCAGGCTTATAACCTGGTATGCACTTAGAATGCTCAGTGGCAGTGGACCAGATGCTTGAGTTTGGTCCTGTTCTGTTTCTGATACCCGAAGACTTGCCTTTCTGCATTTGTATGTAGATATTTGGCATTTTATCCACAGTATCTACATATTTTCAGAAGGCAAGATTGATCATATTACATCAATGTAACATGTTAACAGAAAAAGTCTCTTTCTGTTCCCTTTTAATTTCTTTCAATAGGCCTAGTGTTTGGATAATCCTTAGCAAATAGATAACTCAGGAAAGCATCACCCATTCAGTTGAATTTGGTAGTGCCTTTAACTTGAATGCTTTGCAAATATCCTTTGCAAATTACTAGAAACTGTTAGTAAGAGTGCAACCAGCCCATTACAAATATGTCTGAGATTGTGTTCTAGCATTCCCTTCTGGGAGATTCTTGAGTGATGGGTATGCCTATGGTTCTTATTAAATAAACAACAATCTGTGTAGGCGCCCAAGGGTTGTTTTTTTTTTAAGTTAATCTTTGTTCTTGAAAATAAATAACCAAAGGGAATCACAATGGACTTAAGAAATCTCTTAATTTGGGGAAAAACACAAAGCACATATATTTTTTTATTAGTTAAGGATATAGAAGTATAAATTTGAAGGAATATTTTGAGAAATTTAAAATGCACTGATTCTGATACTGTTTAATCACATTGATGTACAATAATAAATGTTAAAAATAATGTACAATCATAAAGATAATGTACACTTTAAAAGGTGCCACCTTTCTAATTTATGACTTTTAAGTGGACCGATTCATATAAGAAATACAGTATTTATGTAATTGTTGGGTTTACATTTTTAGGTTTATACAAATATGTTCTACGTGCAGGTTGATAACCCAAAGATTTGTCATAAAGAGAATTCCTGCAATGCAAATATTCCATCACATTGAATGATTCCATTGCACACATATGAACAAAAGCAACCAATAGATAAAATGACAAATATTTTTGAGGATGAAATGCCCTGCATAGAAGAAATATGAGCTGTTGGAATTCAACTAAGGTGTTCTGGGAAGAGATTCAGAATTGCTTTTCTCTTAAAGCATGCCCCCCTCCCCATCTTGAAAAGTTCCATAACTTTGAGAGCTATCAAAGTTTCTTTCTGAATTTTAACTTTTTTTTTCAACCAAAACATTACATTATTTCCTACTATGAATTCCAAGGATGTCTCTTCCATATCCATGCTTCAGTTCTATGGGAGACGCCTGGAAAATGATAAATACTTTTCTAATAAATGGCATTTTCTAGCTCCTGTTTGGCTTTAGCCTAAACCTTTTTAAATCATTTTATTGGCACAAAATTCACATACCATACAACTTGATAGTTCCGTCGTATTAATAAGAGCCAATGCAGTCCTCAATGTTGTGAACTCTTCATTTCCCTTCAGTCGCTCCTGCCATGCCCTGAGACTATTATTATTCTAGATAATGGCTCCATAGATTTCCCTATCCTAGATTTCAAATACAGAAAACAAAACAAAAAAAGAAAGACACAAAACAGAGAAAAATATTTGAGATTTTTAGAGAAAATTTTCCTGTGTCTTAATTTGAATTTTCAGTAAGTTTTGGTAGTGTTTTTCTGTTTCAGGGAAGGCAACTACACTTCTGTTGCTGGGTAAGCCATTTAGGGTAACAAAAAACACAGGGGAAAAAAACACTTAATATTTATATAGAACCCAAGCGGAGAATATCAAATATTATTCATGCTTGGAAAATTTTGACTTAGTTTCTACTCAGCCCTTGGTGAAGCAGTCTGCATGCTACAGAGAAGTGGGACCTCAGACTGTCATTTTGAGGAGTATAACATCCTTCAGAGGTGACCCCTAGATGCTTACACAAAAGGATCCAATTTGACAACCTCAATTAAGCAAATTGGGCTTTACCTAAAATACATTGCCTTACCTGTAACATTTAAAGAATTGATAGCCTCTCTTGGACTTAAGCCTGAAATAGCTTTGTGTAAGAAGAAGCAGGTGACTGGTCTTGGTTCAGATCACTTGCTTTGAAGGTCCCCAGTGAATGGCGGCTGCGGGCTGCCATGTCCAAACTGTTTTTATGATCATGGAAGCATATGTTAAGAGGTCTAACTATGCATTGCATTGGGTAAATCTGCTTCACAAGACCTCTTGACCTCTGTACAGGGTTGAAAAGCTAGCCTGTTACTTTGAGAACTGAGTTGTGCCTGACCCAAGCCCCGGCATTTTCAATGATCTGATATGCATGTGAAAGTTGGACATTGAAAAAGGAAGTTCGATGAAGTCGATGTGTTTGAATTGTGTTGTGGGCAAAGAGTCATGAATTTGCTATGAGCTGCCCAAAAAACAAACACATTTGTTTTGAAAGGAGTTCAGCTAGACGCTCCTTAGAAGCAAGGAGGGAGAGACATTGTCTTTGAGACTTTCGGCAGGTTGTCAGGAAAGATCAATCCCTGAAAAAGAAGATTATCCTCAGTACAGGAAATGGACAGTGACAAAGAGGAAGACTCTGGACAAGATGGATTGAGAGAGTGGCTGCAATCATGGGCTTAAACATAATAGCAATGGTGCAGATAACACAGGACCAGACTGTGTTCCTTTCTGTTGTTCCTAAGGTCGCCGTGAGTCAGAACCCAGACAACAACCCCTCTCAGCAGGAGCCAAGGCATGCTCTCTGAGCTTTTGTATGACATGTGGAAGTTTGACAGGCATGGTTCTGCCTGTGTGAATGAGTAGCTTAAACTTTTACCATGATCAAGGTTTCAAGTGATATTAAAAGTTGAGTTTCTTTCCTATTGTTTCTATCCAATCCTATACAGTTGATACACTTATGAGTCATTTATGGTGCCTTTTATTTTCAATATGCAATGCGTAGCATTGCTTAAGTCAGTCAGATGTGAGCTGGAGGTAGCAGAGGGATCCTTTACCACCAAGTGTTTGCATGTTTGTAATCTACAAAGTCTGCCCCCTCCTCGGCAGAGCACCAGCTACAGAATGAGGTGGCCAGATTACTTCGAAAGAAAAGAGCCTGTGTACAAAAGAGTCTCCCGAATCATAAAGTCATCACTGCTCATAAAACCATAATGTGTACTTTCAGGAGATTAGTGAGGGGGGGGGCATAAAATCACATTAACTTTTTGGCCACCTTCCAGTCAAAAAGTGTGCTTTCCCATTGCTAACTCCTGCTCTGAGAATACTTGTAGTTCAGAACACCAATGCTGTGACCTTTCGTCACTTAAAAAGAACTAGTAAAGGAAAATAGAACATAGCCATTGAAAACTGAAATGCATCCAGCTGAAAGCTAACTCATTGGATATAAGGTCCCAGATTCAGACCCAGTGAGGTCTTTCAGCCTTGAATCCCACTCTGGAGGCTTGAGTGAACATGAGGTAGTAAAAAGGGTGTCCTGGTGAGGGTGTCACTGGGTCCCCTTGACTATTCTGGAATGGACACATTCAAGAATCTACAGATGTTTACCTTACTTTTCCCTAACTAGTAAGTTGAGAAATATAACATTTGGGTCCCAAGAAGGCTATTATTGTGGAATACAGAGAAAAATAATAAGGGATGGCTACGGCTACGGGAGAACAACGACAAGAGAAGCAACTCAAAGCAGGTGATCAGCCCGAGACTCCCTCCGAATGACTGATAGCCGTTCACTGGGGACTGGGCACAAAGGACATACCGGTTCTCAATCGCAGCCTTTCAGAAATCCTGGGGCCTTCTGTAAACACGGCTGATTCCCTAAGTGTGGATCGCTCCGTGAAAGCAGGCCAACACGCCATGGCTGTGCCTGCCATTTGAATGGTCCAGAATCGTATGTGACCATGTGATTTACTGATGTCCAGTCTACTGCCATCTGCATTTCCAAAGCCAGAGCTCAGAGCACTCTCACCCGAGGTATTTCTAGATTACATTCCAATCAAAATACCATCTGTGAATACATTTTTTAAATTAAGCATTTTGATGTGCTGAATATACTGTCACTGAATTGTTTCATGCAAAAAAAATGTTGAGCTGGCAAGTAGCATGTATATATGTATGTATGTATGTATGTATATGTATATATACACACACACATATATACCCACAATAGAAATTATGTAAACACTTTGATTTGGGGAGGAAATTGGGAATATTATCAAGATAACACTCTATTCAATTCAGAATGTCATTGCAATAATATACTTTAAGTTAAGGAGCTAAAATTTGAAATTATTCTATTTCATAAAGAATTAGTGGAGGTGGGGTTCATAACAGCTCACTCTTCCTGCTAATTAAATTGGTTTGATTAAGATATTTCACATTGTTATAAAAACGCAGAAGATGACCTTTTCTGGCGGAATATTTCTGAGTCAACCTTAGTATACCTAAGACTTGAAATAACCAAGTTTAACCTCCTTTATCTCCCAATGAAGGGAAATCCATCATTAGAAAGTATTTATTTGTCATTTCATGGCAAAATTTCCACAGCCAAAATATTCACAGAATTTTCAGGTATAAAAGAGACATTTGGCTGAGCCCTGGTGGCATAGTGGTTGTGCGCGGGACTGCGGCCCACTGGGATGGAGGTTCGATTCCAGCTCCAGGGACAAAGGCTGGGCCTCCTACTCCCACCACCGGAGGGCAGTAATGCCCCCCCAAAAAACAACAACAACAACAAAAAAGACACATTTATCGAATTCTCCATCCATAATTTTTTTTAAAGCCTGGATTAACTAGCCACTTATTTACATGAGTAATTGTGTGTGTGTTCTTTAACAAACTCATTGCACTTTGCTAGTGTTAAAATGTTGCCATCTTCATGAATTTTCTCATGACAGATGCTTGACCACATATAATGCTATGCCTTAAAAATGCATGTGCATTTTCGGGGGGAAAGTAGGATGCCTCAGGTCTCATGCCAGACTTTAATGTAAAATTAATTCCTTTAAAAAAGGATTTTAAAAAAACCACAACATTTTTCTAATGTACATTAAGGATGTTGGAGAGTTCACTGAAGCATAGGCTTTGAGCTTTCAGGAGCAATCTGTAGTCAGGCATTTTAAATGAAAATTGATTTGTGATTTACATGGTCAGTGGAAAGAAAATTAACTTATGGAAGGTTGTAATGAAATATTAGACAAGTAAAAAAGTAGATGGTGATCTAGTGGAACTAAAAGTCCCATCTGGAAGAATTCTGTGACATTTTTACATTTATCTGTGTTCTGCATGAGTTGTAATGTTAGTGGTAATTTTATGGGACTGAACTGAAATGAAAAGGGTGTTATCACAGATTGCCTACAATATAGGATTGTGTTCAGTGGAGAGGCCTGTATCCTTTTCTCCATTTTCTTATAATATGACTCATTGCACTTTTTTCAGCTACTGTTGTTGAATTCATTCAGGCTTTTACTTGAGGTTATTAAAGAAGAACATCAAACGCTCACAAATACAATCTAACAGCACATTTAAAAGCAACACTGCTGCTTCCTTTATTCCTGCATTGTTTAGGTAATGTCCAAGGAAGAACCTTCAAAAGGCACATGAAAGGATCTAGCGCTGAATGTAAAGCTTTTTACCTTTGACCATGTTGTTGTTCTCACAAAAGTATGATTAACACTTCACTGCTGCCTAGAATCGGTTGGCAGAATGGTCAATTCATGTCTTCCTAGAGATAGGAGTTTCTGAAGTTGTGATTCCAAACACCGCCCCCCCGCGTCCCTACGCACCCCACCGCCCTTCTATGCCAATTCTGTAAAAACCAAGACAATCATTTCTGTGGTCAGAGACGTATGCTGTAAAAAGGCCAAGACTCTTTTCAGTTTGATGGGAAAGTCCGCCTGCCATAATAAGAAAGAAAGGCACTGGTAAATGTGATGTGGATGATCCTTGAAGACATTACGCTGATTGGAGTAAGATAATCACCAAACGAAAAGCGCTATACCCTCTCGCTGCTAGGAAATACCTAAAATAGGCAAATAGAGAAAGAACAAAGTTGAATCATGGTTACCAGGGCCAGGAGGGAATGGAAAAGAGGAAAGAGTTCTTTAGGAAGCACACATTTCTATGTATGGGGATGAAAAGTACAATAGTGAACATTGGAGCTGATTGCACCTGATTAATGTAATTAGGGTCACCAAATTCTTTAAAAAATCTTTGAATTACCAATTGTTGTGTTAAAGATATCTCTTTAAGTTTTGTGAGTAGTAAAATCAAGAAATGTCCATCTTATTTCAGTATTAATGAGAAACTGTGAATGCTAAGAGGGGGAATGGGTAGTGGGCTTAATTCCACATGCTATTCTTCCTCATTTATATTTATTACGCTTGGCAGGTGGCCATGACTTTTTGAAGTACATAATTTCTGAGTTACTCTGCCTTCAACACTTGAAATAATTTAAATACTTTGACCCCTGAGCTAAAGCACAAGCCATGAAATTATTTGCCCTATAATTTCATAATCCACTTTCTGAATCTCTTTTCTTTTCTCTCTTTTTATCTCTCTGTATGACTCACAGCTGAATGTGGGAAGAGCTTCTGAAGAGTTCTGAAGGTTAAGATGTTGGGCTAAATTATATTTCAATTATTCTTTCAATAAATTCACTTAATATGGGAACTATTCCTTTGGATTGCCTGATTTTATTTTAATTTCTTTTCATCAAAGTTTTTCATTTGTGACATTTTCTCACTTTTATTTTCCTCAATAAATTTAAAAATATACCCTATTCATTTCCTTTAGAATAAAAACTTGCTCTCTCTAGATTCATAGTGGTGGTTCCTAAGGAGGTCTACTGTTTAGAGTCATTTGAGGAACTCTACAAAAATGTAAATCATTGTATCATTTTTCTTTCATAAGCTGAAGGTACTGTGGTATCCCTGGGCAGTAGAAAGGGTTAACACACATCTCTCAAAATCAGAAAGATCTTGGTTCCATTCCCCCTAGAGGCCACCCATAAGAGAGGCGTGGCAATCTACTTCTGAGGAATCCATTCCTGAAAGCCTGGTGGAGCACAGTTCTTCCCAACACCCTTGAGGTCATGTGTGCCAAGACTTGCCGACTGTTGTGTCATCCATATGATTTGATAGCAACAGTTTTATTTTCAGGGTACCTTCTGCACTGGGCTTCTGTGGCTTCCAAAACCCCTCAGTATGGTCTCTGTGAATCAGCATCAGCTCAAGGGCATTGGGTTGGTTTGGGTTTACCATCCATATGTCAACTGCCTTCAAGTCAAACTGCCCTTTATTTTTGTTGCTCCATATAGACCAAATTTTTAATCAAGAACCCTCCCCTCCCCTTCTCCCTCCTCCAATCCATGGTGTCCCATTTAAAATCTGGTCATTTTACCTATAGGGTCACTATGAGCCAGATCAACTGAATAGCTGTGGACTTGGTTGTGTTTAGAATTTTTACAAAAATCTAAGGCCACCTCTTGCTCTTGCCAAGTGGCTGGTGATTGAAACTGTCCTATTTTCCAAAATTTCTTGGTTGAGTTCATGATATAGCCAAGGTTGAAACTACAGTTCTCTTGGTACAGACTGTAGGGAAATCTGCATAAAGGTAATCTATTTTTGGTGTTGTTGGAGAGGGTGTCCCCCAGGAGAGGTCAGCCAGCAAACTGACCCCTGCTTTACAGCCAGATACATGCTACTTTTTCTGCTCTCAGTTTTGTGTTCCAGAAATGAGTTGAGCTGCAGTGTTTGAATTTTCATTTATGATCTAAACACACACACAATTGGGTTTTAGGAGAATTTTGCATCGCTTACTTGCCTGTATTTTTTAAGTGATATTGTCACACTATACGTGGAATCCATGGCTTATTCTGCTTAAGGACTCCAAGAGAGATTTCTATCGCGAGTTAAAATAAAATTTCAAAATACTTGAGGCTTACTTTTGAGAGGTGGCTAAGACTGTTTGCGGAGGCAAGGAGTGTCCTCCATCTTTTATCCTCTTAGCTTGATTTTCAGATGTTTTATTCCAGTGGAAAAATAAATGGCCCCCCACCGTGCTATCCGCTCACGTCAGAACCCAGGACATTGGCTCCGGGTGCTGACGTAGCATTTCAACAACCATTTGACCTCCATTCCTCCTGTCATTTCTGCATTGCATTCTGTTCATAACATTTCTAGGGGAAAGGTCACGGATCTGTCACTGGCAGTGTTTGTGCCGCTCAGAAACTACAACAGGGCGGTTAATGATAGCCAGGGCAGCCTGTGTAATCACAGGATGCAGCGAGGGTCAATATTCCGTATCGGCTTTCCGTCCTTTCCATCCGAAACAATATCCTGGAGTAATCAGTAAGTGGTGCCAAATGAATCTTTGGGACCTCGGCACCGCAGAAACAAGAGATTCAAGAAGAGATGCTGCTAAGTGGATCTTTCGGTTTGTAATCGCAACCCTGGGAATAATTACCCTAATTAATAGCTGCTAAGCCTGGGACCCCTGCTTCTGGGACTCCAGAGTGCGTTAGTGATTGCTGCTCCGGGAATGTCTTTTGGACAATGCAGAAAATATCAGTGGGGGAAATGGGCCCCAGGGACCAGGCTCAGGCTCTGAGAAGCTCGTGGTCCCTCTTCTACTAACCACAAGGACATGCCTGGCGATCAGATAGCCCTCTCCACAGCCCGCAAAGGGGTGAGCCGTGACCTGGGGGATGAGCTGAGGGGATCCATTTCACCCTTCTGTTCCTGTTTCGTAAAGAGAGCCTTACAGGCTCCAGCTTGTGGCAGCAGCACAGTTCTGGTGAGAAGACAGCAGCCCTTTGGCATGTGCCTATGAGTCTATAAAGCAGGGCTCCTCAAACTTTTTAAACAGGGGACCATTTCACTGTCCCTCAGACCGTCGGAGAGCCGGACTGTAGTTTTAAAAAATAACCAACTAGGAACAGATTCACCACAGGCCCGGGATGAGTCGGCTGTTAAGCAAGACAGGCAGCTGCGGCAAAAACACCTGGCGGCCAGATAAATGTCCTTGACGGGCCGCATGTGGCCCACAGGCCTTAGTTTACCAATGCCTGCAACGAGCTGGTGAGAAAAAAAAAAAGAGAAGGACTTGCTTGTGGATTCTCTAGCCCTAAAGTAGTAGACTGCCCTCACAAGCTGGCCAATCTCTTTGTGTTTGAAAGATCAGCCAGAGGTACAATTGTGAACAAGGCCAAGCTTCACTTAGAAACCCTTCAAGTTTCATACCCCTCTTCCAAGACACACACTCTCTCTGTGCTCCTCACCCAGAGTCAACTCTCAATAGTCTACACTTCTCTACCTCTACTTCTACCTCTACCTCTACCTCTACTTCTCTACTTCTCTACCCCTTCTCTGCAGAGGCTTTGAGGAACTTCTTCCCTTCTGAGATGTTTATTCCCTATTCGTGATTCCAGAAGTGAGTATGTCTTATAGGGACACAAAGTCCTGAGCCAGGCATTAGTTAGCTGGCTCAAGAATGGTTTCCAAGGGAAGAAAAACTGCTTACACCTTCTATATTCTAACTGTG
The DNA here is from genome assembly GCA_004026705.1 of Nesogale talazaci. Taxonomy (NCBI): domain Eukaryota; kingdom Metazoa; phylum Chordata; class Mammalia; order Afrosoricida; family Tenrecidae; genus Nesogale; species Nesogale talazaci. Next base: position 247,609 of record PVJH01000405.1, on the reverse strand, counting down.
GCCTGATTAACTTAACACATAAGACATTGTTGCAGGCCCTGCTTTTGTTCTTGATACTTTAAATGAGGTTCTCACTGTTTAAGCTGATTTTTGATCAATGTCTCTTCAGCAGTGATCCAAATATTATCTATACAAAAAATGCATTCGAGAAAAGTGTATGTTTTAGAGGACCAGACAGGCACTTCACAATGGCCATAAGTGTTTCTCCATTTACCTCGCTATCTTTGCTCTAGACAAAGATCCTGGACCTTGTGAGGAAAGGCGAGCTATTAGCCCAAGCAGTCACAGTCTGAGGATCTTAATGGAGCCTTAATGGCAGTGCACAGACTCAAACCCAGTGCACATTTACTGAGCACATAGCTAATGCAGAACGATGTCAGAACTCACCTCACTTTGTTCTCACAAGCACTCTGTGAAATGTGCCTTGCTGTCCTCACTGTTTGGAGTAGCTGACTGGGACACCAGGTGATTGATTACAAGATTTCCAAAATAATGCAACTTGAAAGCAGTGGAGTCAGAGTGTGAACTCATTGTCTGGCTGTAACATGACGTAAGGAGTCACGTTTCCCTATACTTGATTTGGGAGGTTTCATGCTTCTACACACTCGATGAGAATCCCAAAGCTCATGATGAGTTCAATCCGGGAATTCTCTCTTTCAGAAGTAGGAGCTTGTCCTCTACCTTGAAGACTTGGAGATGCTGTGTTCGGCTGAGAGGTGTGAGTGCGTGGCTTTATTTCCTTCTCTGACTTTTAATTCATCCAAACAGATACCCTTACCTCTACTGGCCACCGTATTAGGTAGCACAGTTCTTGAAGAGTCGCTTTTTTTAATAAATGATTTTTTATTGAGAATTACATGGGGGGGGGGGTTAACAATTCAGGCTGTGAACTCTATATTCATCTCTTCAAATCACTCAGCACCCCTCCTCCCAGCCCCCGTATCCTATTCCACACCCCTCACCCGAGTTATCTCTTCCCTCTTATGGATCGCCATCCTCCTTTTCAACCATGTCAATACCTGCACACTCCTAGTCCATTGCTTCATCCTCCTCCTTGCCCTCCCTCATATTAGGGCTCTCCAAAGCCTCTTCCCTTTGCTCTGCAAGTCTTCCCTTTGGGATTTATCCTCTCAGCAGTAGTCTCATAAGTATTTGTTCTTCTGTGATTGATTAACTTCACTCAGCATAATATAGCACAGGTCCACCCATGTCAAGAAGTATTTCCTGTTTTTCCCATTGTTTTTCAGTGGTATATAGTAGTCCATTGTGTGTATGTAACAAAGTTTCTTTGTCAATTATGTTACTGATAGGCATGTGGCTGCTTTCAACTTCTTGCTGCTATGAGTGGTGATGTAATGGATATGGGAGTGCATTACGTCTGCTCCTGTTATGTCTTTTTCTTCATCAGGATGTATAACCAGCAGAGGTATTGCTGGCTTTCTAATCTCCTTTTATCATAACTCAGAAGTGATTAGATTTAGAGCATGCCCTACTAGAGTTAAAAAAAGTCATCTCTCTGAGCAGGTTCACACCCATAGGTACAGACAGGAATAGAACCTTCCTCTGGAGGGACACAATTTACTCCAGAACAATACAGTTAGGTTACATAATTATAGTGCATTAAATTAGTCAGAGGTATTTCATAGCGCCCCCCTGAGATAACTGAAACACGAGGCGTTGCCCAAAGGCTGTTGCCACTGTTGGGATCTAAGTTTCATCTGAAAGCTGTCCATGAGACAACTCAACCCAGGGCTTTTCTCAACCCATTATTCTCAGCCGACTATAGCCTTTTGCTCTTAAGTCTATGAAGAAGAGGACAAGTTCATCTTCCTGAAAGAAAGTACTCCTTTCGAAAAAGCCACCATTTGTTTGATCTTCATCCAGAATATATTCATGAGTTAAAGCAAACAGATTCATTTGAAATCCAAATCTAGGCCCCAACTGGCCCTCTGAGTCTTCCTGAACATTGGCTTTTTCATCTGTGATGACAAACACACCCCTCTCCATGACAGTTGACTGGAAGAAGCAATAGCACAGACGATATGTTTAGCACAGTGCCTGGCCCAGTTAAACCCATTGTTGTCAAACTGATTTCATCAGGTGGACGCTTTGGGAGATGGAGCAGAACAGCTCCAGAGGATTCTAAGCTGTACTCTTGCTGGAAGCAGACTGCCACTTCTTTCTCTCTGAGGCATTTGAGGGCAATCTTTTGGTTAGCAACAGAGCGCTTGACCACTGTACCAACGGGCTTTCTTCTGGCACAACCAGTGCTGCCCCCAAACACTGCAGAGTGATTCTTTTATTTTCATGGGAAACTTGGTACACGTCAACACTGGAATTAGACCAAAAGGTAGTGAATCCCATTGTGAGTTAGTCCTGGAGCATCACAGAAGACCACAAGCCTGTTTCTCACACTTGTTTCTTCCAGTTGAGCCCTTGACCAAGCCTCGTTTTGTTTTTGAAGCTCAGATGGCAGGAACTCATCCCACTGAGCCAATGCCAACTCAAGGAAACCCTGTCGGGTGGGAGTAGAACTGCCCCTGTGGCTTTGCAAGACTGTTAACTCTTCACAGGAGTTGAAAGCCACAGTGCTCGATACCAGTTGCCAAGGTAAGGGAAGCGCAGCAGCCACCTGTCTCTTCATACAGCATTTTTTCTTCTTCTAAATATCCTTAGTATTATTTCATGTGTGTGTGTGTGACGAGTATTATTAACCAAAAAACATTGAATTTGTACTTGAACGATCACAAAAAAAGTAAGTATGCTCAAGAGATAAAATGTTAACCAAAAGACTAGAGTAGGGTTTTCAACTAGTCGCAATTGGGCTTCTTCCAATCCACAGGAATATTTGAGAAGACTTGGAGAAATTTTTGTTGCCAAAATCATGGTGGGGGTGCTGCTGCTGCGTCTAATAGCTAGGTATGATGGAGGCTGTTAAGCATCACAGAAGGTCTAGTACAGCCCCCACAACCATGGATCTAGCCCCAAATACATTTATGCCAATGTGGAGAAACCCTGGATTAGAGATTTATGGTGGCGGTGGAGGGGGGGTGGGCATCTTTGTCAAGAAACCCTGACAAAGGCTAAGAAGGTCTGATTGAATTCACAATCTCAAAATGAAAGTAGGCTGTGACTAGAAATTGAGATAAGAAGAGTCTTAATATGGTTGCCTTGATTGAAAAATTATTTTAGTGCCCTTCATAGTTTAATGAGATTAGCCTCAAAAAATGTTCCATCAGAGATGGAAAACAGGAACAGTAATAGATAGCATTTTTTCTAGCAACAGCTACCTGCCAGCCAAATATTTAATGCAGCTTTCCTGCACAATCTTATGTAATCCCCACAAGTCTAGGAAGTGTGCCTCATGACACCCTTTTAAGGAATGCCTTCAAATTGAAGATGGTAAAACTTTGTTTTGTGTAATTCGGACTTGTTATCAGGAAAGGCTAGTTCCTGAAAAAGCCCATCATGCTTGGCAAAGTAGAGGGGAAGTGAAAAGGAAGACCATCAGTGAGAGGGATCGACACTGTGGTTGTAACAATGGACTCAAGTGGAATGATTGTGAGGACAGTGCAGGCCTGCGCAGTGTTTTGCTCTAATGTGCATAAGGTCATTCTGAGTTGGAATGACTCAATGCCACCTAACAACAACAATAAGTCCATAAATAGCACAAGCACTGGATTGCTAACATGAGGTGGGCAGTTCAAATCCACCCAGAGGCATATCTCCAAAGAAAGTTCCAGCAATTTGCTTCCAGAAGTTTAGGTCTTATGGAGCACAACTCTCCCCTGGATCTAGGGTCCAGTCCATGGCAACTGGCTCTTCTAATCTAGAAGCCTGTCCTGTTTTCTCCCTTTATTTTGTAGTGTGCAAATGGGTGTGGTAAATCTTTATAATCTACCTTTATTTTGTGCTAGGGAAGGAAAAAAAACTAGTAAGCATTTAGTTAGTATCTGGAAAACATTCCATGGATAAAGAGTGTCTATTCATGAGGTAATCATGAAATCAGAGATTTTTATCTGCTACTAAGACTCTTGAAAATTTATTCACTCCAGGAATATATTTGTATCAATTTATAAATCATAATGAGGAAAATCAGTGACTAGGGCAAACTTTGACTCTTCTATCCAGAAGAAACACAGAAATTTGCAGACATCCTTTTGCATCTATTCTTGAAGAGAATCTGTACTTATTCTGACAAGATAAATAATCATTTACCTGAAGCATCATATAGCAATTTTGAGCAGGGGCTTTGGAATCAGAAAAACCTGGGTTCAAATTCCAACTTACTTGCAAGGTGCTTACATGCGTCTGCATGTGCCAACTGCTCTAAAAAATGATGCCAGGATCTTTGTTGCCGAAGGCAGTAAAGACTTTGTTTCTCATTCACCTCAAAGTCTGGTTAGGTTCAGTGTGGCTCAGTTCCTTACAGTCACACAGGGATCCTGGCCATTCTCTGGGGCACCAGGGCTTCCTTTGGGTCCTCTGCACCTGATGAGTAGTTCCCGGAAAATGGAGCATGTAAGCGACTGCAGAATATTTTAGGAACCAATTCTGGAAGAGCATAGGCTACTTCATTCCACATTTCTTTGCCTAAGATCAGTCAAAGGGTCCTACTTATCTGTGAAAGAGGGCAGAAACTATGATCTAATTGTGTCCCAGAAGAAATGGAAATGAGGTTTTGTGACCACATTATGTTTGCCACATCACTCAATCTCTCACAGCCAGAGAATCTCATCATATATAAAAGGTATGTTGCTACTATTATAGTTTCCATTGAGTTGGCTTTGAACTCCTGGAAGCCCCATATGTGCAGAGGAGAATGACTCTCTATGATGTTTTCCAAGTTCTGAGAGCCCTCAGGAAGCAGACTGCCAAGCACTTTTGTCCCAGGCACCTTTGAGTGGGTTTGAGACAATGATTTAAGCCATCCAGCGACTCCTTAAGAGGTTATAATGATACAGATTTCATAGAGTTGGGAAGCTTAAATAAGATGTGCAAGGTGCTTTTCTGTTTGTAGTGTGCACTTAAACCATTTATATTATGGATTCCAAATGCTGCCAACCTCTTTCTACTCCAAATGAAATGGAGATGCCCAGTATAGACACCTGATCCAGACTCTCAAGCAAGAAAACAAAGGGGGCTGGGTGACTCTGAGAAGCCTACAACCCATGTTGAATAGATGAAGAACTCCTAAAGAGAGAGGAAGGAAATGCAATTTTATCATCACATTTGTAGCTCCCTCTGGCATATGGCGATTCTCTGATACTTCTTAAATGAATTGCAATGCTAGTATGTTATTACCATTATAAGATCTAGTCATAAGGAACACATGCCGGAATTGTTAGTAGCTTTCCTTTATCCTCATGTTACCCGTGACTTCATTGAGTTCAACATATTGAGCAAATAGATCAGTGGCAATAATTTAATGTTGCCAGGACCTGCTAAAATCAGAAATAGTTATGGCCCATGGCATTTGCCTGAAATGATGCATCTAGGAAAGGCAAGACGTCTTCCAGTGTGGCATCAATTTCCATGGCATTAAACTAAGGATTTGCCCATGAAATAATGTTTTGTGCTCTCTCAAGGACATCTACAAAATTTCATGTCTCTGCATGTAATATTTTCATTCTCTCTGGTACTATGCTTTTTTTAAGCTTATGTTGATATTTTTAGTTCATTGTAGATTCCATTGGAGTTCATTGTATACTTAAGATGTTTTCTTATGAATCATATGCCACTGTGTTTATTGATTCATTTATTCACCACACCTTTTATTAACTATCTACTCCAGGATCTGCTCAGGGGATACCAGTTATCTGGCACCTGGACTCAAATTCTTAATACTGCAATATTCTAAATGGTGTGCTATGAAGATCATAGTTTGGTGAGAAAGGCAAACATAGAAGCATATCATTTACAAAATAATTTGATAGAAATAAGATCATAAAATGGTTACTGAAGAAATGATCATTTTATGTCTGATCAGATTAGTATTATACTAAACTGTAACTAAATCTGAATTTAACAACATATTTTTCTCAATGTTATCATTGACAATATTTTTCATTAAGTTTCTAATATTGTCAATTTATTAATTTTTTTTTAGAAATACACTATGGAAAATTTTCTTGCTCCACTCCCTTGGTCCTACCCAAGAGTGATCTCCTTCCCTCCCTCAGTGTATAAAAGGCTTGGATAAAGTGGAAGGTCACTTCATCCCTTCTTTCCTTCCCCCCACCTGGCTATAGTGGTATGAATGCCAGTACCCAGGGTACTGTGGCCCCTTACGTGCCCCTAGAAAAAAGCCAGGTTGTCAGTGCCACCCCACACACTGTGGTTTCGCTTCTGAATACCTTCATGACTCATTTGCTCCTTCACAGCACAGAACAGAGCAAAATAACAAAACAATAACTTTAATTATATCAATCCATCTGTTCAGTTGTCCCCATTTGTGTTCTTAAGACTCCCGGTTGTGAAATCAGAGCATGTGGATATTTCCTTGGAGAGCTTTCATTAAATGGTATTCAGCACAGACAAAAGTGGTGTTGAATCTTTAATGCTCTGCTGCCTGTACAAGGGAGAGAGGGGGCTCCCGTCCTGTTGGTTTTAGGATAAACTTTATGGAAACAGCATCTTCAGATTATTCTAAATATACCATACCCCTCCCATGATCAATTAGCCAAGGACATTATAATGTCTTTGGGGGACAAAATGCATAAGTCCCTTTTAAAGATCAATGTATCTTCTCAAATGTTGACTAGAATGGTACTCTGAGGATTCCAGGTGGTGAAAATGAGATTGTGGAGGGGGAAAGAGGCAGAGCAGATATCTCTTTGGCTCCTCTGCTCATCACTTGGTTATGTTCAGTACCGTTTACACTATGTAAATGAATATCCTTCACATATTACTTAACACCATGTGAACAGTGCCCCCTGGGGTTGCCCAGTGCTGTAGCACAGAGGACTTTTAAGCCTTTTGTTGTGGTTGGTAGTTGTTCCTGAGACAACTTCAACTCATAACGACCTTATGTAAAAGAAAACAAAAGGCTCCCCAGCATGGCACCCTCTTCCTGATCCTGGGGATGCCTGCGTCTGTGGCTGCACTCTTGTGTCCATTCATCCTCTCTTGGAGAACACCGCTTGTTTGCCCTGGCCATCTTATTCCAGGTGTGTCCTCTCGTTTGTAATTGTGTCACATCAGTCAACGACTGTCTCAAGCACTTTGCTCTGTCCACACCATCAAAATCGACTTTATTTGAGAAGCAGTGCTTTACCAATTTTATTTTGCATCTTTTCCGATCCGAGGGGCTCGTCTTTCAACATGGACCACATGGTTTTCACGGCCTCATTTTTGGAAGCAAATCTCCTGACCTTTCTTCCTTGTCTGCTTTCGTCTTTGCCTCTGTGCATTTTGCTGGGCAAAGGAATGTCGATCGCTTGCTTATTCTGAATTCAGTGATATTTTTGGGTTGAAGGCAAAATGTAGCCATGCTACTGTGTTCACACCTATGAGAAGGAGTCTAACAGTAAAGGATAAAGATCACAGTGGGATGTTTTAGGAAACTTGCTTCTCCTTTGTGTTTTTCCGTGGGCTACCTCATTGTACTCCACCTCCCTCCAGGAGAAAAGACATCTTTTGTCCAAATGAGACCATTCACTATCTTTCATATGACCAAAAATGTAATAAAATAGAGACTATTCTAGAAATTTGTTTTCTACTAATGTCAGTGTTCTTGCCAGCCCATTGAATCCCCCGGGTATCACCAATGCCATCATTCCTGTCTGTTTACATTTCACACAATTTTGTCTCAAAGTACCATTATCAGCCAACAAAAGAACTTAATTTTGCTAGAAAGCGAATGGAATATAAGCCCTCATTCACTTTTTATTCCTGAGAGCCACACAGTTTCTCACTGTGTTCAGAAACAGATTCCTTTCCTCACTAATCCAACAAAGTGTTTGCCGCCTTACTTCGAAGGCGTCTGTTGCTAACACCTTCCAGAGTCGTGTGCGGCAGCCTCTGTTCCACACTCTGATGGTGGCGCTTTGGCTTCAATCCCTTATGCTCTATTACTTGTTGCTTTAACCTTTCAAGTTGACACTGGAGCATCTCTTCCTTTCTACACTGTGTATATTTATCTCTTGCTCACAGGCTCACTTCTCTTTAACAGCCTGCCTTATCTGACCCAGATTTATAGCCACTCTGCTTTTCAAACAAAGGAGAGAGCAACAAAAATACTGTAATAGACATACCCGAATCTCACTGCCCTCAGGACAATGCCGACTCATAGCGACCTCCTGTACGTTTCTGAGCCTGGAAATATTTGCAAGAGGACAACGCTCCGTCTTTCTCCCAAGGATCTGCTGGTGGTTGTCAACTGCTGATCCTGGGGGTCACAGCCCAACATGCAAACACTAGCTACACTACCAGGGTTCCATGATAGATGTGAGTAGACCATAAAAAAAACACACACAAATTGTGTTGGTCTGGGTAGGCAAGAGAAACAAATCCACAGAAACTCACATGCATATTAGAGAGAGTTTATGTAAAGGATAAGTGTTCATTAAGAAAGCATCCCAAACAGTCCCGTCAAACCCCATAAGTCTGACATTATCCCATATGTCTGACACCGTTCGACAAAAGTCCTCAAACTCACAAAACACATGCAATGACACCAAATACGGGATGATCACAGGACAGTGGGTAGAAAATCTTTGGATGCAGTGATGTTTTAAGCACTTCCTTACTGGCAGGGATCTCCACATGGCTTCTCCAACACCCAGGACTGCCTCAGGGTAGGTCCACGTGGCTTCTCCTCAGGGAGATCTTACAGGAAGTGAGCCTTGCCAGCTGAGGCAGAGGACTAACTAAGGCAGCCACAAGTGGTCAGACCATCAAAGAGCAAAGGATAGAAAGGAGAAGCTCACCAATCCATTTATCTCTCTCTTCAATTAAACTGCCCTTCCCTGAATCTCACACGTGTTTATCAGCCACGTTGGCACAATAAACAACTATTAGAGACACACACACACTTATACAACCAAACTCATCCTTACATCTCTTCATTTTATATCCTGTGTCAAGTGCGGTGCTAAGGACTTTGCATACACCATCTCATTTGTACAAATAATAGTTTTATAAGCTGAATCTCCAATTTTGCTCATCCAAGGCACACAGCTGGAACTGGTGGTGTTGAGAATTAAACTAAAGCTTCCCTGACACGGTCATCATCCCACGCTGCTCCCCTTCTTCCTTCCAATCCATGTCCCTCCCTCCCCCAAGTCAAATTCTTAGCTTGTTTCCTCTCTGAGGTCCTGGGTGTTGACAAGTCCTCAGCCTAACTCATATGACCTTACAGCCCTTTACTTCCCAGGTGCTGCCTCCACTGTGCTTTGTACAAGACATGGGGCTCTTCCTTAAAATAGTTGTCTCCTGGGCCCATTCTAAATTATACTGAGTCACCCTGGCAAACTGTTGCCTCCCACTGTCACAAACAGTGGCTAGCAATGGGAAATCGTATGCATGGTGCCTACTCACAGAGGACCTTGGTGTCACCTGATGCAAACATCTTCCAAGAAAATGACCCTGTAGCTCTTGGAGGGCAGAGATGCTTTGTTCTACGTGGGAGCATCATTTGAGCGTCAGAAGGATCTGAAGATAAGATCGTTATTGGAATAAAACACACAGCCAGCTCATGTGCATTTTCTGAAACATCTCTCTGTTACATCTTTCATTTTTGCCATAAGGAGCAAACTTCAATTGCAATTATTCTCAAAAGAAACTATTAATAAGTGCTGAAAAATTAACTGCCCCAGCCATTTCTCTATGAATGCTCAAAGATAAAAATCAGAGGACCATGGGTTGTTTTGTGTTTTTTTTTTCATGAAAGAGGCTTTAGAAATTATGTTCTTGCCTCATATTTAGCAACTAAAAATATCGAGGGACTTGCTCAAGGTCAAACTTGGTGAAGACTTCTGAAAGCATGTAACTAAAATCTCTCTCTCTAAAATTAATATCACGACAGTTATATAAATTTCCATGCCACAGACTTTTTCTCTGCTCCAGTGGTGCCTAGGATATAAAATAGTTTATAAATAATAATGTAATGAGTAATAATGGAAATGTATTCCTCCTTTCCAATGGCATTAGCATTTGTTTCTCTAGTCTTCATGGTTTGAAACAGTTAAAGCATCAGCCCCAACCAATATGCTGTGGAATTTGAAATTTACTGTATGATGCGCCTGCTTTTCATTTTTTACCATTTCACACCTTGTCCGCATCTTGAGCAAGCTTGTAAGTTTCCAGCGCATACATTTCTTGTGATGATATATTGTCCTGGTGGAAAATTTCATTTACTGGCTGTGCCCTTTGCTGAACCTGTTGCTAGTCAGGAAACATGATAAGCGTATAAGTAGCACGCTACTTCATTTATCATACATCGTTTTAGACACTCAAATATCTCATATACAATTCTGCATTCTGCTCAGATGGGAATTACCCAGCTCGTGGGGAGTGGGGGGGGGGCACGGATCTTCAAATAAATTGTCAGCTTATGATACATAAAGGTATCCTCTTAATAAAAATTAATCACAGTTTACACCAGATCCGTAAGTATCCTTTATTTATTTGTTTACTTATTTTATCGGCCTGGCTACCAGAGGCTATCAAATACTAATGGAGAGTACCTAGCTTTTGTGATTGGGTATGTAAGAGACCAGGGAGATGTAAAAAACATGGTCTATTTTCAATAATTGAATTGCACTGTGAAATGCATCAGCACATGGAGAATCTCAGCAGTGTTTCAAAGGTTCTGTTGAGCCAGACTCCTCATCAGGGGCAGGGCCTCAACATTTTTCTCCTGTTACCTTAACTGAAAACTTCCATAAGTCAGAACCAGCACCGGGAGAAGAGTGAATAGGCTGGGAGGGGCAAGGGACAACAGTGAATGGGAAACAAGGAAAACAAAACCCCACATGTCAACCTTAAAGAAAAGTCTGGTTTCTTTTTTTTTTTTTAAGTGTTATTTTCGGAGGCAGAAGCCATATTGGAGTGGTCAAAGGGTTCAGCTGCTAACTACACAGTGGCTCTTTGAAAGTCATCGTTGGTTCGTTGACTACCATACATACTGTATGGACTGGGATGGTTCCAGGGCAATAGGTTTTCCACAGAAACTCCACAAGGCCAGACCCAAACAACCAAAACTCCCTGCCCTTCAGTCAACCCCAATTCACTGGGGCCCAACATAGGGTTTCCTGGCTGTAAATCTGTACAGTCTCATCTTTTACCTGAGGAGTGACTGGTGGGTTTGAACTGGTGACCATGCTGTAGCCAGCCTGACACCTCTCCAGGAGGTCAGGCCAACCTAATTTCAGGACCTTTTTATCTATTGATTTCTGCTCTTTCCCTTGCCCGTCATTAAAATGGGTTACTGACACACAGGTTTTATGTCTAGCATTAAAACAACTCCAACAATCTAAGTTAGTCAGATGGCCCCTGGAAACTTTGAAAGTGAAACTTGATTTACAATAAACACTGCTTAAGCTAATTAAGCCTCTACCTCAGAGGAAGCAGCATGTGAAATACTGCTAACAATTATGCGGCTGCTGCTTCCTGGTTCTGTTTAAGAAGGCAGGCTTTAGCTGAGTAGAAACACATAGGTAGATGAGGGCATGAGCAGGTACAAAGCGACACAAGTATAAACATTGCCAGCCTGATTTTATTTATTTAGAAATGCTGTCCCTCAAGGTCATTCAATCCCAGCCAGCAGTACCCCAAAACAGAGATCCGATGAAATGTTTTAAGATTACTGCCAACAAAACCCTAGCAGGCATCCTCAAACTATGGCCCGCGGGCCACATGCGGCCCACCAACGACATTTATCAGACCGCCAGATGTTTTTGTCACAGCCGCAGCAGCCGACTCATCCAGGGTCCTGTGGGTCCTGCTTAGCAGCCAACTCATCCAGGAGCCACAGTGAATTTGTTCATAATTTTTTTTAACTATAGTCTGGCCCTCCATCAGTCTGAGGGACAGTGAACTGGCCCCCTGTTTAAAAAGTGTGAGGATCCCTGTATGCTGCAATCCTTTACTACAGTTCATCCTTTAATACATGTTGTGGTGACCCACCCCCACCATAAAATTTATTTCTGTTGCTACTTTATATCTGTAATTTTGCTACTGTTATGAATTGGAAACCTCTGTGAAAGGGACGTTTAACCCCCAAAGGGGTCACGACCCACCCAGGTTGAGAACTGCTGCCCTACAGAGCAGTGCTACTCTGTACCTTCTGGGGTCACCACCGGGAGCCCGGATCAACTTGATGGCAAAGGGTGTGGTTGTTCTGTGGTCCTTTTGGCAGGACCTCAGTTGTCTACAAACTAATCTGTCTGACTCAGCTGGACCCTGCCCAACAAGAGGAACTGACAAAAAAAGGAGAGCTCACTCATTGTGTTAGAAAGAAGCTATTCCTTCTGGAAGATAGGATTAGGATGCAGAATTCCAATGCAACTTCATTTCTGGCAACTAAGAAAACATCACAACTGTATACAAGACCACCAGCTATTAGATTTTCTCCATTTCAAACATTGATAGCATTCTCTCTTACCTTAGGTTCTTCCTGATGTTTGGATCATAAAGATGCTGAAATTCTAATGAAAGCTCTGAGTCTCCTGCATAGAAAAAAAAATGCACATGCCCATAAATACACAGATTTCTGCATATAGCTTTAGAAAGTATGCCGAGTTTCCCTCCTAGATCCCTGAATGCAGTGAAAGGAGCACTGGATGGAAATGGCTAGCTATTCTCTTGGGTAGGGGACAGTCTCTGGACTCAGGATGGGCATCTGTTAAACCCAGATGGATTGCTGTGGAGAGTAGATGAGCTCGTCATTTTCTCACTGTCTGGGAGTCCATTCTAACACACTGGGACTCTAAAGGACGGAGTCGAGCCGTAAGATTTCCGAGACTGAACATCTGGGGGGGGGGGGGTAGTAGACAGCTTCAGCTTGCTCCTCTAGAGGGGCCGGTGAGTTTGGACCACAAGTCTAGTGGCTACAATCCCAACACTTAATCCATGGCACTACGGGGACAGCTTTAAACAACCATCGACAAGGTTATACCCTGCCTCCTCTTGGCTAATTTCTTAGTTCATATCTGTCTCCTTTCCTTTCTTAGACTGAATTCCCGGGAAGCAATGTCATTCAGTCTAAAGCAGATGTTGGTCAACTATCAAACTGTGTCCAAATCTGCTGAACCACTGTTGTTCTTTAGAAATCTTCATTGGAGAACAGCCACATGTGTTGCAGTTACCCCAGAGTAACGGCAGCCTCGAACACCTGGAACTCAAGCATGCGTGATGCTCCCGATGGCACAGGTGTGTCTGGGCCACGTTTTGTTCTGTTGCACACGGGTCACTGTGAGTCAGAACCTATAGGAAGGCGACTGACAACAACACAAGGACAGCTCTTGTGCTGATCCACTATCATTGTGTTTCTCCCAACTCCCAGCAACCTTGCAGGAGACAGCAGAGCTGTGATTAGACTGACCTCCCTTTCTCCACTAGTGGCTGAGGAGCTCCGACAGCCACCAGCTGACCTGTTCGTTGGCCGCCAAGTGCTTGCGGATGCCAGCATTCAGTGATCCTAGTCACAGTACCTGTGACTCACAAAACCAAATCTATTCACTACTTGGCCCCCTAGAGAAAACTCTGGGAGCCCCTGCTCTACACCAAGGGGGAATCATGACAATCACTTGCTAACCCAGTTTCCTTTGTCTGCATCAGAGGAACCTGTTTCTTTCCAATGCGACCCTGTCCTGCTGGAGGTTCCATGTGTGGTGGACAATGAAGGTTGGTGGGATTGAGGTCAGACAGTGAAGATTGCACGCTCAGCATCTTAGCGCCAGCCCGCAAAGAGCTCAAGTGACCCGCAAGTGGAAAATGGATGCATAAATTATGTTATCTTTGTCTAGTGAAATAGGGCACAGTCACAGATGGAACAAGCGCTACTGCTGTGCACGGCAACATGGACCAGGCAAAGGAAGCTGGTTGCAAAAGAAGACATACGTATGGTGGCCGTTCATATGAAGATGAATGTGGCAAACGTGTTCATGGTGATATGTCAGAACGGGAGGGAGAGCTAGTCTGAAGAAGGGATCTAGGCTGCTGTAGACAGGCTTAGATCAGGAGGGTAAGTAATAAAGCCAAACTCACTGCCATCGAGTTGAAGCCATCTCACAGTGCACCTTTTAGGCCAGGGTGAAAGGGCCCCTCGAAGTGTCTGAGACTATAGCTCTGTCCAGAATGGTGGGTGGTTGCATCTCAACCTAACGTGGAATCACTCCACCACCACTCACGTAAATAAAAATTTGGTGAGCTGTATATTTAAGATGAGTGCACTTTCTACACTTGGGTTGTTATGCATGTGAACTCAAACAAGATAAAAGAAAGAATGAATGTTCTGAACGGAGGCTGTCGAGTTTAAAATACTGATTCCAACCACTGCCGTTATAGACGTAGGGAAGCTGCTTTGACCATGACTTAGACTTCTCACCTTTAAAATAATCAGATAGAGGCTGAGCCCCGGTGGCATATGGTTGTGCGCGGGACTGTGGCCCACTGGGATGGAGGTTCAATTCCAGCAGCGGCTTCACAGGAGCAGAGGCTGGGCCTCCTACTCCCACCACCAGAGGGCAGTGATGCCCCCCCCAAAACCAAACCTAACCAAAACAAGCAAAAAAAAAAAATCAGATAGCTACACACATCTAACACCCAAACCTCTGAAAAGTATTTTCATTACTCACTTGGCATCAAAATTGACCTTAACTGAAATCATAATATTTATAGTTTTATTTATCTCAATATGAAATGGATAACTTTTTCTGCAGAAGTATTAATGTGTCTGACTAAGAAATACTGTCCTATATTTGAGATGGTATATAGCTCTATATTACCTTTAAATTTTTTTTAAATATGGTATGGATTCTAAAATATATGCCCCCAAGGTGTCAGATAAAAAATATTATAGGTGTTCATTCCTTATGGGGGTATGTGAAAATTACAAATATGCAGTAACACCTGAGGAGCATTTCAGATAAGACCTGTTCCTTGGAAAAAATAAAGAATATTAATTATGGTCTCTGCGCTTATTCAAAGGAAACTAGTGCCTGCGGACTTGTTCATTTCAACTCTGAAAAAATGATCATGTGCCCAATCTCAAAGGCCATGGTCTATCAATTTTCTCTTGATCTAATTTTAAGGGAAAGAAAGTAGAAAAGTATAGCTTAATAAACGAGAAAGAAACTCTGCATCATCACCCAGAAAATTTCCACAAACAGGACTGTCTCAAGAGATATCAGTTATACAGCACATGTCCAAGTGTGTACTTCTTTCACAAAGACCAGAAATTGCCAAGTGTTCCTGAACAGGGTATGAGTGCTTCTAGGAAAGACCAAGAGAGGGGCTTTAGCTCGTGCTGATTCTGCCTTAGTGTAAAATATACACCATTCACAATGCCCTGCTGGGCCGGGTGTCTTTGAAATACTACCGAAAGGACTGCACTGTCTCTGACATCTTTGCTTGTGCTGGGATTAAAGTGGCAGTGGCAGGGAGAACTCCCCCAACTCAGGGCAGAAAGAAAAATGAACAGGAGAAGCCAATTGCATCAATGATACTTCAAAAGGATTTTCAGGACCTGAAAACAATCAAAAGAAGAGGCATCTTCTTCAGTGGAATGAGTCCTGGTTTAGGGTCCTTGCTTCAGCCAATACTAGCTGCAAGGCCTGGAGAAAGCCACTTAAAACCCCTTTGTACCTCAGTTTCACTCTTTGTACATTGGTAGGAGCTTATAAATTGTAGTATAACTCTCTATTTTTTTTTAATTTTTGTTGTTTCTCTTTATTCCAATTTTGGAAAGACAAAAGCATGAAAGCTTTAGCTGTGCTGTGACCAGGCGTCTACTGATATGAGGAATTTTTTTAAATAACGACTGTTTCAAATTATGATTTCATTTGCTGCAGCATCTCCAGCATCTAGATGACTGATGGGTATAAGAAGATACTCAAAAAATATTGCTAAATGAATGAAGGAATAGTTTTTACTGCCAGATCTGTCGAGGGATCAGTAGCCATTTCTTTAATCAACAATAATGAATATGGTGGTATTTATTAACTTTTACAAATAACCGAACACCACACTCATGTCTAATGAGTTGGTTTCAACTCATGGTGATCCCATATTTTACAGAGCAGAACTGCTCTATGGGTTTCTTGGCTGTGATCTTTGTTCCACAGTGCTACTGGGTAGCTTCATACTGCCTACTTTTAGGTTAGCGTCACTGTCTCTGTCTCTCTGCCACCAAGGGGATTCGGACTCACAGTGCCCTTGCACACGGTTTCTGAAGCTAAAGCTCTTCGTAAAAGCAAACAGTCTCAATTTTCTCCTACAGAGCTGGTGGTGGTTTTGAACTGTTAACCTGGCAGTTAGCTGTCCAGTGTTCACCTAGTCATGCTATAGTGCCAGGAGGGTACCTTCATACAAGCTGTTGAACCGACAAAGAGCATCTCGCAAATGAAAGATCCGATATTTTTAGTCATGCAGAAAAAACTCATCCCCACATGAGTTGTAGGTAAAATGTTTTACCTCATATAAACAACCAAGAACTAGATAGGGCCAGGATTGGCTAATTCAGGGTTCAAGAGTGTCATTAAATCCCAGATTTCTTCCATGTCCTGCTCTCCACTCTTGGCATGTCAACGTTCCTCCTGAGTCGACTTACCTTGTGGTTGAAAAATGGCTGATGTACTTTCAGGTGTCACCTTTTCCATAAGACCCTGACCAACCCCTTGTGCTTTACCATTGACCAGAAGTAGGTCCCGTGCTCATCCCTGGGCTACCACTGGTGGGGCATGTAGAAATGACAACTGCCATAGATAGTTTAGGGGAGGTGGTTATATTTCCTGAATAAAACCAAGATTCCCTTATCAAGAAGGATCTAGAATAGATTTAGGTATCCAGGCAGCAGTGACAAGCACAGTATTCAATATCTGTTAAGTATATCCAGAATAAATAGATGGATGGTGAAACAGGTGGAATCAAGAAATAAGGTCAAGACTAAAGCAAAGCATAAATGACAGGAATCTTCTGGAGGGAGCACTGTAGATGGGGCTGAACAAGAAGTGGTCCCTGACAGAGTGCCATGACATTTGGAACAAGATGATTTGGATATGGGTTAAGGACCAGCAAAGGCATTTCATTTGTGGGCATGGCTTGATCCACTGTAGTGAGATAGAAACAATACTACAACATTGGACCTCTACTCAAGTACTCCATCAATGCAAGAACACTTTGTTCTAACAACGTAGCATTTGGTCATGCTCAACTTCCTGCCTCAATTGTTAAAGATAAAATGGGTACATAAGCAAAGGTGGAGAAGAAAGCTGATGGTACCCATTTATTAAAGGATGTAATGTCTGGGATCGTCAATGTTTGAAGTTAAATAAGTGGCCACCTATCAGGGAAGCAACAAAATCCACATGGCAGAAGCACACCAGCCTGTGTGATCACGAGATGTTGACAGGATCAGACATCAGAAGACCCCAAATAAACAACCATGTCAATAGGAAAGAGAGGGGTCAAAGTGGAGACCCATAGCTCATCTGTAGACAATTGGACATCCCCTCACAGAAAGGTCACAAGGAAGGGATGAATCAGCAAGGGTAGAGTATAGCACTGACAAAATATACAACATCTCTCCAGTTCTTTAATGCTTCCTTTCCCTCACCTCCCTGCCAAACACCCCCCCCCCACACACACACACACCTCCCAGCCTCCACTATCATGATCCTAGTTCTACCTTAAAAACCCAGCTAAACTGAAGTATATACATTAGTACAGATAAAACCTCACAACACATGGAACCCAGGACTGATAAACCACTCAGAAACAACAATGGGAATAGCAATACAATGAGAGTAAGGGGAAGCTGGGTGGAGAAGAGGAAGAAAAGGGAAACTGATCTCATTAATGTACAACACCCCCCTCCCCCGAAGGAGGAATGTCAGAAACATGGGTGAAGGAAGACAGAAGAAGGTGTAAGATATGAAATAATAATAACTTATCATTTATCAAGGGGTTATTAGGGTGGGATGAAAAAAAAAGGGGGGGGGAGCTGATACCAAGGGCTCAAGTAGAAAGAAACCATTCTGGGAAAAAAATGGGAAAGAAAGAAAACGTTTTGAAAAGGATGATTGTAACATATGCACAAAGGTGCTGGATACAATTGATGTATGGGTTGTTATAAGAGCTTTCAGAGCCCCCAATAAAATGATTTTTCTCAATTAAAAGTAAAAGAAAGACAAGAAATGCTCCTGCAACATAAGATAGTGGTGAGGGGAACGTGGAATTGCCCAACAAATAAAAAGTTCACTGCCATGAAGTCAATTCTGACTCATAGCGACCTTATATGACAACATAGAGCTGTCCCTGTGGGTTTCCAAGACTGTAAACCTGTGAAGTCGTAGAAAAGCCTCAGCTTTCTCTGGTGGAGCAGCTGGTGGCCTCAAATAGCTGAGTTTGCGGGTAACAGTCCCATGTGGAACTCTATGTCACCAGAGCTCCTGGAATAAACAAAGAGGGGTCAAGAGGAAGCAGTAATTAAGGATCAATTTGGAAGAACAGATTTTATCATTAGACGAATTGGTTTCACTTTATTCTATTGGCAATGGGAAGTGGGTTTGGGGCTTGGAAGTGGCTTTTAAAAAGTCAGCTTTACTGAGCAGTACTATTTTATAAAATGCATAGTTAAACTTTTCTTTTTGTAGTGTTCCATGAGTGTTCAGAGTTGTCAAACAGTTAACCAAAATCAAGACGGAGAATAGTTGTTTTGTTTTGTTTTGTTTTGTTTTTTATTCCTACTGCCCCTTCCCTTTGTAATGAACCACTTCCTGCCCGCCCATCTCTGGGAATCACTGTTCTGTTGTCTGTCCCAGTTGTTTTGCCTTGTTCTGAATGTCATATAAATAGATAAGCTTTTTGACTTTTTAGTGTACTTAGCATAGGCATTAGTGATTCATTCTGTGTTTTATGTAGCAATAGTTTCCTTCTATTTCTGAGTAGGCTCACATTCAATGACTATATCCCAGAATGTTTATCCATTCGTCAGATGACAGTGATATGGGTTATTTCCTGGTTTCAGACAACTAAGTATAAAGGGCCTGTAGTCATTTGCATACATTGTTTCTGTGAAGTCATTCACAGAATGACAAACAACTAGATGGGACTTACTATAAGTGTACATGGGATACCGAAAAACAGCCACCACCTGGAACTGCTCTGGGTCAGAACGCAGCTTTCATTGATGCGTTTTTCCTGCTCAGTGAGCATCAAGCAATTCGCTCTGAGTTAAGGCACCCAGTGGCATGGCTGGGGGAGTTTCTCAATGGTCACAGAGATTTTTTTCATAAAAACAGTTTCACTTGAACCTCAATTTTTGTGATGGCTGATTTAATAGAACAGCGTATGGCCGTGAAATTTTGTTTCCTGTTCGGGAAAAATGCCAAAGAAATGGTTGTGATGTTGAACTCAGTTTACAAGGACAGCTCCAGGTGAAAAACTCAAATGTATGAGTGACTTTCTCATTTCATAAAATTGATGAAAAACCTTGTTCTGGATGTCCTTCAGGAGTTTGCTCCACCAGGTCAGACTGTTAATCAAACTTTCTATTTAGAGGTTCTGAAAAGATAGTTTAACAGTGTGCATAAAAAAAACCTGGAGCTGAGCCCCAGTGGCGTAGTGGTTGTGCGCGGGACTGCAGCCCACTGGGACAGAGGTTCAATTCCAGCAGTGGGGCTGGGCCTCCTACTCCCACCACCGGAGAGCAGTGATGCCATGACAATGCACCTTCTCAGGCAGCCATATCAATACATGCCGGGTTTTGACAGAAATCCAGCATGCCTCTCCTGCCCCATGCACCTGACTAACCTGACCTCACTCTGTGTGACTTCTTTTTGTTTCCCCTCCTGAAAAGGGACATGAAAGGGCAGTAATTAGAGGACATAGAAGAGGAGAAGGGAAACAAAGTGAGGAAGGTGGTGTCAGTCATCCAAACAGATAAGTTTGAAAAATGTTTCCAAGAAGGGAATCTCAGATTTGCCAAATAAATTAAGTGTAATGGAGAGTACTTTGAAGGTGATAGGTTGTTGTGTAAAACTATTTAAATACATAGCTTTGAAAAAAATTCTGACTTTCTTTGGTACCTTCTTATAGGATTAGCTTTATAAGAAACTGGCAAGCAGTTTTCTGAAGGGGCTGCGCTAGTTTATGTTCACAGGTGTGACAAAGGAACATCCCAAATACTCTTTGCCTGCATTTGACCTTATCAGGAGGATATATATATATATATATATATATATATATATATATATATACACACACACACACATTCAGATTTTATATAATACATATATTCAGTTCAGCAATTCTAACAGATGTGAATTAATGTCTTATCCTGTTTAGATTGTCACTTCCCATTTTGAGTGTTACTTTGTCACCCATATATCTGCTTTAGTAAGTATCTAAAGAAAACATTTTTTGTGGAGGAACCAGGGGACTATACCCAATACAAGTTGCCATCAAGTCAGTTTTGACTCATAGAAATGTTGTAGGATAGAAGAGAGCTGCCCCATCGGGTTAAAGGGTTGTCATCTTGACAGAAGCAGAATGCTACATCTTTCCCCTAAAGAGTGGCTAGTGGGCTTGAACCACCAACCTTTGGGCTAGCAACCACTGCTGCACCCAGAGTCTTTTGGAATCACAGACAGCATAGTAAAACCAATGCTTTTAAGACATTCATCTGAATCTGGAATAAGGGGACTCAGTGATCAGACATCAGCTATTGCAGCAGGCAAATAAAAAGTGGTGAAGTATTCTATATTTAACAATTGCATCCTAACAAAGGAGCAGCAAGCATTTGAAAACCCTCTCGCTCTGTGTCTAATAGGATGGGAAAACTACTTCTTGCTCTCACTGACTAGCCAACAGATATGCATACGCGTATATATGCACACACGGATCTGAACTCGTGCCATTTCACAGCACCGTCCTCTGGCTCTACTTCTTCCCCTGGGTCTGCATGTGAGACCACCGAGAGCTCTGGAGAGAAAAGTCACTCGCCTCATACACAGCTAGAAAAGGGCAGCTGTGGGGATTGAAGCCTTGCAATCTAGCTCCACAGAGCCCTGGTGGTGCACTAGTTCAAGCTCCCAGCTGCCAAAGGTAGTGATTCACGCCCACCCACTGGGGGAAGGAGAGGCAATCTGCTTCTGTGAAGGTTTGCAACACGAAGAACCCTGTGGGGCAGCTTCTACTCTATCCTGTTAGATTACTTTGAGTCAGAATCCATTCCGTGGCCGTGGGTTTGGTCTGGTGGAAGCTTACCTCCAAGGAGCCCTGGAGGCACAGTGGCTGCTAAAGGAAAGGTTGGTAGTTCCAACCCACCAGCTGCTGCTCCTCTGGAGAAAGACGTCAAAGTCTGCTTCTGTCAAGTTTACAGATTTAGAAACCAGGTGGGACACGTCCCCCCTGATCTATGAAAATAGACTCGAGGGCCATAGGTTTGTTTATTTTGCAAGGAAGTAGTCTCCCTCCAGGCCCACACTGCCTTCCTCCTCTTCAGCTTGAAGAATGTCTGCTGAATGAAGCAAATGAGTAAACTCTAAGAAATAGCCATGTATATCTAAGTTATGGTTTGCCTTCTTATAGTCAAAATTAGTTTGACAAAGGTATTGAATGTAATTGAAATAACACTCCCCTTCCTTGCTGACTCAAGAGTGATGAGTGCCACAATTAATAGACTTCAGGGTACTTGATGTATATTTTGTGACTCTTTCTCAGATCCCCCCCGCTTCCCACAGAAAGGGGAGCCAGAAGACAGGATGCTTCACAGAGGTGCCACACTTACCAGCTAACCCGTTGCCATTGAGTTAGTGTCAGAGTAGAAGGGTACCCCACAGGGGTTTTCATACATGATTGTTAGAAGGACATCACCATCCCTTGCTCCTGAGGCCCCTGTGGTGGCCTGCAGCCTCTACCTTTGCAGTGATAAATCCTTGGCTGCAGGCTTACTGGCACCTACTTAGCTGAAAAATATTTAAGCCACTTCCTCCGCTTGCCTCAGACACCCTCTCTCTATTCCACACTCCAGTGCAAGTACCAGCATCACTCCTCGGGAACACTCATGCCCACTTCCAGGGCATGGGAGCACCCACCCTGGAAATCGCTGCTGCAGAGTCAAAGGAAAACAAAGAACTACCGAAAGTTATTTTATCCTTTCTCATTTCTTGGCTTAGTCGTCGGAGTGTTATAGTGCTGAGTCTCCCAAGAGCAGGTAAGCGGTGCTAATTGTAGTATCAATAATTTAGTCCAGGGACTATGGCCATTTGTGCTAGTGGCTCAAAAGGGCACATTTTTAGAGATTTTATATCGCAAGAGTGTGAAAAAGCTCAGCTGTGTCAGAATCAGGCCCTCATCTCCGGGAAGGAAGTCTCCAGAAGTCACTTGATTTGTCTCTCAGTCAATCAGGAAACAGTTCACTTTGCACACTGGACTTTTCTTTGAAAGAGCTATTTGATATGGCACTTCAAGAAAGATTTGCATATGGAGGCACAGAGGGGTACACAAAATTCTCAGGTCTAGTTCAGGTGCAAGAAAGTTCTTCAGTCTTGGAGAGTGCGCAACCTGCAGCCCTTTTTTGCAGCGTCTCCAAATGAGGAGATGTTTGTTGTGAGACCAGACTTGAACAAGCATTTTACCAAAAAGGAGATAGTGATCGAGAAATTTCTGTTGATTTAATATTTCTAGTAAGGACCATTATGAGCTTGGAGTAATGCTCACTCAAGTGGGGGACATATTTTTCAGAAGAGGAAAACAGAAACTTTTAAAATGTCATACAAAAACATTTGCAGTGAGCCACAAATACATATCAATTACTGTGGTTAAGTTGCTATGGTGCTGTGCCTTTCCTAGGTATAAGCCCATTTCAAATCACTTCTAAAGCCAAGACAAAAAACAGGTCTTCCTCAAGAGATGACTCACTGAAGAAAATCTCACATGTGCACCTTCTAGTTAACTGTGGAAAGTAATATGATTCTGAGGGAAAAGCTTATGAGACCACAATGAAT
Source organism: Nesogale talazaci (assembly GCA_004026705.1). NCBI lineage: Eukaryota > Metazoa > Chordata > Mammalia > Afrosoricida > Tenrecidae > Nesogale > Nesogale talazaci. The sequence continues at coordinate 224,435 of PVJH01000405.1, read as the reverse complement.
TCTCTTCGGTGAAACTTGAATTTCCTCATCTATAAAATGGGCATAAGAATAGTCATACTGGGATGAACCCTGTTGGCGTAAGTGGTTGAGTACAGGACTGCAGCCCGCAGGCTTGGCAGTTCAAATCCAGCAGCAGCTCTCAGGAGCGGCACTGGGTAGCGCCCACGACAACCAGAGGCAGTGATGCCCCCCCCCAAAAAAAATAGTCATACTTAGAGCTGTCACAGTGACTACAACTATGGACTCAAACATACAATACTTGTGAGGATGGTGCAGGACTGTAGGGTGCTTTGTTCTCTTGTACATAGGTTTGAATTGGAACCAACTCCACAGACATAATCACCACCATGTTGTGAGGACTAAATACAATGACATAGGCAAAATAGCTCCCACAAACAAGTCACTGGTTCTTAGCTCCTTTCCCTAGATTTAAAGAGCCCTCATGGGGCTGGGCTGTGGTATAAGCACCAGGCTGCTAACCAGAGTCACCTATTCAAACTCACCAGCCATGACTGAGGAGACAAATGAGGCTACCTGGTCCCCATAAAAGTGTAGAGTCTTGGAAACTTTACATAAGATCCCTATGAATCGATATCAATGTGATATCGTGGGTTTCATGTGCTTTCCTGAAATTATCCTATCATAAAAAAGGACAGGAAATGCATAACAATTATTCATTCTTCAACACTTCCAGCAAACTGGATAAAATTTTAATATAAAAAGCCATTGCCCAATATGTAGCCTCTATAGCATTATCTCCTACTTCAGGGGTGGGGGAAAATCTTTCCTGTGACTTTGTGTTTGGTCAATCCTTAATTAATAAATTTTAAAAAAACCTTTACACCTGTTCAGAAGATTTCAGTTTGACAGACTTGTAATCAGGACTTCAGACCGGTTTGATTGAGTGAACCACTTACTGGGAATTTGCATTTCCACCCGTTTTACCAAACCAGAAACATCTGGAGTGAAAATGCACATTCTCGGACTATGTTGCTTCTGTACTAGCTGGCCACTTGATTATCTGCAAGCCTTTAAAACCCCAGATGCTTTATCTTTTGGTAGCCTGGCACCATTAGCTTTCTCTACCACCTTTACTTATGCACCTACTTGTCTTCAGCCATCATATCAGGAAGGTCAACGCACAATGGTATGATTTTTTGTTCTTTGATATCTGATACCTGATTCCTTCAACTCCTCATGATCACACAGGTTGGCGTGCTTCTTCCATAGTAGATTTTGTTGCTCCTGAGCTAGATGACCACTTGTTTACCTTCAAGTCTTTAAGATCCCAGGTGCTATGTGCGGGTGTTGAAGGGATCAGTTATCAAGAATCAAGAAACAAAAATCACATCACTGTGAATGAGGGGGAGTGGGGACCCAAAGCCCATATGTAGGCAACTGGACATTCCCTTACAGAAGAATCACAGGGAGGAGACAAGCCAGTCAGGGTAAATTGTAGAAACACTGAAACATACAACTTTCCTCTAGTTCTTAAATGGTCCTTTCCCCCCACTATCATGATCCCAATTCTAACTTTCAAATCCAGCTAGATCAGGGAATGTCCACTGGTATAGATAGGAACAGGAAATACAAGGAATCCAGAACAGATGAACCCCTCAGGACCAGTGATGAGAGTGGCAACCCCAGGGGGGTAGAGGGAAGGTGGTGTGGAAAGGGGGAGCTGATTATAAGTATCTACATATAACCTCCTATCTAGAAGACAGACAGCAGAGGAGTGGGTGAAGGGAGACATCAGACAGTGAAAGATATGACAAAATAAAAATTTATAAATTATCAAGGGTTCATGAGGGAAGGGGTTGCGGAGAGAGAAGAGTAAAATGAGAAACTGATGCCAAAGGCTCAAGTAAAAACCAAATGTTTGGAGAATGATGATGCCAGCAGGTGTACAAATGTGCTTGACACAATGGATGGATGTATGGATTGTGATATGTGTTGTATGAGCCCCAGTAAAGTGACTTTTTTAATCCTGCCCCTAGGACTAGGATTGAGCCCAAATTCAAATCCTGTGGATTTCTGATAAGCATATTTTGGTGGGGAGCAGGAGATCAGGTAATCACCCCCAGCAAATACCTATGCGCTATCAAAGGGAAAAGAAAAAAATGTTTTCCAGTGGAGGGCACCAAGTGGAAGAAAAACAAATCCTTAAACATTAGAAGAACAGTCTGACCAAGCAGATCTTGTCTCTCTTGCATCTTCATTGCCACCTCACCTCTATTTACAACCCTTTCTTAAAGACGGAGTAAAGAGAATGAAGACCAGGTGGCATTTTAAGAGGGGCAGTAGGTGTGCATCAGAAAAATTTAAATATTACTCGTGATTCAACGTCTTCTAGTTTCCTCCCCTGGCCCCACCTCTGGCTTTCTCAGGGAGGTACATATCAGTAAGTCTTAGAGTAATGGCTAAGAGATAAAGAAACAAAAATACTTCAATAATACTAAAATTTTAATGCTGTTTTGGGGGATTAAACTAATAATCCTTTAAAAAGAGACTTATCAATTAAAGAAATCAGCTTTTCTTTCCATTGGCAACTCTGAATTTAATCTCACTTCTATGCCATTCATTGTGATCCCAATAGGAGTTAAGTGGAGAGCAGGAATGAGCTGGTCTCCATGAGGGTATTCTACTGGCAGTCAGTTCTTTAGCCAAAGAAGTACACTGGGAGTAATTACAAATCACTCTGAATGACAGATATTCTGGTCATCAGGGACAACTTTTACCAGAGCTGCACTGTTAGCTACAGTTGCTCTCACCTTCAAACCATGGAACCAACTCCACAAAACTCCAAACTATCATTAAGTCCACTGCCACTTATAGCAAGGCTACAGGACAGAGTAGAACTGTGCCTGGGCGTTTCTCACACTGTAACTCTTTCCAGGAATAGAAAGTCTTGTCTTTCAGAAGATCTTTTCTTTCTCCCCCTGAGCAGCTAGTGTTTTCAAAATGCTGTTGTGGGTGGATGTGAACCATCAACCCTCAACTTTGGGGCAGCAGCCTATGGCTTCTTCCTTGTATTAAACTCCAAAAACCAAACCTGCTGGTATCCACGTGGATTCCAAATCATACTGAGCATACAGGATACAGTAGGACTGCTACTTAAAGGTTTCTGAGGCTTTAAAATGTGATGGGAGCAGACAGCCTCATCTTTCTCAGGGGAGTTGGAACTCCTAACCTTGTGTTTAGCAATAACATGATGGAGAGTAAATAAGAACCCATATGTACATAGTTTGTTTTACCTACAGATTCTGAAAGATAGGTAAGAGCTGATCTTGTAACCTGGGAGGCCTTTAGTTACAAATCATGGTAAGTATCATAAAGGAAAACAAATAGACAAAACCAAAGCAGGTGTCAGGACTGAGGATCTAGTTTAGCTTGAGCTGGTTTAGATTGACACCTCCCTCTCCACCCTGGGAGTAGGCAAAAAGATTAAGTCAGGTGACCTGGTGTCAAGTAGTCTCAACTCCATCATAAGTTGATTGGTTAGTTAGTTTGTTTGTTTGCTTGTTTTTATTGAAGGCAACTTACTTAATCTTTCTGAACCTCTGTTCCCTCATGCATAACATGAAGATGACAAGACTACCTAACTTATGAAATGGATCTGAAATGGATTTACAGAGCTAGCCTCTGTAAATAGTATAGACATGATTCGCTATCATCTTCATCATCATCACTGATGGTGTGGTTACTCATAGAAAACCAACCAAAGAATCGCTTGAATCAGGACACTTTTATCACTCAATTTTCCTTTATTCATTTTCCCACACATGTGTCCAGCCATTAAGACAAAATATCATTTGGGTGAAAGTTTATTCAGCATAGTACTCTTTTATTCAACAATGTATACACGCTTTCTTTCATGACATTTTCTCTCATGACACTCCCACCTCTAATAAATTTATCCTTCTTTCCTGCTTCTTCCTACCTTTCGTTTTGGGGCAAATCCTGCCTTGGATCTCAAATGGTTCACTGCCCTGAGTAGTACATTCCTCCCTGGTATACAGATTCACTTCACAGCCCTGTCTATTGTTTGACTTAAAGTCTCTGCTTGGTTTTGAGCTGCATTTCCGCTCACCTCAAGTGTCGAATGGCTTTTTTAACTAGTAATCATTCTGACTGAACAGAATTAAAGAACAGACATCTCTCCCATGCCACCTGGTATTTCGAATTGTATGTTAGACACATTGTCTTAGAGTGTCATAATTTAATTCACAATCACATTGTTGGTTAAGGATTCTTCCTTCTGTTGTAGGAAGAGAAATGGTAGAAACAAGTAGAGAAATGAGGACCTAGAGAAACTCAAGAAGTTTGCTTAGTGTCACACAAGTACTGAAGGGCAGAGAAGGATGCTAGGTCAAGGTCTTCTAAGTTCAAGTCCAATGTTCTTCATATTTCAACTTAGTCCTTGAAACATTGTCTGTCCATTGATATAGCAGAAACTCATTGGCATGTATTTTATGAATAATCTTTGTCTCATTTGAGACCAGAGAAGAATGTCAGAAATCATCCATTTTAGGCTACTACTTACTTCAAACAAAATCAAGCACTGACAAAATTCTAAAGTAGATCATTTCACTGTCAGCACTTGGAAATCTTCTCTTTAGTAATAATTTTGAAAAAAACATTTTATCCAGACATATTGTGCAATCCATAGTTCCATTAGGTCAAGCATAGCTGTATGCTTGCTATGAGTCATCATCAATTTTCTTTTTTTAAATTTTATTTATTTAAAATAATTTTATTGGGGGCTGATACAACTCTTATGACAATCCATGCATCTATCCATTGTATGTCAAACACATTTGTACATTTGTTGCCCTCATCATTCACAATACATTTGCTTTCTACTTAAGCCCTTGTTACCAGCTCCTCAGGTTTTTCCCTCTCTCCCCACACCCCTCTTCCTCATGAACCCTTGATAATTTATAAAATATTATTATTTTGTCACAACTTACACTGTCTGATGTCTCCCTTCACCCACTTTTTGTTTTGTCCATCCCCCAGGGAGGAGATTAAATGTAGATTTTTATAATTGGTTTCCCCTTTATACTCCACCTTTCCTCCACCCTCCCAGTATTACCACTCTTACCATTGGTCCAGAAGGGATCATCTGTCCTGAATTCCCCATGTTTCCAGTTCCTATCTGTACCAGTGTACATCCTCTGGTCTAGCCGGATTTGTAAGGTTGAATTGGGATCATGATAGTGGGGGGGAAGCATTTAAGAACTAGAGGAAATTTACATGTTTTATTGTTGCTACACTGTACCCTGAATGGCTGTCTCCTCCCTGCTACTCTTCTGTAAGGGGATGTCCCTTACAGATGGTAAGGGTTTGGGCTACGGATGGGCTTTGGGTTCCTAAACTGCACTTTCCCTCATTCACAATGAATAATTTTTTAAAATGTGTTGCCTGGTGTCTGATCCATTTGACACCTTGTGTGCTGGTGTGCCTCTTCTATGTGGGCTTTGTTGCTTCTGAGCTAAATGGCTGCTGGTTTACCTTCAAACCTTTAAGACCCCAGACACTATATCTTTTGATAGCCAGGCACCAACAACTTTCTTCACTACATTTGCTTATGTACCTGCTTTGTCTTCAGCGATGGTGTCAGGAAGGTGAGCATCACGGAATGCCAACTTAATAGAAAAAATTGTTCTTGAATTGAAGAAGTGCTTGAACAGAGGCCAATGTCCATCTGATACCTTAATACTAAATCTATAAATTGGTCTCTGAGAACCTCTAGAATCTGTTTTCCCACTGCTATGTATGGTCTCTTTACTGACAAACTCACCTGGACCCTTTTTCTGGGAGATGATGTTGCTGTTAGGTGCTTTTGAGTTTTTCCCAATGCATAGTGACCCAATGTACAGCAGCACACCAAAGAAAACACTATTTGCTCCTGCACATCCCTCCTAGTTGTTGGTTTCAACCCAATATCGCAGTGATGATGTCTATTCATCTCACTGAGGGTCTTCCTCTTTTTCTCTGACCTTCTCTTTTACCAAGACCATATCCAAAGTATGTGAAACAAAAGGGTCACTGAATTCCTTTGTTTATTTCCTATATGGAAGCCTCAAAAGATATTCAACACTAAAGACAGGATTTAGTATGCAGATTTGAGGAGATCTCCTAGTCTGTATTCTCTTTTCCAGGATAAAAGACACAGTAAGATTACTCCTCTGAGAGAAGTGGACATGTTGACTAAGGGAGAAGTAATTATGAACGTTTCAAGTGCCACACAGACATTTAGTAAACTAAGGGGTCAGCATAGCATTTGGGGTCAACGTGCTTGAATTCAGACTATTTAGCGAGACAGGGAGTATTGCCAAAATCATAGGATTTTCAATGAGAACACAAAACAAAACAAAATTAAAAAAACATTCTTTACCAGGGGGCTTATGATCACCTTGGACTCACAGTGGTTCATCAAGCCTCCTCTTTCTCCAGAGAAATGGCTGGTCACTTTCCTCTGCTGACCTTGTGTTTAGTCACCCAAGGCATACCCACCACCTCACCAGGGCTCCGAGGGAGCCGATGCTACGTCTCTGAAGACACGGAGGAGGCCCACATGATTCCCATTGTGGCCCATCACCAGGTTAGGGATGAGGACGCTCGGTGGTGACGGTTGTGGGGTGGATTCTGACTCATAGCAGCCATTCCAGAAGACAAAGCAGAACCCCTAGGGTGTCCTTGGCTGTCACGAACTAGCACATCATTGCCCGCCCTACCCACCCCCCTCCCCCGCCCCCAGGCTGGCAAGGGGTTTGTGACTGCCAGCCTTTCAGTTGCAACTAACTGCTTAGAAGCTGTACCACCTGGGCTCATTGTACTATAGCCTGGTCATCAAGGGATCGTGGAGCTCCATTCTGGAGGGAGTTTCAAAGCCCCAAAGGTCCTTCCCAATGTATGCATGGATAAAATTCTTTTGCTGGTCATTTTTGTGAAAAATACCTGCCAATAAGCGTCCCGGTCACATGTCCTTATCATCAGAATAACCGCTGTGCTTTTAGCAGTTTTTTGGCCATTCTGCTGTTTACTCTGGGGAACACAGACATATAGTAACTTTCATGTCATTCATTTAGGAACAGAGCTCACTGCTTGGGCCGGTCCCGAGGAGTTCCATGCCACCTGGCCAGACTGGACAGGGTAGCGTTGTCTCTCCACATGCCCAGACCGCCCAACCCCCGCCAAGCTGACGTGGCCCACCTTGCACAGACATGTTCACCTTTGAAATCAAGAGGCATTCCCCACCTTCCCCCCAGAGGAGAAGCCTAAGCACATTTTGTTTGGCTCCATTTCGCTTCCTGCCTCACCAACAAGGAGCTTCTTCTTGCCACAGTTTAACCTCAAGATCCGTATTCCAGGCCCTCCTTGGGCCTGTGACTGTTCCTTTCATCCTGGTGTGTATTCGTTTGTTTTCTATGCAGGTCTCTGCATTCTCTCTGGCCCTCTGCCACCTGGGGCCCAGCAAGCTTCATTGCGATGGGGTTTGAAGGGTAAGAGAAAGCCTTACCTGTGGTGGTGGTGCCCACTGCTACTTAGTGGCCTGTCCCCAGGTGTCCATGCCTGCCTTTCTAAGGGAATCCTTGTCCACAGTTGTTTTTGGTGTGGGTTGTTCATCATTAAATTCCAACTTTCGAGCCTCCAGGCAGGTGCTCCGGGCACATTAAGGCAGGATTTGCCGGGGGTCTCTCTGTGACCTCGGCAAAACCTTCGGTGCCTGTCCTCCCTTTGGGGGGCCACAAATGTTGTAATGTGTCCTTTTGAAAACACACACACACACACACATTCCATTTCTGCTTTTTCTAACATCGCGTCTGGGGGAACTTCGAAGCTCCTTTTGAAGGATTACATTCTGGCTTTGATTTTTATTTATAAAACATAAAGGACTAATATATATCAGTTAGGACATTTTGCCTCCAAAGTGCATTGTAGCAAAATAATTGGAAGGCAGTTGCAGTGTGAAATATATGACAGCTTCACAGGACATAAAAAGCAGCTTTTTCTTTGTAATAGTGTAATTGCCTTAAACCCCACAATCATAATTGTTATCAAAAAATAATCCCAAGGAAAGGCTAATATAAGGTGAGCAGACTATTATAAGAGCTCTACTACACTCGATTCCTTGAACGGCAAATGCAGCTCTCCATCTCCCGGTGCTTTTAGTGTCAGTCAGCGAGCACTCCGTCATTTCTGTGCATCAAGCCCGCCGTATTGATTTTTCCACCGACTGAAACAGCCGTATAAGCATAAATTTTGCATGAGCCTTTCACTTTGTAGGCTCTCCTTTGGTCAGATGACACATGATGTGAACATGAAGACTGTATAATAACAATGCGTGGTCAAGCTGCAGGCATTAAAGCGTGGGCTCGCCGCTCTATTCCGAAGGACAAAAGCGGGGATGGCGGCCGCACGGCCGCACCGGGTGCCCTGCAAAACAAACTGCAGCTCCATCTTGGCTGCCCGGGTACAATTCTATTTTTTACGCCCCTATATTTTCAGGATTCTTTTGCAAAGGAGCCCACAACACACGTACTCACTCAATCACGCACCCACCCACCCATGCAGCTTATCATCTCTACTCACTCTAGGTAAAACTCAGTTTTATGGAAGAGTCCCTGTGTACCAACGTGGACACACTCCTTGCACGGCTTCGAGGCTTCTCCATGTTGTTTTCTTTCATCACTGATGTCATTTCTTTTAGGGAGGCCCTTGAGATTAAATAGTGTGTAACAACATTTGATAACATCTAGTAAGTATCGTGCTGGAAAAAAAAAAGGCCTTATCTAAAGATGTGGCTCCCTGATACACAAGTACAAGAAAAGCCCACCTTCTTAATAGCCACATTCCAGTTAACCTAGTCTGGCCCTGTCTGAGAGGTCTTTATTCATTGATAGCTCCCTATCTCATCTCTTTATGATTTCAAGTGTTCTGGTGGAAGGACAATCATTCCAGCAGGAGATTTTGTCGGTAGAAATGAGCGCAGAGTATAATCCTGCCTCCACGCGCCTGATACCACCTTAATCCCATGGGGTATAATTGCTTGGTCACAACGACTCAGCTGCACTCACATTAGCTGTGGCCATCGGGTGTGATTAATTTATATTATGATACAAGGAACTCTCAAGGTTAAGTTGAATTGGCTTGGGGGGAAAAATTATCTATAAATAAAAAATCCCTGTTGGCTGGCTCAAATCAAGCTGAAGACCATTCTCTCTCTCTCCCTTTATCTGTCTCCCCTCCCCCTTTCTTTCCTTTTTAATTATTTCACGGTAGATGCCTGTACGTGCATCTGTGTGTATGTATCTTACACAGATAGAAAAGCCCTGGTTGTGTAGTGGTTACAAGTTGGCCTGCGATCAGCTTTTTGAAACCAGCAATAGCTCCTTAAGAGAAAGACTGTGCTTTCTACCCATGAAAACAGTCTCAGAAGCCCATGGTTGAGGGGGGCGTTGGAGGGGGGGGAGGGGGTGTGCATCAGCATTGATACAATGGCAATGAGTATCTAGATAGAGTACAAACAGATTACACACACACACACCACCCAGATTTTTTTCTCAAAATTACTTATTTATGTATTTATTGCAAAACCATCTTCAAAGTACCCTCCACTATACTTAATATAGTGCTCGAGTCTGCGAGTCCATCCTTGCAAACATTTTCAAATCTCATCTCTTCAGATGGACCCTCTCATGCTTGTCTTCACCTCGTCTTTGTCATCAAATTACTGGCCTTTCATGTGGCTTCTGCATTTGTAGAAACAGAAAGAACTCTCAAAGAGTAAGGTCAAGTGTGTGGGGCATGCTGATTTTTTTTTTTTTGTCAAAAACTGACACCCTGAGATGGCTGCTGAGTAGATGCATTGTCATGGTGGCAGAACCAGTCCTCCGTCTGCCACAAATCAGGCCTGTTTTGTTGCACACTGCTATGTGCTATCTTTTCAGAATCTCTAAATACAAAGCTTGATTAACAGTCTAACTAGGTGGAACAATCTCCAAATGCACTATCAGTTGACATTTTCATCCATTTTAGAAATTGAAGAACGTCCAAAACAAGGTTTGCCATCAATGGACATTTCATCTTTGTTCAGTATGAAAATCTCTCATACACTTGAGTTTCTCCCATAATGCTGTCCTTGTAAGCTGTGGTAAATATTACAACCATTTCTGCCGCATTTTTCCTAAACAGAAAGCAAAACTTCATAGCCACACACCGGTCTCTTAAATTGGCCATCACAAAAGATGATATTCAAACGGAGTTGCTTTTATGAAAACATCACAGTGACCAGAGAGAATCTTCCCAGGTGATGCCACTGGGTGCACTAACTCAGAGCAAGTTACTTGCTCTTTATCTAACAGGGAAAATGTATACTACGAAAGATCCATCCAGGGTCAATGCACCAGTTTTTTGTAAAAAGCAGCATGCCTTTCTGGACCCAAGCACCTGACTCACCTGTAAATGAAGAGGGATATGAAAGGGCAGTGACTTTAACAATGTATAAGAGGCAAAGAAAGAAATGAGGGAGGTGCTGTCAGCCATCCAAACAAATGAATTTGAAAAATGTTTAAAGATTGGAATTACCGATTTGACAAATGTATTAAGTGTAATGGAGAACGCTTTGAAGGTGATAAAAATGTAAATACATAGCTTTGAGAAAAAAAAAGCTGTTTGGGGGGATATCCCTTCATGTGTGTATATGTGTGTTAAAACATGGTACCCTGGGTTACACATCAGGCTGCAAGCCACAAAGTTTGTAGTTTGAAACCTCCAGCTACTCCATGAGAGACTAGTAAGGCTTTCTACTCCATTGAAAATTTACAGTCTCAGAAACCCCCAAGGGGAAGTTCTGCTTTGTCCCTTCAGGTTACTGAGTCAGAAATTCACTTAATGGGAGTGAGAGACCTTATCATTTGGTCATTCCGCACTTTTATAATTGTTGACATATATAAATGGCATAATTCAATGTCAGCTTTTTCAGTGACATTGGTTATTTCCATTATGTTTTGTGATCACTCCAACATCCACCTACAAATGCCTCCACTACTGTTACTACTAGAAACTCAGTGCTCCCTAAGCTTATGGTCTCCTGTGTCCCATTCTTTCCACTCCTGGTAGCCACAAATGAACTTGGGAATCTATACATTTGCCTATTTCATGTCAGTGACATGACTTCCTTTTAAATAAAGATGATGGGATGAAATATGGACTTGCTTTGATGAATCTTTTAAAATGCACTCATGCTTTGCATTTGTGTAGTCATTTGGAATTACAATCATGACATTTGCTTTGAACTTTGCTAATCTGGAGGAAGGGGTGGATCTTTTCATTTAAAAATAAGGCACTTCAAACTTTGGCAACACCTCTTTAGGGGTATACATTTCACACTTAGTGTTAGTTATGGGTAAAGTAAAGCACTTTACCTAAACAATGTTATTTTATTTTTAGAGAGAAGCAGAACTATAGTAGCACAGAAGCTCTCTGCTGCTCAGAAAAGATGTCTCTATCATTTTCAATTTTCTGATTTATTTCCTCTTTCCAGAGGCTGACTTCTTTTTATAACATGTTTCATCGACAGTGAGTGTTGTCTGAAATTATTCTTTTTGTTTCCAATTGATCCTATCACAGGAGACTTTTCTGCACCAAACCAAAGTTATTACATTTGGTGGTTCTTCAGAACCATGAGCGAAATGGTGCTATGAACCTGTTTGAAAAAGAATTTGTCTACTTGGTGTATGCTTTGTGTGGTTGTAGTCCTGCTGGTTAGATTGTAAACTCTGGCTTCTAACTCATAGCTACTTTTTTGTATACTAGAATAAAATACTGTCCAGTCTTCCACTGCCCTTGCAATCATTATTCTGATGGATCCCATTGTTGTCACCATTGTGGCACTCCATTCTGTTGAGAGGCTTTCTCTTTTATGCTGATTGTCTCCTTTACCAAGCATGATGCCCTTCTTCAGGGACTGGTCTTTCCTGAAAACATGGCCAAAGCACTTAAAAGGAAGCCTCACCATCCTCACTTCCAAGGTCCACTCTTCCAACACAAATGTGTTCAAGAGCCTGGCAGTCAGGTATTTTTTGCCAACACCACAATTCAGAAAAAGCAATTCTTCTTTGGTCTTCTAGATTCATTGTCTAGCTTTCACATGCATGGGAGACCATTGAAAATTTCATGGTTTGAGTCAGACGCCCCATCGATTTCAAAGTGACATCTTTCTTTTGTGACATTTTAAAAAGGTCTTCATCCACCCAATGCAGGTTTCTTTTTACTTCTGTTTTATGGGCACTGATTGCAGGTCAAAGGAAAATGAAATTCTCGAAAACTCCCATCTTTTCTATCATCCATCATGATGTTGCTCGTTGGTCTCGTTGTGAGGATTGTTATTAATTTTGATGCTGAGGTTCATTCCATACTGGAGGCTGGAGTTTTGCTTTGTTCTGCCTTATTTTATTTTTGTAGCTGATGCACAAACAAGACACATGCAGTTCATGGAGAATATGTAAGTGGTGACGTGGGTTGCATGTTGCGATTTTAAATGCAACATTAGCTGTTGGAAACCTCCAGTACCTCTGAGGGAGAGAGAGGAGGCTGTTGGCACCTGCAGAGATACACAGCCTTGGAAACTGCCAGGAGCAGGTCTACTTTGCCCTACAGAATCTCCAAGAGTCAGAGCCAACCAGAGGTCAGAGGGTGGGGAGTATGCCCTCTCAATACGAAAATGAATTGATTCAGTGTTTAAAAGAACTACATATAAGTGAGTAGGAGTCTATTTAATAAGACTGCTCATGAAAATTATTTTGGTTTTGTTTTTTTCCCCCTTAATTTGAAAATGAAGAGAGCATCACATTTTTCCCACTGAAATGGGATCTAGCCTGAGAGCATTCATAAAGCAGATCAAGATCATGGTGCTTCTTTGCAACCTATAGATTCGAGGCCTAGGTCTGAAGCACTTCTTCCTTTCCTAGTTTAATTCTAAATTTACCTAAGGAGATTGTGCTTGGGACTCTCATGATGAAGAGGAAGGTGCACTTTTAAATTCATGAATTTAAATTTACCTCCATGACAGGATACACAATCAAAGTCACTTCTATCAAGTTGATTCTGATCCCTAGCAAATCTATTGAACAGAGGAGAGTGCCCTATGTGGTCTCTGAAATGGTTCATCTTTACAGAAACAAGAACATTCATCCTTCTCCAGAGGAGGGGCGTGTGGGTTTGAACCACCAATTTCATGGTTAGCAGCCCAACTCAGAACCAAATGTCCCACCAGGGCTCTTTTAGAGAAACACACATACGCACAGCACACACAGAACTGGGTTGCATATTCAGCCAAGAACTGCTTTCCTCTCCCTAGTAATCCCAACCCCTCCTCCAGAGTGTCGAGAAGACCTTAGAGGAGGCAGGTTCATGTTACATCCCAGGCAACTGTGAACCCAGTTGACCTTTGTGGCATTGCCTCTCACAGTGCAGGCGAAGCACAAAAGAAGCAGATGGAAACCAAACCCACAGCCACCCATTTGTGGCTGATTTAGAGTCACCCAACAGGACAGGATAAGTCCTCCAAGTCCTTTTCCCTTTCAACAAGCAAATCTTAGATTTTTCATCATCCCCCCATCCCAATTTTGATGCCAGGTTCTTCTGCTTATAGTGCGGGAACTCAGGTTACTAATTCAGCAGACAAATTTAATAAGTATGATGCACATCCCTAATGCTTTCAAGTCACACATTTCCATGTTTTATTAGAACTGCCTCTTGGTCTATGTGCACTTCTGCATGAGTATAGTGAAGCATTTTGAAATTCCCATTCTTCACAGCCTTATTCATATATAATTGGTTATGAGCCTTACATTTGTGATACATTTTTGTCAACCATGAAACATAAATAAATATCTTTCTGGGTCCATATCTTCAACCAATGCCTTCCTGATTTCAGTCATGAGGCCCCTGGTTCTCATTCTGACCAGACTTCCTAGTAGTCCCCTGTTGTACCCCTGTTCAACTCCTTTTTTACTTATTTTCAGAAAAAATTTACATGGAAGCGATATGAAGGACCTTGTTCAATAATTTCCACATTCTGCTCAATCACCTTTCATTGGAAGGAGCAAAAATAAACTCCTTTTCCAGGGGACCAGGAGCTCCCCTCCAGAGGTCTTGATTAGACACATGAGTGCTTCCAGGCTTGTATGTGTGTTGAAATATCTCAAGTTTTCTGGAGTGACGACATTTGTTAATGAGGAAAGGTATTTGTGCTAACTTGGTCTTGTACAATTCTATCATGCAGTCCTCAATATTGTGCCTACTAACAAGGCTGTACCTATATTTTCCAACTACTAATCCTTCTCACCGACCTCATGAGTAAAATCTCACTGCCATGAAGTTGACTCGAGCTCATGCCGATGGACTCCACAGGACAGAGTAGGATTGAACTGCCCCTGTGGGTTTCCAAGACTGTCAGCCTTTTTTATTTTATTTATTTTATTTATTTTATTTTATTTTATTGGAGCCTCATACAATGCTTATCACAATCCATACATCCATCCATTGCCTCAAGTACATTTGCACATGCTGCCATCATGATTGTCAAAGCATTTTCTTTCTACTTGAGCCCTTGGTATCAGCTCCTCATGTTTGCCCCTCCCTCCCTGCTCTCCCATCCCTCATGAATCCTTGATAATTTACAAATTATTATTTTTTCATGTCTTGCACTGTCAATCTTTATAGGAGTAAAGAGCCTCCTCTTTCTCCCAACTTTATTCACCTTGTGAATAGTGGCCAAAATGGTGTTCTTCATAGGAAATTAAAAATCTGACAAGATAATGTGTTGTCATTTAAAATAGGCTCTGATACCAATTAGACTAAATTCGTGCAAATATATTTTGTTAAATGAAAAGGAGGTTGAGGGAGAGGAGGAGGATGAGGGAGAAGATGAGAAGGAGGAGCAGAGGGAGTAAGAGGAGGAGAAGGAAGAGGAGGAGGGATAGGAGAAGGGAAAACGATTCCTCAGTTCCACTCACAGTCCTGCCTCTCTTCCCCTCACCAGCACTGGGGCAGGGTAGGGAGGTGTGGTGAGTTCCGCTTTCTTCCCTCTCTCCCTTTTCTTCTTCTTCTTTCTTTATTTTCATTCTTTTCACCGCCTGCCCTCCTCAACTTCATCCATCCTAAAATCTGACCATAAGTGAGGGAGAAAACAGGGACCCTGAAATAGATGAAAGGGCCAGAAACAGAATCTGCGATGGTTTCCTTCCGTCCTGGCCATCTCTCACCATCCCTGTGCCCAAGAGCTGTCCTGTCCTCTCAGTGGCCTGTCTGAAATGTGGTGCCATTTCTGTTCTTTCCTAGTATGTGGCTGTCCCTGACCTTTCTCTTATTCTCCACCAGTCTCCATGGAGAGATCAGCACTTCATGGGAGCCAGATTAAATGCCTCGAGGGCAGTCTGTCCCTGGGGCACCAGTAGGACTTGTCCTCACTAGGACAAAGGCAGCAAGGTGCTCTCCTTTACCAGTCCCCATCTCAGATTCTGACTGATTTCAACCACTGGAGAAGGTCCGCCCGGTTTCAATGGAAACCTCTCTACAATCACCAGAAACACCCACACCCACACACACACACACACACACACACACACACACACACACACACAGGAATTATGAATGACCTAGGATTTTCCCTGATCCTGTACACGCTTATGAATTGACATTTGAGTGCAGGCCACCCACCAAGGTGATGCAGACCGCGAAGTACTTGCATGATGACCAGAAGAGCCCAGGTGGAAATTCATCCCGAAAGATCTGGCGACTTACTTTCAAAATCATAGCCAGGGCAAGCCCTGGGGAGCATAATGCTACTTAAACCATGTCGGGTCCTCACGATTCAGAATCAAGTCCGTGACACGAGCTTTGTTCTCTGTTGTTTCTTATACCATACTGCCACATTATTCCCAGGGCCTCTTCTGATCCCAAACCCAATGGAATGGAAATGACTGGGGTGGCAGTGTATGTGCTAAAGAGAAAGACACAGAAAAGGACAGAAGGAGAAAGGAGAGACACAAACAACGGTTGGTTGAGGGCTGGACACTCCAGTTGCTATTGGACCGTTTCCAATTCCTGGTGACTCTGTCTCTGTCATAACAGAATCACGCTCTAGAGTGTTTTGTTTTCTTTAGCTGGTCTTTGGGAATTAGATTGCCATGCCTTTCTTCTGAGGCATCTCTTGATGAACTCAAGAAACCAGCCTTTCAGCTCAGAGTCACCTGCATTCACCTTTTCACTGCCCAGGGACTGAGGATTGGAGCTATGGATTTACCCAAACTGTCTAATTTAATCTCCATAGGATCTTTCTGAACAAATAGGATTTTCTTTATTTTAAAAAGTAAAAAAAAAAAAAAAAAGATTTGGAGATAATGAAAACAAGGTCTCAGCCAAAGAACAACATGATCAAAATTTGCCTATTGGTCTTTCTGATTCATGCTCTTCCTACTAGAACACAGAAGAGCCCTATTGCATAAGAAACTGCCTCCTTGTGCTAGTGTGGACAGAATTTGAGAACGAGGGGGGGATTTCCCTGCAGGCTGGGTAGGGACATGAGCAGTAAAGGTGACAGTGGCTGTAGTATTGCCTCTGGGGAGAAAAAGAAAAAATCCAAGTGACTGACACCTTGAAACAGAGGCAACTTTGCTTGTATGAAATGAAAAAGCATTAACCCCCATACTGTTTTGCTATTCTCAAAGCTTTTTCTCCCATGGAAAAAGTCATTAGATCATAAATTTATGAATGAGATTTTTTATGGTAAAAGTTCGACATGTTTGTGTTTGGAGAGATCTACCACATGTGCTCTATTCATATCTGCTCTGTTTTATGCTTGCCGTTTGCATTCCCTGGTGTGTCTTTCCCTCCTATAGCCACATTGCTTGCCCTCTCCTACAGGGGAATTCTGCTCAAAACATCTGATCCATGAGTTCTTCTCCAACCATCCTGTCTAAGTCGTCACTCTGACCTGCTTCTGTGTTGCTTCACATCTTCCCTTCTCTGCTTTATTTGCAGCCAGAGTTCTCCACACCATCTGTTGCCCTAAGAATATGTTTCTTTTCTGTGTCCTTCAGCATTGTAAGTGCCAAAAGAGCAATAGCAATGCCCGGCCTTTGCAGGATCCTAGCTCCTGTGATTTGCTCACAGAGGGACTCACAGCCATAAAGACTTCTGCATCAAATACTGGGGTTGGTACCGATTGCTGTCAAGTCTATTCCAACTCCTGGCAATGACCTATGTACCAAGAGTAGAACTATACTGTCTATAGGGTTTGGAGGGTCTGATGTTTGCCAGGAAATTAGACTGTTCTTCTGAGACATCTCTGGTTGGACTAAGACCTTCAACGTTTTGTTAACAACCAAGCACGTTGGAAGCTCTCATGACCAGGGATTGCTCTGTGCACAAAAGAAAATGGTAGATGGTTCTATTCAATAGAGAGGAAAGAGCCATCTAGAAATCTAATGACGCCTTCAATA
Organism: Nesogale talazaci; assembly: GCA_004026705.1. Taxonomy (NCBI): domain Eukaryota; kingdom Metazoa; phylum Chordata; class Mammalia; order Afrosoricida; family Tenrecidae; genus Nesogale; species Nesogale talazaci. Next base: position 206,922 of record PVJH01000405.1, on the reverse strand, counting down.
TCCTGGAGGCTGCTCCAGGGTGTTAGAGCTCAATGCAAACACTCCAGAGTGCTACTCAGAGGGGCTGGGATGGGGACTGGAGAATTTCCTAGAAGATGCAAGATTTTAGCCTTGTGTGTCACCTTTTTTGCCTTTACCAGCAAAAGCCTGTACATTGGCAGAAGCTGAAAACAGGGTTGGTACACAGTTAGTTGATTGAAGTGTTGGGGAATACCTGGTTAACAGAACTTCTATTCTATAAATGTACACACAGTGGCTTGTGATAGACAAGCTTTATAAAATAACAGCAATAATAGCCTTTATTTAATTTTGGTATTTCTATATCTTTTTTGTACATTGCCTTTGGGCAGTGTGCAGCTTTAATAAATAAACACATAGCTTCTAATGAGAGAATGAAATTACAGAATTGCTACCAACCCCAGAACAACAGGCAGATTGCTAGTGCCCTTTGCCTAAATGAGAAGCATACAATGGGGATCATGGTGTTCAGACACCAGGGAGTCTGATGTCATTCACAAGGGTGGAGTGGGGAGGGGGAAGGATGGAGGGGGGAGATGAAGAGCCCTGTGGATGCCTAGAGCAACCGCTGGCATGGGGCACTGAGAAGAAACTTCTATTTCTTTTCTCATCTGAGTTTATTACAAAGTTATTTAATCATTTGATTCCTATTATTCTTTTTCCTTAAGACTGCCCAATATCCACCCCCACTCTTAGAATTGACTTATTAACAAAATCCTATCACTTGATATCTAATCTCATCTTTACCCATTCTTCAAAATGCATGTTGCTTGGAAGACATACCTGTAAATAGCTGAGAAAGTAAGCATTCAGGCATTGTCATGAGCCCATGTGAGAGCTTTAATAAACCCACCGCCATAGAGTCAGTCAATTCTTACTCATAATGACCCAATCTAGGGTTTCCAAGACTGGAAGTCTACATAGGAGCAGCTAACCTCACACTTCTCCCATGGAACTAGCTACTGGAGGCTTTGAATCACCTACCTTGAGTTTGTCAGTGCAACACTTACCTGACAGAAGCACTATGCTGTTTTAAGGCCTTTGTAGTCACTGACAAATCAGTTCCAGGGAAGCCATTGTTGAGCCACTCTTCCTTCTGTCCCTGAGCTTGTTTTGTTGACCTGTACCTGTTCCACTCAGTGAAGTCTCCTCCTGAAAGGCTTCCCATACCCAAGGCAGACCTGGCCTGCTCCCCTGGTTTGCACGGAGATTAGCACATGTTTGCTGCCATGGAGTCAGCTCGTGGCTCATAGGGTCCCCATGCATAGTGGACCAAAACACTCCTTCATCACCAAGTGTGTGCATGCACCACTGTGATTCAGAGCTTTTTCATTGGTTGACTTTCAGAAGCAGATCACAAGATTCTTCTCCCTAGTGTCTGGACACTCTGTTCAGCATTATGGCAACACACAGGCTTCTGCTGATAGAGAATTGGTGTCAGCACATGAGGTACATCAACTATGAATCAAGCACAGACCTCACACACGTAAAGCCGGAGTTCTACCACTGAACCACCAAAGCTCCTAAAGCTCTAAAAATATTTGCAGGAAAGATGAACGACTGAATAATTTGAAGGAAAATGACAGTATAGTTAGTCTTTTTCTTTTTCTAAAATGTTTCCAACAACCTGGTACCCATAAGGTCACAAAAATTCATGTGTCATATCTTCAAAAGAGGAGGGCAGCACTTGCACCACCAAGATTTACAAAATGGATCAACTTGGTGAGTCTACCCCGCCTCTACATTATAGCAGAACACAGTTCAGTCAAAAGAATAGTGCATTTAAAATCTTAATGAGACTCTCATGAGACCAAAAGGAGGAAAATTGCCAGTAAGTTAAGTGCCAGGGGATCAACCATGAGCATCACTGGGAGTCTGCAACACTCTTCCAGGAGGCTGCCTGGTCTTTCTCATCGTATGTGGGCTTTCCCCCTTCAGGCTATCTCTTTCCCCCTCTCTACAAATGGTAGGACTCCAGTCATTCATACTTTTTCTTACACTGTTGGCTTCCATGTCCTGTTTGACCATCCTGGCTCTGCTTTCTGTATCTCCAGCTTCAGTGACCATGGCTACATAGCTCATGTTGATGGATTTTACCCTTTAGAGAGAATGATGGTTGGCCTTGCTCCTGTGAGGGAGTCACAGCATACCCATCTTCTGAGAGAGAAGTAGCTGTGAATTGCAATATGGGAAGAGGAGGTCTGGCAGGGCCAGAGCAGCGACAGAAGTTCTAGATGCACTGTTGTTGTTAGCTGCATCTCCGCTCACAGCAACCTGACATGGGACACAGTGAAGCATGGCCCCCATCCTGCATCAGCTTCGTCATCTTTGGTATGTTGGAGCTCTTTGATGAGACTGTTGTGTCAATGCACCTGGGAGGGTTTCTCTCATTTTTCTGGCCTACGGCTTTACCAAATATGATGCCCTTTTCAAAGTCTTGTTATAGTTCTGCAGATCCAGCCATATCCACATTTTGCAGTCGAGGAAGAATTGTATAGATTAATCTCACAGAACATGTACAGAATGTATATGTTGATAAGATATTTACATAATTTTTGAGAGCTTATAAAGCCTGTATACTTTGATTGATTAATTTTTGATTGTACAAATAGAAACGTGAGCTTGAAGCCCTCCTTTAAAAAGAATTGAACATTTCGTTGTAAAAAAATCATTACAGCTTAAATAAGTTAATGTGCCTTCTTCAAATGGAAGTGCAAGTGACCTTTTCATTGAATGACAAACGTTAACTATTAAAATGATTTAAATTTGTTGTGATATGGAGAAAATATTGAAAGAAGTGAATAGGAAAAGCCAAATTAGAGAAGTAAGTCTTTACAGATTTGTTAGAATCTATTCCAGTAATTTATTGTACACATTTTAGGGAAAGGAAATGCTTTATTATAGTCCAGGATAAAGAAGCATGTCTTTTTCATCGTGTATCCTTGGTATGGATACAAAAATCTGCCAATAAATATTTAATGAATTATTATGTAGTTAATAATCCTACTACTTGTGTTTTGGAAACTGAGCAGAACATTAACTGCTTTGAAAAATAAAAAGACTTTAACTCAATTTTTAATTAAACCAGCCAACCCATGAGTCAAGCACATCTTTAAAAACGAGACCAAATCGGCAGCGCTGATGCTGAAGCCGAGATGAAGGGGTGAGGAGACAGGAAAGCAGATGACTGGAAATGAAACAACCAGAATGGAATCGTTGAGAACGTTGACCTTTGTGGAAAATGCCACTGATGTCAATGACAATTTGTGGAGTAGTTATAAAATGAGAACTCTATTGGCTGTGTGAACTTTCAGCTAAAACACAGTGGAAAAAAAAGTTAAATCAATTAAATGTCTGATGTGGATTATTTACTATCCAAATAAACCATGGCTAGCCTATAGTTGCCAGTAGCAGGAAAGAACAAGAAAAGGGCTTTCAAGTTATTTTTCCAAAGGGTAGAATGCTCTGAGAGATGGCTTGAGGAAGGGGGTGTGGGTATATCCCTTTACAATGACTCCCTCATCCCTCCCAAATTCAGGGCTGTAAACTCCTTCAAGGGAGAAATGGTATGGTGTTTTCCAGCATCAACAATCGTAGCCTGGATATTAAAAAATCAGTACACATTTGCTTACTATTCCCATATATAGGACTACTCCCTACAGAGACAAGATTCTAAACAACTAGGATGTAGAACAGGGTTTGGGTATACCTTTTCCAATGGGTTCATTGATTTGGAGAAGTTCAAGTATAAAATGGATCACTCTTAATCCCATGGAGGTTCCTTGAATTCCCCACCGTTCCTTCCTCTCATAGAGCGACTATCTGTTCTACTGTTTTCTGTAGGGCGACCATCTGTTCTACTGTTTTCTGTAGGGCTCTCTCACGGCCTTCCTTTCTTCTTATAGGTGCTGTAAGCACTGCTCCTTGCTTATTTGTTTGCATCTATTGCTAAGAAGGGAACGTGGGAACTCATGAGAAAAAAGGGGGTGGACAGTCTTCTTTTCTAGAATCCTGAATGCCCAAGAAGGGAATGCATGTGCCTGGAGTAAGGAATTAACTCTATTTCTAAAGTCTAAAGCCTAATTAGAATTTTCCCATAGTTTAACATGCTTTCAATTTCATTTTCATCTACTTAAGTGGGGTAGGGAATCTTAACTTACACCAAGTAATTTTGAATTCCTATTGTATTCTTTAATTTTTTTCTGTTGTCCTTCTAAAAGATTATTATATGTTATCCAGTAAGAAAAACCATAATCCAACTTCTTTAAACTGCCTAAATTGTACCTCCATATGATCATACACCCACAATCCACAACTCTGGGGGTAAAAAGCCCAGTACTGTGTTCTTACATGCTGATCAAGCTTTAGGAAGATGCCTATTGGGAAATAAAGAGCTAAAGAATAAGGTGAGAAAAATGGACTTAAAAATAGAGCTTCGAGCTGCACCTCCAAGCCCAAAAATATCTGAAAAGAAAAAATATATATGATTTGCACATTTGAATAAATATTGCACATTTATGCATCACAAATAGCACAAAGAAAATGCACGTGACCAAAGCTTTGTATGCCCATAAGGCAGAGGAAACACAGGGGAAATGTAGACATGTACCACACCCCCACACTCAGTCTATTTTTATTCTTCTCATCTAGGTTCTCCATATATGAAAGCTTCCAGAAAACAGATTTTTATCAAAAGGCAACCAAAAAAAAAAAGAGGTTTTAAAGAAACCACCAGTACTTCATACTAACATATATCAATGATCTTGAAACAAAATTATTGGACTTATTTTTCTTCTCTTTTCATGATCATGTCAGATTTGCAATGGAAATGAAATTCAATGTAAGTTGAGACCACACACAGGCAAGAACATCAAAAATTCTTCATTTTCTCCTCGTGGGGTGGAATTAGCTTTCAGATGATGTCCAGTTGATTGGTCTCACCCCCAGATACTCACTCTTCCCACGTACTTACTTTTCTGATTTATTTGACCCCACATATAGAAGAGGGGTGGAAGTGGGTTAGGATACCCAGAGGCAATAGCACCCCACTACACTTTGATAAATATAAAGGTGCAGGTCTTGCTCCCTCACTTTCGCACTTAAAAAATGGTATGCTTCCTCCTTGTGATTTAATCAGCTAATGACTGTCTTTCCCTTGGTCATGGGCTTCTACAGTGGCTCATTTCCTTCTAAGTTTAAATTATTATGGTTTACAGCAAGCGTTTTGACATCTCCCATGTAAAAATCACCAGGGGATGGGGGGCACAAATTATTTTCTCCATGCTTTTTTCTGTCTTTGGAGTCCCGAAATAGTGTCCTTTGCGTTTAATGCATTCAGCTGTGAAAGACAACCAGTCCTTGCTGCCCCGAAGTGTCACAGAAGAAAGGCCTGGCATTCCACTAGTGAAACTTAACGAAGGGAAACTCTCAGTCACTATCAAGAGTCAAGGAGGAGAACAAAAGAAACACCCTGGAGCAGTGTGGCCCCACTTAAGAGGATATGGTGAATTTAAGTCGAGTGGACAGCAGTGGGTTTCCACGTCTCTCGAGATTAAACGGCATGTGAAAAAGCGAGGCAGCAGCTGGGGAGAGACTAGTAATTCTGTAAAGTGGTCCAGGTGGACAGAGAAAAAAGCACAGTAGCGGCCACTGGAAACCACCTTGGTCATTTCCCCTAAGAAAAGATGCAAAGGGGAAGGAGACTACAAAAGAAGGGAGTTAATTGTAGGCCACTGGTAACTGCCTACAGGAAAAGGTAAACATAGTAAACATAGTACACTTCCCCAGCCTCACATGCGTGTCTGGGTGAATTGCATCTAATTTTTTTCTTATTATGACATTTGAAGGACAAACTCATTCTTCACAGAAATTGCTTCAGGGCCCGAGGGCTGGTGTAACTTGCCTAATCATGATTGTTATTTGATAGCATTACCTGGTAATCGCTCTATCAAAATCGAGATGATTATCTGGGAACCCCTTTTGCAGAGACATTTAAAAGACTATAGAGTAGGGGCGGGAGGGGGGGGGCTCGCTCCTCCTGCTTAACAAATATTATCTGTGAGTTTGAGCAGCTGGTGATTTTTATTTTAGACTCTCAGTGCTATCCAGAGGAAAATGCTAAAAAGTGGATGGTTCTTTATGCCAATTAACTAAGTATTTAGGTTTAATCCTGGATAAATTCTCCAGACTAGGAGTTAAGAAAGTTCTCAGTCCTTGAAAGTAGACTATTCTCTTAAGTACTCATCTGCAAACCAGTTTGCCTTTGAGGAAAGTTAAAAACCCTAGAACCAAAATAGTCTCTTTGGGCCACTGCAGTGGGAAGTGACCAGGCTGTTCGAGTTTTGCAGCGGGCAGAGCCAGCAAGGTAGGGAGGAAAACACCAGGACAGAGAGGGATCCAACCATGGGCCACAAGATTTGCAGCATACCCAGCCCTTCTCTCCGGGAGCCTGTGCCTCTTTGAGGACTTTCCAGGTACACTGTCTCCTTTCCAAAGAAGTCCAGTGATAAGCAGGTGACAGGGGACACACAAGAGACCTTGGCCGTGAGAGCACAACAGTGGGTTCCATGGAGCTAGTCTGGGTTTTGCCTCAACTCTCTACCCGCCTTGTTCTTAGCCAGCCATTCTCTCCCCAACCCACCCCGTTCCTTCCACATTGTGTTTCTGGCATTTTCCTACCACCGTGTACCTCTGTATGCACTAAGCATTTCTGTTTAAAACCTTTCATCAGGCCACCCCAGATTATATTCCTCTGCGGGCCCACCTCACTCTCCTGCAGCCTCCTCTGCTCCTGAGGGAAATCTGTGCCCTGCTCATTCCAGCCAGTTTTCACACCTCCACCTCCTGGCTTTGTGAGGAACACCTCAGAGCCCCATGCACAAGGTCCCCCATGTTGAATTCAACCACAGCCTCTGGTCCTCTGGGCCACCCGGAGAGCTGGGGGCCAGTGTGCATGCTTCAATGCATGCTTCAGAAGCACACAATCTACATAGACAACTCATGCACACACGTAATATACACATTACACCCCACTCCACATAGGGAGCACATACCTACATACTTCATGTGTATACACTCCACATGCATGCCACTCACACACATACAATGCACTCACACACTTACCACCCATACCACATTCTTCATGCACACCATACTCCACAGACATAGCCTACTAGACATACACAATTCATATATGTTTGAATATATGTATACTCCATGGACAGATTATATTCCACAGATATACCATACACACATATATGACCCACACCACACTCCTCATAGCCCGCATACACTAAACTCATACACCCCTATACTCTCTCTCTCTTTCACACAAACACACACACATACATATCCTATATACAGAACACTTACACATTTACCACATACATCACACACAGCCCATAGCTATGTACATACTAATTTGAACATCCCATATACACACATTGCTCATGTATACAGCTCACATATGCACACACTCCATATACACACAACATACTTACCACAGACTCCACATGCACACCTCACATGCACACACTCTCTCCCCTCAACACACAGACTACACAAAGCTGTCTCACAAATAACCAAGCACTTAAAGCTGCAATCAAGATGAACTGAAAGATTCTGGGACCAGGAACTCTACAACCAGTCTAGGCGCAACCAGATTCTGTGGCCCGCAGTAAGCCTGCTGCCACTCCAATGCCCTTTCTAATCTATCAGCTCTTCTTCCTTCAGTCAGCCAGATCCAAAATGTTTAATTCTTCGCTAACATCTTGACGATAGCTCGTGTCATTTTATTGAAATATATAGATTTAAATATGTATGGTGTTGGTGGCATAGTGGGTTATGCATTGAGCAGCTAACTGCAAAGTCAGTCGTTCAAACCCACCAGCATCTCTGTGGGAGAAAGATGAGGCTGCTTGCTCTTGTAAAGATTTAAATTCTTGGACTCTCCAAAGGGCAATTTGACTCTGTCCTATGTTGGTTGCTATGAATAGGAATCAACTTGGTGACAGTGGAATGGTGTGTGTATTTTTCCCCAATGATCACCTTTGAGCACTTATGCAACCCATATACAAGGAGCTTTAAAAAGTGAATAGGAAAATAGTGCTAATAAATAATTCAATTTTTCCATGAGTCTTGAAAGTTCCTGCATATGTAGTATTACTGTATTTGATTGTAACTAACTTCCCATTTGGTGTACTTTGAGCCATCTGGGCTTGACATTTATTTATAAGGCATTGTTTCCATTTTTATTTTTTCCAAAACCATTTTATTGGGAGCTAAGACAGATACCATATCATTCCATAGTTCATCACATCAAGTAATACAATGACTACCACTATTCATTTCAAAACATTATTTTCCTTCTTGAATTCCTTGACATCAGCTCCGTTTTACCTTCCTCTCCCACTGAACCTCACAGGAAACCTTATCCTACTTATTATCTCTATAAGTTCATCAATCTTGGTTTCATATACTGAAAAAAAGACAAACAAAAAGTTCAAGAGAGTGACCCCCCAATGAATCTATACAATCTATACAAGATAAACCCCAATGAATGAACTAAAGTGTACAGAAAATGTTGAAAATCAGATCAGATCTAGTGTGCATCAGGGAGGGCGGGGGTCAGGAAATAAACTGACAGGGTTTTAACCATTCAAGTCAGGTTTATCATTTTGATCATCTGTAGCCATCTCTCCAAGGCACTTTTTGGTAGCCAGTTTCTTTCTACCCATCTATCATATGGATAAAGGAAGTTACTGAAGGGCTATTTTCTATGTAGATCTCACATATGTATCTTGGGTCCCCACTGTCATCCATAGTCACCTGCAAACCAGATTTTCTCACTTTAAGCTCTGATACTATTCCCTCCTTCGACTTTGGAGCATGTGATTTACAATCCTTCAGTCACCGATGTTGACAAGCTTCTTCCATGTGGAATTAATTGGCCTCTCACTTAGATAGATGCTTCTTTGGAAACAAGCTGTTAAGACCTCAGAAGCTATATAATCTGAAAGCCAGGCACCATCTACTTGCTGCACCACACTTTACTGTAGCACCCATATCTTCTGTGTATCCTTCTTGAGGGTGAGTATAAAGCAAGACCGTGGTGCAGGAACTGGCTATTCTTAAATTGGAGCTAGTGTTGGGTCTGGAGAGGGTCAGTGAAACCTACCTTTGGCATGTGAAGGGAATTACGACTACTTGTGATGCAAAAGCGGCAAAAGGAAATTATTATCTAACTCGAGTTAGGGCTTGTTACACTTTGCCAGACAAGCACAACTCAGTGACTTGTGAATTAAAGAGCAAGTTTATTGAAGAGAAAGATAGAGAAAAACAAAATAGGAAAAAGAAGAAAGACCTGCACAGGTTGAGAGAGAGAGACCAAGTCCTACACAGGGGCCATTCTTAGAGAGGCAAGAGGAGGCGGCGACAGTTTACAAGCTCGGGTTTTTATTGGGCTGAATAAACAAAACTTATCTCAGTAGCTATACAAGCAAGAAGCAGTTACAGAAGCAGAATTCTGCAATTAGCCTTAACACCAAGGCTATCCTGGAACACAGCGTATGGGGCCTCTTGACACTTTACAGATTAGGGTTGAGACACTCAGGGATAGGTAGTAACTGGAGCTCAGAAACATCCCAATCTTATTGCAGATATGGGTTGAGGCACTCAAGGACAGGCAGTTACTGGATCTCAGAAACATTCTAGTTCTAAAATGGTTCTTGTGTGGATACTGGTTTAGCCATCTCCAACAGTGTTTAGTTAGAATATAAGTCATTGTTTTAAACACTATATCTAAAATCGCTAATTTAATCATCCCTGGAGCCCTCCTGGCATAGTGGTTATAATGGAGCTGCTAACCTTGAGGTTAATATTTCAAAACCACGAGTTGCTCGGAGGAGAGGAAAGATGAACTCATACAGAGTTCCAGCCTCAGAGACTCACAGGGGCACTTCTATCCTGTCCTACAGAATCACCAGGAGTTAGAATTCACTCAAGGGCAGTGAGTTTGTTTTGTTTCCAGTCCTAAGGTGGATATTACTATTAATCCTGTGTCATAGATTACAAGATTGGCACAGAATTCTTAAGTAACTTGTTTAAGATCACATAGCCATTAAATGGCAAAGACAGGGTTTGAACTTAACCTGACTGAGCTACACCATGATCCCATAGGACATCTAAGAAAACACCAAAGGGAACTAGCAATCCCTAATGTCTTATCCCTTGCAAGCATTTGGTCCTTCTTTGACACGATGCGGTTTGGGAGGAACCCTGGAGGCATTGTGGGTTAGCACCCAGCAGCGCTTCAAACCTAACAACTGTTCACGGGAGAAAGCAGAAGTTTTCTGCTCCTGTTACGAGGTATGCCCTCAAAAAGCCACAAGGGCGGTTCTCCTGTGTCCTGTTGCTATAAGTCAGGAACCAGTGGATGGCAGTGAGAGTTTTGTATGCTGTCTGGGTACATGGCTTTTTATTTCTGTCATTTGCATGTAGATTGGCTTAAATAGAACATTGCTGGTACTTTCGTGTTTAAGAAGTCAGAGTAGTTGTAAAGGAAATGAGGCTGTACAGCCAGCACACCATTGTTTCCTCTCATCCTGATGTGAGGTCTCACAGGAATCCATGTGGGAGGGAGAGTTTGAAAAGTGTTGTCTGAGTTGACTGCTCCACGGGATTAAAGTTGCATTGGGTAAAGTACTTGGTTACCAAAAACAAAAAAGAAGGAAAGAAAATCACTCAGCAAGTGTCTGTTTGGGAAAACTGTTTAAACTTTAAAATCTTTCATATGAAACCAGTTCATAACCAAATATGAGCTTCACATGTTGCATAAATAAATAATTCAAATAGTGGTTTGGGCGAATGCTTGTCTGTGTTAGGAACATAGGGCTGTTGTCAGACTTCAGTGGACAGTAAGTGGAAGAGACCCAGGAGCCAACAGTCTATTCTGAGCAGAAGACAACTTTCCCGGACAACCTCAATGAACCTTCTTACGCTGCTCACTCCCTATGGTTGTAAGGAAAGCATGGAGCTCCCATCTGACCCCTCTGCCACCAGGAAAACCAAAATCAGCCATTAACCCCAGGCCAAACTGTATGAGGAGGAGTCAGCCCTGTTTCCGTCCTCCAAACTTCCTGACCAATTCATACACAGATCCTCCCACGCACTCTTTTCTTTCAGTTCAATGGCTACACAGAACTCTTAGACAATACTCAATGATTATGGGATTGATTAGGGAAGTTAAGAGGTTCTGCTTCAAGATTAGAAACACTGATGATACAGGCCTTCTAGTCAGGAGTGCCTCTTCAAAGCTTTGACAAGCTATGTCTCTCTGTGGTCCTTGACCTCTCAGACATGTGGTCCCTTGGTCTCTGCCCTGCTCAGATGAGGGGTCTGAAGCTCTTTTAGCACTGCTAATAAATGATCCAAGAACACGCCACTTTGCCATTAGACAGTCTAGCTCTGTGGTTCCATAGCCCACTCCACACCCACCCTCCAACTAAGTGCCAGGAAATACCTCGATTTGCCAAGCTTCCTGCTCAAAGGTACTCAGTTTTCTTATACTCTGAAGCAAGAAGCCCACTGCTGTCTAGTGCGCTTGGTGCTGCTGCGTTCACCCCATCTCTAGCTCATAGTTCTCTGTTTTCTGAAATGAGGAGAGTCAATGCCCAGGAGCCTCAAAATCCAAACAGCTCTTCTTTCTTGCGGTCAGTGAGATTCCTCCATTCCTGCTTCTAGGAAGGCTCATTTTAAAGCCAGTGGGATGGCAAAACTGATCAATGCCTACCTTAGAATTCCAGAAGTCCTATTTGCCTGGTCGCACCCAGTGATTTGGCAAGGGGAATCAAGACGATGATTAGAAGAGTCAAAGCAAATCATAGCCAGTCATTCCCACAGGGATTTGTGTCCATTACGGGGACTAGAGAAGATTCAAGTTCCAACAGACGTTGGTTTGGGACTCGATTTTTGATCCATTTTCTTTTGCCCGGTGTAATTTGATATTAGTACATCTTATTGGTGAAAGCCATATTGGATCACTGTTCAACTATTTATCTCCAAACACCAACTTCACAATAGTCACTGGGCTGCTGAAAAGAACCATTTTGTGTTCCTTCTTTTACAAATAATGAGGTCTTTTTTTTGATATCTAAGAAAAGCATAATCATATACTAATCAACACCACAATGGGAACCTTTACTTAAGTTATCAGCCCAGAGATGTATAGACTTCTCATCTGAACATAGACTTCTTTACTTTCAAGTCTCATCATATGCATTTTATTTATAGCAGTTGTTGTTGCTCCCCCCACCCCGCCCAACCTACGTGAATGATGGAGTTGGATTTTTTTTTTTAAATATAAAATGCATTGGAACCTACAACATATACTTAACAAAATTACCCAGTGCATTTCTGTGAATAGTACTCCACTCCCTTCACCTTCTCTTCTGACAACAAGAGTGCTATTGCTCAGAAAATCACCATTTCCCTGCACTTTTATTTGACTGAAAACAGCTAAGTTCCAATGGGTTTCCTAAGGTATGGTGTTTGGCTCATCGGATATGAGATCACGTTAAAGATGATTGTGGCAATTTGTTTCCTTGTTGTGAAACCACATGCCGTCCCCAGAAATTCAAGCCACATTTTTAGAGACTTCTTTTTGTGTCTTTTTTATTATTATAAAAGACACATAGATGCTTTTTGAAAGTTCCAAAACTAGAGAAAAAAATATTTCTAAAAAATCAAAGTGTCCTAATTTGTTTTGAAGCAAAGATATATTGTATTTCCTTTTTTCTCTCCTGAATGCCATTACAATTTTTAAAAGTTTAACTGCTTCAAAATTATTCATATTCTCACAGTTAACAACTCATAATGTTTTTGTGTTTTTTCCTTCCAGTGTTCTATATCTTCCTGCTCGTTATCCCATTGTGGTTCAAAGTTTAAAACACATTTTATGTAATTGGAGGCCTTGGGTGCCACACATAGGTAAGCTCCTAGCTGAATGGTCGGTGGTTCAAATCTATCCAGAGGCATGTCAAAAAGAGGCCTGCTTCAGAAAGAAAAGTTACCACAGAGTGCACTCTGCTCAGCCAGACAGGGCATAAACACAAGTCCAAATCAACTCATACCAACTGGTATGATTTCTTTGGTTTTGTGTAGTACTCCCAGTTTCTTCCCATTTAACATTATATTCTGTGTGCATTCCTCAGACTGCACCTCTAGCTGTGAACTTCAGAAGACATTTGAAGATCAGGCATTTGTAGGTGTGTTTAATAATATTTCTAGATGGTGGCTATTTCTTGGTTGTAGTATATTCAGTGAGGAAATAAAATTCAAAAGCAAAACTCACTGCCATCAAATTGATTCTGACTCCTGGTGACCCTACTGGACAGGGTAGAACCACCCCCATGGGTATCTGAAACTCTCTAACTCTTTACGGGAGTCAAGAACTTCATCGTTCTCCCATGAAGTGGCTGGTGGCTTTGAAGCATGTCCTTGAGGCTTAAGCAGCCCAGTTGTCATTTCTGTACCACTTGGACTCCTGAGAAAAAAATAGTAAGAGTTCAAAGTAGAAGCTGATATTTTATACTCAAGACAGTATACCAAAATGTATGGCAACAATACATTTAGGACACCCAAATATCAAACTGCAAAACTATTTGTTTCTCAACGTGTCTTCCATCGAAGTCGACACACTTCTGAAGGTGGTGTTTGTGCCTCACTAACCCTTCCCAAAGAATGCTTTGCTTTTCAGTGGACACCATCTCCACAGCAGTTTTGACACCCGCCCCCCACTCCCACCCCCAGAATCAAATTGTACCCCTTTTCAATGTTCTTTGAACTTTGGAAACAAAAAGAAGTCTGAAGGCTCAGGATCAGGGCAGTAGGGTGGATGGTTTTCAAACAAAACAAACAAAATCTCATCGGAAGACGCTTTCAACCCTCAAAGAAAAAGCAGGACCACTGCCATTATAGAAAAAAAGGTATTCCTCAGAGCAATCTTTCTGGTCTTTTTCTCACCAATGCAGTGTTCCATTTTCTTCAAATTTACCCCTAATAAACTCCCATGATCATCCCATGCCCTTTGAGAAAATTTGTCCAGATTGATCTTTGGAATCGTACTAGTCAGGCACCATACCTTCTGGGCAGACCTCTCTTCCTTAAATTAACTGCCCCATCAGATCCTCTTAGAATCCCATTTTATTGGGGCTTTTCTTTTTTGTTTAATGCACCCCAGCAAGACAACAACAAGTGTATTACCAAAGGAACTTGGGTGCAGACAGTCACTGACAGTGTGTTTTAAAAGTTTTTCTTTGGAACAAACATCTACAAACACTAGTAGTACTATTTTTTATTTATGCACACACACACACTTTGCATCTCACAGAGAATTGTTCTAAAGTATAAACCTGATAAGGTATCAAAAAATTGATTGGGAAAAGGGCAGATGGCTATACAGCCATAAAGTATTTGTTCTCACTGCCCAGCGTGGTCAGAGAAGGATTATTAGAGGAGCTTGTTAGGCCTTAAGCTGAACTTTAAAGGAAAGGTAAAGTTTGGCCAGGCAGAGAGAAGCCAGCCTGGTGAAATAAACCGAAAAGGTCAGAATGTGTGTGTACTGCAGGCAATTCGTGATTTTCTGTTTTATAGGAAAGGAGAAAGAACCCACCCTCCTCCCACCCCAGCCTAGTAAAAATGCCAGCCCTTGTGGTTCTGAGCAGATACAGCGGGAAATGCAGCCTGGTGGCGTACACCCCAGCCTGGGAGCCAGGATATTTACATGTGATAGGACCTCACCGGTGACCAACCAAGACAAAACCCTGGGTTTTTACAGCCAGACAGGGCATCCCTGCTCCTCCAACTTGGGCTTCCTTGGGAGACACCCAGAGTGCCGCAACATCCCAGTCTCATCTGAGCTCATTTGAATGTAGAGGCCACACATTTACACATGTCTATGCGACCATTTCGAGAGGAGACTGTGGTTTTAAATAAGTTATCGATGTTGTCACAATTGAAAGGCTCCTCATTTTAAAGCTATTATGAAGATGAAATATACTCATTCATTTTAATTGACAGCATTTCTTCTTCAACGTGATACTCCCAGAGCTGAGTCTTCTATGTTAAGACAGCATCTCCGACTAGCAGGTGAGATTTCCATCTCACTGTGACTCCATTAAAGTAAGCCTCTATAAACAGACATCAATTACAACCAGTTTTAAGGGTTTTAAAATGTAATCCAACAGCGCTGCTTAACTAAATGAATCCCAAGAAGTGATCTCCAGTGAATTAATAGAGCAATGTGCAGACGACTCACTATGAGTCTGAGTTAATGACTGAAGAAGATCAAATTAATTACAAGTGTCTCCAAGGAGTTTCCAGAATGAAATCTCCCTTTATCGGGGGAAGTTGGCTTAACCCTTTGTGTCCAAAGTCCATATGCTTTCTGATTGTTCCAATATCGCGTAATAAAGGGAAGAGACCTGTCAGTCTGCCTTCTCCCTCCAAGGATGTGTGGGCTTTCTCAGATGAATCAAAGACTAACCCCACAGGGAAGGGAGAATGCTTGTGAAGACACTGATTAGTCTCCCCTTTTATGGATTGGAATCCAGCTGAGTTTGTGTGACCCATCAACCCAGATCCTTTGGCAAGGACTCTTGGGAGATTTTAATGAAGTTTATCTGGTCAAAAAGTACTCCAGAAAATTGGATTTAAATGGGGCGGGGGGTGGGGGGGGTGGGAGAGAACTGGTGAGAGACATCCCTATGAACAGGGACTAGTCAAAGCTTGCATGCACTGGCCAGGAGGAAGTTTTCGAGGCCGTCATGGGAATGACCTTGTGCTAGACCTCAAGGATGTAGCAGACCATCAGTGAAGACTGGTGAGCTGATTGCCCCAGGGAACCGATCGCTAGGGCAGAGGCAAAGGCGAGGGCACTGCTCTACTGCACTGTGGATAGCGTCTTCCAACCCCATATCTGGGCTTGGGCCTCTGTATTTCCCTGTGCGTTGATGTAAATATGAATATCCCCTCTTTCATAAAATGGTAACAAATAATAAAATGCTAATTTTTATTATTGTAGCCAGCAATTATTCTTGACGGGGGCAGGGATGGCGTGTGGGCTCTAATAGCCTAGCTGAAGAGTGAGCTGGCAGATGTAGAGAAAACTCAGGAAGGGGCAAGTCAAAAATAACAGCAATGTGTGAGCAGGAGGAAGCAGAACGAGCAATAAGAGCAGGAAGTACAGTGTCATAAAAGCAGCAGGAATTAGATGCGTAGATTCTTGGCCTAGGGGATATATAAATGGCAACTTCTGTGGTTTTCAGATCTCGTGTGCACCTCCGATTGTTAACTGTTCCTGAATTCCTTCATTTATCCATCAATACATCCTTAGTGGGTGCCTCCTTGGAACGAGGCTCCCGCTGGGGCCCAGGGAGATAGCAGGGAGCCCCACACTTGTTGCCTGTCACTACATATCCTGAGTTCTTTTCACTTACTAGCTCTTCCTCCTGGGGACCCCAGAACAAAACTTTGCTCTGACTTGCACCATCTTCTTGATCCTTGGCCTGCTTGAGTCACTTTCCATTTAGAGCAGTGTTGAGAGCTTCCAATTTAGGGAGGGCATCTTCTAGAGTTCTATTAGACAATGTGCTCCTGTGGTTCATAGGGTTTTCGTGAACTGATTCTCAGAAATAGATTGCCAAGCCTTTCTTCCTACTCTGTTTCAATCTAGAAGCTCTGCTGAAACCTGCTCATGATAAGTGGCCCTGCTGGTATTTGAAATCCTGCCAGCATCACTTCCAGAGTCCTAGTGGCATCCTAGCCACCCCAGGAAAACAAACTGGGAAAGCAGTGGAGATATTTTATAAAAGTCCAGTGTGAGACCAGTCTGACTCACAGAGAATTCCGGTCCCTTTCTGTTATTTGCTAGATTGGGGAGAGGTATTCCTCCTCAAAATAATGCCTAAATATTAAGGTGTATATTATTTTGCACACAGTGCAACCATTCATGATTCTCGATCACTCAAGGAACCCCCACCTCATGTGTTAGCTCTTGATGCATGTGGAGGCTGTTTTTGTGACTACGGAAGATGAGAAAAACACCAAACTAGCCGTTGACTTTTCACAAAGAAATTTTAAATTTAATCGAACACACACTATGACCCATAGTTAGCCAGTCCAATGACCCTCTAGTTCCTTCTTCATGATTGATTCCATGTTTGATTCAAATATACACACGAAGCTTACTGTCAAAACCTTTTGTCTGACTTCCAGATCTTTCAGTCCTGTGATAAATGGGACTGACTTGTGAGTAGAGCATGAAGAGAGGGCGCCTCCTGACCCCCACCCCAGCAGTGCTGGGCGCCTCGTGACCCACTGCCACGGAGTGGGTTCCAACTCAGGACAACCATTCCAGAACGTCCTCAACCCTGAGAGGCCTTCGCTGTTGGGGGGTACTCCATTTCAGCCTCAGAGACCAGACCGGCGTGTTTTATGTGTTGTCTGCACACGGAGATGTGGCAACAGAGTGTGAAAGTCATCGAGTCACATGCCCGCCCCGATCGGTGGTGATTTTGTTACTGCTGTAAAGTCCATCAAAGATAATGGAAAGTAGATAAAATAAAATCACCTCTCCCCATTCCGCACCCACCTGAGCTGGAATATCGGTGCTGGGACACTAATTGGCGCCACTTCGGATCTGCCTGATGTTATCTTTATGAGCGTTCGCACTTGGTGGGCAATCATACAAATGGGCCAGGCTCACTGGTGAGGGGGCGGGAGTCCATAAAGCACGGAGGCAGAGGGGGCTCGATGATTTTTAGTGCTGCTTTTTTAAGCAGGGAGATAGAAGTGCTGTTAAGTTGCTCGAGCAGAAGTTGTCTACTCCAAATGACAGGGTTTAGAGCAAGCGCGCTGTCACTTTGCATTGTATAGAATACGGGGGGGGGGAGGGGCGCGGGCAGCAAAGCTAGCATCCTGCCATGTGTGGGCCATCGTGCACGATGACAAATCATACTGCATCCAGCATGGCCCTCACATGACCAGCCAGGCTTTTTCTGTTCAGGAAAACCCCCCTTTATCATCATCTGAGCTGAGATCCTGAACTTCCTTTTATACATACATCCACATAATATTTCTTTAACAGTCAACGCATATCTCACTGGATTTTCTAGAAATGCCATTTTTATTACCTTAAGCGAAGACTGAACTCTGTTTTGTTTAGATCTGCCAAGAAATTTAGTAAGATTTTTCCCTCTTTGGGAAAGTCTCCATTACAAGTGTGGCACCTGGGTTGCCATAGAGCTCTGGTGGCTTAGTGGTTACTTGTCAAGTTGGGACCTATAAGGCCGCCAGTGCAAAATCTTTCTGTGGTAGAAAGATGGAGCTTTCTACTCTTTTGAAGAGCTGGGGGTCTCAGAACACCCCCAAGTCAGTTCTGCCCTGCCCGGTAGGGTCGCCATGAGTGAGCATAACTCTCTGGCTGTGAGTTGAGGTTCTAAGTTGCTAACACTGTACACCTGTGTCATGCTGATTAATAGCCCTAGTCTGCATGGAATTCTCCATGTTGGTGCAACTCTCAGTTGCTACCACTTCACCGCCTTTTCCCGTGGTGTTGTCCAAGCCTTTACATATGGGAATATTTTGTCTTATTATACATTATTTTCTATTTGTTTTTCCTTTGTGTTATAGAGAGTTAGGGACTATATTGGCTTTTGTTTTATGTTTAGAAACCGTATGCACAAATCGTAAAGATCAGTTGTCCTGAAATTGCCTTCAGTCCCTGGGGAGCGCATCAGTGCTAGTGAGGAGCTGAGCTTCACTGGGTTGTCAGGGGTGATCGATCAGAAGTAGGTCCCCAGACCTTTCTTTCATGGCATCTCAGAGTGAGCTCCAACCACCAGCTCCTCTCAGCAGTTGGGTATGTTCCAGTCTGCATCACCTAGGGACTCCTCAAAGTAGTAAGGAAATATTTTAAAATGGTGATTATTAACAAGTAGTCATAGGACTAATGTGATTGAAAACTGATAGTAAGAGAAGAAAGGTCAAGGGTGAATGGGCATTCAGATATGTGAGTCAGCTGTGACTCTAGATGTCTTGGCAGGACATCTCATTCCAGAGAGACTTTGGATTTTCCAAGGGAAGCACTTACTTTCAGAAATTAGGAAGAGGACTTTGATGGTTCTCCCTGGATCAAAGCCCTTATCTGATGGCAAAGCTGTCCTGCCAGAGTAAGTGGTCACGAGGTTTGGTGTAGCCTAGAGAAGACAGACCAGCAAGCATAAGCTGTCCCCTTGAATGCACTGTAAATCTCTCCTCCTTTGGGTACTTTTTAACTCAGGAAGGGTCCTGGTGGCATGGTGGCTTATACATTGAGCTGCTAAGCACAACTTTAGCAGTTCAAATTCATCAGCCTCTCCAAGCGAGAAAAGTAAGGCTCTCTCCTCCTGTAAAGATCCAAAGACCAAGAAAGCCAAAGCAGCAGTTCCACTCTGCCTTACAGTGTCATTGTGACATGAAATCGACTCTAGGGCAGTGAGTTTAGTTGTTGTTTTTTTAAAAAACAGTGTTATACCTTTTACTTTAAGTAGTCACATAGATCTTAAATGCATTAAGAAAAAAGTAGTTTTTAAAATATTTATCTAGATATATGCAAACCTTAGGGTTGTGCAAATGACTAAGCATGAGACTACAACTGAAAAGTTGAAAGTTCCAAATCACCCAGAGGCTCCTTGGAGGAGAGACCTAGTGATCTGCTTTCAAAAAGTCACAGGTTTTTGGTTCTTTTTTAAAAATCACTTTATTGGGGCTCATATAGCTCTTCTCACAATCCATACATGAATTGAATCAGGCATGTTTGTACATATGTTGCCCTCATTTTTTCTAAATATTTACTTTCTATTGAACTCTTCATATCAGCTTTTTAAAAATTTCCCCCCCTCCCCTCCCCACCCTCATAACCCCCTGACAGATTGTACATTGTTATTATTTTCATCTCTCACACCAAACATTATCTCCCTTCCCCCATGTTTTCCTCATTCTTCCCCCGTAGAGAGGTGTGTAGTTATGTGTCAATTGGTTCTCCCTTCCTCTTCCTCTCTCCCCCCTACTCTTCTGGTATTGCCATTCCCACTCCTGTTCCTGGATTCTGTGTCATGAGCTCCCATCCCTTTCTATACCTGTGTATGTGTTCCAGTCTATTCTGAATTGAGAAGCAGCACTGGAGTCATGAAAGTGGGGGGTGAGGGAACCTCAAGGAACCAAAGGAATATAATGTGTTTCTTCAATGCTTGACTGTACCCTGGTGATTCTCCCCTTCCCTGTGTCCCCTCTGTGGGGAGATTGTTCTTCTGCCTAAAGATGAGCTTTTGATCTCTGCTCCAGCCCCCCTCATTTTCAACAGTATGTTTTTGTGTGTTTTGTGTCTGTTGATGTCTATTGGGTTCCTATGTCTCTTCATGACTGCACCAGTGGTGTGCTTCATCCATGTGGATTTGTTGTTTCACTGCTGAATGGCTGCTTGTGTAGCTTCAACCCTTTAAGACCCCAGATGTTACATATTTTAAAAGCTGGGCACCGTCTGCCTTCTTCATTACATTTGCTCACGCACGCATTTTGCCCTTGGCAGTTGTGTAGGGAGGGTGAACATCTCAGACTGCTGATTAGGTAGAGAAAGTGTTCTTAAATTGAGGGAGGGTAGATGCAGAGGAATGGAGAGTCTGCACTCCCAGGCTGCCTTATCTTTTAGAGTTTGCAGTAGAGATTGGACCCCTGTTAGGTGTCCTCATTGGGCTGCTTCTCTTGGCTTTTGAGAACCCTGCTTGATTGGACTTTATGAAACATGAGCTGTCATTTCAGAGTGAGGACACAAAGCCCTAGTTCACAGGAAAGTTATCACAGAGTTGGGCTTGGACCAACCAACGCATGGCAGATCAGCTCTGGGCTATAAACAGCATCCTGGGTCAGTCAGTTGACCATCTCACATTCACAGAGCAACCTCTTCGCCCGCTCAAGGCCAACTTTGCCCTCAGGTCAAGGCAGGTTTGACTTTATCTACGTGAAGGCTGGCAAGCTACAACCTGTGGACCAAATCCAACCTGTCACCTACTTTGGGGAGACCCCTGACAGGCAAGAATGAGTTTGAAGTGGCTTCAGGCAAAGAATTCAAAGAACAGCCATCTTTCGCAATATCTACAAAGGACGGGTGATTCCAATTTCAGTGTCCACACATGAAGTTCTCTTGGAACAGCAGGCTTCACTGGCAATACAGAACAGATTCACTGGCAGGTTGTCTCCAACTGCTTTCCTGCTGGAAACAGAGTTAAGTAGTCGCAGTAGAAACCAGATAGCCACAATGCCTATGATGTTTCCTGCATGGTGCTTTACAGAAAAAGTTAGCTGACCTTTCGTCTGAATGAAGGGCAAGAGGGGAAATGTCCAGGCTTTTTTTTTTTTTAACAAAGAAAATCCAGGTACTATTCTGTGTTCAATCGGTAAAATAAATAACCCTGTGACCAGGGAGCCATCTCAGGAGTCAAGAAATTACAGAAAACCACAAGAGCTGGCCATCTGCCAGCAAAGGTGCCCTGGTAGCTGCAAGAGCCATAAGAAGCAGCCAATTGCCGCCACAGTGTGAGCTGTACACAATTCCTTTCTTGTGGCTGAGCAAAGTGGCATGATGCACCACCCCTCTTTCCATCACTGACATGCCTAAATGCTCCATCACAAACATTATCTCTGCCAGGAACAATAATTTACTGTAATATAGGGGCAAGAAACCCAGGAGCAGCTCATTGTATTTATTTCACTTTTTAACTCAAAATCTTGGAAATTGAAATGTTTTCAGTAAAACTGATTTTCTGTGAAGGGCACAAGGGGGGAGAGGGCTGGGAGATTTGATTATTTCTCGTCAAGAATGAAACTGTCACGATTTTATCCAGGTTGCAAAGTTGAGGAATGAGCACATATGTGTTTGTGTGTTCTGTTTGGTCAAATTATAAAAAATAAATAAATAATAATAATAAGTGAGTGCCTCTAGAAAGCATTCAGATAGTCAATATGGGACTAAACAGAAATATTATCCTGGTTATCCTGACAATTTGGGGGAGGTCCAAAGATAACTAATGTTGGAGACAGAAACTCTTCTGTGGGTTATTTGTTGCTGCTGCTGCTATTGTTTAAGTAACATTTGATTTCTCTTGCATTGCAAGAAGCAAACATACATCATTCACAATTTCTACACACATTTTTCAATCACATTGGCTACATGCTTCACACCACATCACCATTCTCTCTACCTACACTGTTCCATCCCCATTAATTTAGATATTCTGCCCTTAAAGATCTGACTGTGCTTTGGATTCGCTATGGCCAGTTTCATATTGATGATTCTTTATGAGGGTAGTGCACTAGAGGTAACAATTCTTTAGCAATTGGGCTAAACCATTGTTTTGTCTAAGGATGGCTTCATGGTATGGTTTTGGTTCAAGGTCTAAAGATAATCTCCAGGTGTTTGATTGAGGGGTTTCCCAGTGACAGTACAGGAAACATTCTTGGAGCCTTGAGCTGCCAAGTAAGACACCTGGCCATCTGTCAGGAAGACCCTGTGGAGAAGCCCTGAGATGCCACAGAGAGAGGAAAGGGATCAAACTGAGGCCAGCCTGACAGCAATTCTCAAGGTGATAACATGAGAATGTAGCCATCTTAAACCTTTCAGCCCAGCTGCAAATTCAGTCATACCCAGTGACCCTCAACAATGACACATAGATGCAGTAGAATCCACCTTGCTTGAATAACCCAGTTCACCAAAATCATGAGCATTTGCCTTAAAGACAAAGCTTTAAAAAAAACCATTAAGTTGTGAGATCATTTGTAAGATAGTTGTCAATGTGACAATGCTGCACAGGCCAAACAGAACAAACAAACCCTCTTTCTACTTATTAATTTGTCTCATTTGAGGTGCACAAAATGGAGATTTCTTTTTTCTTCATCACTTGGTTGTTGTGAGATACCTTTATTTTTTATTTAACAGTTTTTTTTCCTTAAATTTTGATATCCTCTATCAGTATTCACTCTAGTGTGTTTAGTGCACATCATCCGTGTCTTTTTTGGTTTTAAAGAAAGTATACTACTCCATAGTTGCTTGAATAGAGATGTGAGACACGTGCCAAACAGAAATTTATTTAGTTCATTGTCTTCCCATCCAAGTGCTGAGTGCACGTGGACCCCCACCTTATTACAGTTCAGATGCCAGTCTTCCCAGCCAACTTCACCCATCTCTCCACCCTGTTGAATTGGGAAGAAATCTCTACCAAACGCTTACCAGATTGCACTAAAATTACCTTTTGATCTATTTTGCCCCTGTAAGACCAGACAGTCCTGGAGGACAGGACATGATTGAGTTCTAAGTGAATTCCAAGTACAACCCTCACTCCCCCCCCCCAATCCATAATAGTGTTGTTAGCTGCCATTCAGTTGGCTAGCTCCTGACTTGAGACAACTTATGGAGACTAACAGTATGATGGAATAAAACACTGCCTAGTCACACACCATTTTCAATATAGATTGTGAACCAGATATTTGTGACCTATAGGATTCTCAGTGGTTGCTTTTATTTGAAGGGAACCATTAACCCTTTCTTTGCAGTAAATCGTACTTTAGACTATCTGCTGAAACTTCTCTGTATCACAGCAATAGGAAAGCCACCACTGACAGATGGGTGATCTGATCACAAAGTATGTTCACCAGGCATGAAACCTGGATCTCCCTCTAGGAATGAGAGAATCCTACCACCAAACAACCAATGTTTTGGATGAATGTTAAAACCACACCAAACAAAACCACCAACTGTCATCAAATCGATTCTGACTCCTGGTGATTTAATGTGTGTCAGAGTAGAATTGTGTCTCATGGGGTTTTCAATAGCTGATTTTTTCTTTGGGGGCTGGTGGGGGGGGAGGATGAAGTACATCACCAAACCTTTCCAAAGAAGTAAATGTTTGCTAAGCAAAATTATATAACTAGTAAACTTAACTTTAGGAGGAGGTGGGGGGTTTTGTTTTGTTTTGCTAATTTGGGAAAAAGTGAGAATAAACATGCTAAGTATTATTACAGCACAAAAATTCTTTAGACTTCAGTTATCAAACTCTTCTCTTTTCTTCTCTCTCTCTCTCTCTGTCCTCTCTCTCTCTCTTTTCCTCCCTGCCATCAAGTCCATTTTGACCTACGGCAAGCCTCTAAAACAGAGTAAATTGTCCTTTCGTATTTCCAAGACTGAATCCTATTGGAGTAGAGAGCCTCATTTTTCTCCGTCAAAGCAGCCAGTAGTTGCAAACCGTTCACCTAGTGGTTAGCAGCCCAATATATAACAGCTATGCTCCCAGGGCTCCAAGATAAGGTTATTCAAACACTGGTTAAATATCAACAAAACTATGTCAACTTTCTATATTGAACTTTTCACTTTATCATTATACATTTCTGAAAGGTCTCTTTTCAAGAGGAAGAGATGAACCTTAAATAATGTGGCTGTTCTGTTTTGAAGTCAATTTTGACTCAGCATCTGCAAACGACAGAGTAGAAGTTCTCCACAGGGTTTCCATGAACTGTCATGTTCATAGAAGCAAGGATTTATTTATTGACACAATGTCTTCTCTTCTCTAATTCTTCCCTTTTAACATGAATAGAAAGGAATTAGTAAATAAACCCTTAGATTATTTTCATGAACACACAGTCATCCACCTCTAGATAAGCAAGTCAGGGGACAGTGAGAACTCCTTAAATCTTTCTGGATCTTCTTGAGGGGAAGGAAGAGATGACTTTTAAGCAGATGACTAACAGGTTAAGGAATTGTGGGAGATGGTGAGACGATGGCACTTCCGGGATATTAACTGATAACCCTAAAGTACTAATTCAGGAAAGTTAGTGATAATAAGAAGATAAAAGGAAGTCTCATATCTTCCTTGAGAACCAAACTCATAGCTATGGCATCTATTCTGACTCTAGTGACCCCAAAGGACATAGTAGAATTAACTCTGTGAGTTTCTGAAACAGGAAAAGCTTTCAGGAGTAGAAAGCCTCCTCTTTCTCCCTCAGACTGGCTGCTAGTTTCGATTTGCGATGTTGAGGTTGTCAACCCATAGGAAAACCCATCAGGGGAAGAGTTGTGACTAACATACACTGCTAGGCCTCCCACCCACAGTGCAGCTTCATTCTCCCACCTACCTGTGTGAGTCAACTTGACTAAGTTAAGCAATGCAGTTCAAAGTATAAAAAAGGATACTGTGTTAGACAGGGTTCTCTAGAGAAACAAAACCAGGACACTAGTAATTCTATTTATATATTTATATAAATAGAAGGATATGTAGGATAAGAAATAAACAGTTAACTAATCTATAAAGCAGTGCAAATGGCTAGGTGCAACTCACTTGCATGAGACAGATAGTAGACTGACAGTCCTTGGAGTATTGAGGGCCGCTGAGTAGTCCTCTGTGGAGCAATTCAGGCTATCTGGTCACAGGCAGCAAATAGCAAAACAGATCACCAACATTCAGCCAGATGACAGAGTCCAACAGTCCCCAGCTCAAGAGATGGATATTCCAGGGGTGTGGTGAAGCAAGACCTGAAGGAACATCAACTCACAGGAACACAGTCCACTGATTAGGTGTTCCACGGGTAGTGTCCCTTGGAGATCAAGGCACAGGACAAACAAGGCCGCCGGCTAGTCCGAAGATCCAAGAGCAAGAAACAAGGGCAGGGCTGGCCAAGTCATTTCTATCTCTGTCCTTCACTAGATCTTACATGTGTTCATTGACCATGTTGTCACAACAGACCTACCTAACTTCTTTGGCTATGTTGGCACATCAAGCTTAGTAACTTTACAATGGAGAAACCTGGCAACACACCTTACCCAAGAGTTAAAAGTTAGCATCCCCCGTAATGGCAAGTGGAGGTAATGAACTCTATGCAATGATGTGGTAATGACTCAGGAAAAATACCACCAAGGCACCATCGTCCATAAATTCCTCAGGCTATCAAACTGAGGCTCAAACCTCCTCCTCCATCCTCAGGACCAACCACTCCCAACCCCACGTCGCCCACATCCTAGCATGTGTCTCTGAAACAGTATTCAAATTTATTTCCTGAGCCAGCCCCCTGCTCACTCAAATCCTTGGAATTTCTAGACTGGATTAGCTGCTGCCCAACTTCCTCTTTGTAATTTCTCCCCACTGTCTTTAGTCATTCCACACTTCCTGGTAGAATAGGCAGAGCTGTTGAGAATCAGACTCCTACCGCCCTTTCTAAGTTTGCCTCATTCCCTTCCCTGTCACATGCCCAGTCTTCCATTCATTCAGAACTTCTCTTCATCCCCAGCATGTTCTTCCTTCACGTTATTAGTGGAAGTCATACCCTTCTCCACCCAGCAAGCATCTTTCTTCTCATATTACAAATCTTCCCCAACATAACTTAAAACTCCTTTCCGGTGGCAGGGGTGGAGGGATGAGGGGGTGAGTGATGCCAACCACATAGATTGTATAACCACTACACCACCAGGGTTCCTACTGTTTGAGATGGCAGTCATAATTATTTTTTTTGCCAACATGCAGCTGTAATTGAGTCTGTCACTTTGCCATCCCATGACTTGCATGCTTCTTTGATGCTGGAAGCTATGGCATCCGAATTTCAAATACCACAATGGAAGACAGGTTTCAGTGAAGTTTCCAGATTACTCAAACAGATTAAGAAGGATGCCTGAGTCATCTAATCAAAGATATTGACCGGTGTAAACCTTATGATTAGCAGCAAAGCAGTGTCTACTGTAATCAAAGATGAATCACTTGAGTTGAAAGGCATTCAAAGTCTAACTGAGGAAAAGCAGCCTCCTCAAAGTGGCTTGAGCTGAGTGTAGTAATGTTCTCAAAATCTCTATTTTGAAATAAGATTCAAACTGAGAAGCAACTACAACCTCCATTGTAATCAGAAATTGGAATGTATGAAGTGTGAATTTAGAAAATTTTGAATTTATCTGAAGAAATGGAATCATCAAGATAGATATGCTAAGCATCAGCCAATTGAAGTGGACTGGTATTACCCCTTTGTATAAGATGATCATATTGCCTTGTGTAGCTTAATGACAAACTGAAGGTGAACAGTGTTGTATTCATGAATAAAAATAATATTTCGAGATCTATTCTGAAGCATAACACTGCCAGTGATAAAATGATATATATATGCCTGTACAGAAGATCAGTTCACACAACTGTTATTCAAATATTTCTGCCAATGACTACTGACAAAGATGTAGCAATTGAGGATTTTGAAGAAGTTCGGCAATCTGAATTTGATCAAACATGCCACCAAGATCATTGGAAATTACCAGTGATAGAAATGTGAAAGTCGGAAACAAAGAAGGATCAGTTGTTGGAAAATATGGCCTCGATAAGAGAAACTGCATGGGATCTCATGTGACAGGATTTTGCAAATGAACAACTTATTCAAAGTTGTAGTCTCACAAATGGTAGTCTCCATTAGTGTTGTTGCAAAAACAACCATGTGCCATGAGCAGGTTGTTCGTTGAGAGAGTGAGTGCATCTGTGGAAAGAGAAGGGCGCCTGACGGTGCAGTGGGTGTGCAGTGATCTTTGTTGCACAAAGTCAACAGTTTGAAACCAGCAGTGTCCCTGCAGGAGTAAGATGGGACTCTGTGCTCTCCTTGACAGTAACAGTCTCAGAAACCCACAGGGCAGTTCTACCCTGTCCTGTAGGGTCACTTTGCATCAGTGTCCACTCAATGGCAGTGAATGAGTGAGTGAACGGAGAGAGGCAAAGGAGAAGCTTGATATCATTGGTCTGAATAAGACCAGCAACTGATGGCAGAACAGACTATGGACTGTTCATATACATGTTCAGACTGAAGCAGAAGAAAATGAAAACAAGTCCACAACAGTCAGAATATAACCTTGAGAATTTAACCATCTGAATTTAGAGACTCTCTTTAAGAGTGAGTTTGATGCCTTGAACACTAATCATTGAAGATCAGATAAGACCTAGAAGGACATCACACGTGATAAAAAAACAAACAGTCATTAAAGAGACAGAAAAAAAGAAAAGACCAAAAGGGACGTCAGAAGAGATTCTGGAGCTCTCTCTGAAAGCTCAGAAAATGATTCTAGTAAATGATGAGGACAAAGAAATAAATAGAATATTTTAAAGGACAACTTGAGAAGACAAAGTATTATAATGAGGTGTGCAAAGACCTAAAGTTAGAAAACCAAAAGGAAAGAATAAGGTCAGCATTTCTCAAGCTGGAAGAACTGAAAAAAGAAAAATAATAGACTTTGATTTGGAATATCAAAGGACCTTATGGGTGAAATACTGAATGACTCAGGAAGATACAAAGTAACTGCTGACATTTAATTAATTCAGGAGGAAGGATATGGTGAGAACTGATGGTACTGAGAGAAGTACAAATTGCACTGTGTTAAACAAGGCTTCAAGAATTGATACCAGGTCAATTGAGATATGTCAATAAACAGTTGCAACACCGGAAGCACTCCTGTGTCTGTAGTGTAGACACAATGCCAATTTTTTTTAATAGCAGTCTGGTTAAAGATCTATATATTTATGTACAAGTCTAAAGAAAAGTGGTTCTTCATCGAAATAGAGACATTAACAAACAGTATCAGTAAGATCTGGATTCACAATCAATTCTCATGAAAGTAGCAGACAACAAACCAAACATAGTTCATCGGGCAAATCAGGTACACAAAAGCTTTCTAAAGTGTTAAAGAAAAAAGATGTCACATTGAGGACTCAGGCACATCTGACTCAAGTTAGGGTGTTTCCCATGGCCTCGTGGGCGAGTATAAGCTGGATAAGGAAAAGGAAAACCTGAGACCTTTCCTTGTAACCAGTATCAATGAATCATCTTGACTATGTTATAGGCTGCTAGGAAATCAAATCTCAGGGAAGTACAACCAGAACACTCCCTACAAGTGAGAATGGTGACATTTTGCCTCATGGATTTTGAACATGTTATCACAAGGGATTCATCTCTGGAGGATACCACAGCTTGGTGAACCAGAAGGTCAAAGAACATGAGGGAAACCTTTAACAAGATAAGTTTGCACAGTGATTTCTACCATGGAGCCCGACTGGCTCTGCGTTAGCCTGTTAACTGCATGGTCAGCAGTTCCACCCTCACGAGGAGTCTGCTTTGACCCATTGGCAAAGAGCTTAGTTTGGGGAGTTTTCTTCAGCCATGGCTTCGGCATCACAATGATTGTGATAATGGTGAAGTATTGTTTGGTTTTTGTAGATGGGGTGGCTATGAGGCAGACTTTACTCAATGGCACCTAACAACGGAAACTTTATGAAATTGTGAGTTTGATTTAGTCATATTTTTCATAGCTTAAATAAGGGGTGTATAGGTGGGAAAGGTGAATTCTTTTCAAAAAATAAGAAAAAATAAAGCTATGTACACATAAGTAACTAACCTAGAGCACTACAAGTATCCTACGGATTATGTTGAGATTTTGCTCTAGTTGCATAACAGAAACACTGGGTGGTAGTGGGTATGCTGGAGGAGGGAGAGGACAAAGGGCAGTTGATAGCAAGGAGTTCAAACAGAAAGAAAAATGTTTTGACATTGATTATGGTACCAATTATACAATACTGCTTGATGTGATTGAACTACAGAATTTTATGATATCTGCAACAACTTCCAATGCAGTGTTGTCTTTTTTAATTTTGTTAGGTGGGGGGAAAAAGAAACATGGGGCAATATTCCTTTTCAATGATTTTATTGGGAGCTCTTCTAGTTCTTATAACATTTCATACATCATTTTTATCAAGCATATATGTACACATGTTGCCATTTTCATTTCCAAATATTTTCTACTTGAGCCCTTGGTATAAGCTCCTCTTAATAAAAAAAAAAAAGCTGGGGTGATATTTATGAAGGAAGACATCTTGTACAATCTGACCATCAGGTCTCTAAAATGTGATCCTCACAAGTTCATAGACTCTAGTGAATTTCTAAATATTCATGATCCTGCTATAAGACACAGACAACCTATTGAAATTCCCTTTTGAAATAGCACAGAAGAATGCTTTGTGTACTAACCCATCTTTTGAAGGTTTTAATGGTTAAGTGCTGGGCAACATGCTGAAGGATTGGTGGTTCAGGGCCACCAGGAGGCACCTGGAAAGATAGAACTGGAAATCTGCTTCCAAAACTCACAGCTGTGGAAACTTTAGGGAGCTGTTCTGCCCTGAACACATGAAGTTGCCATCAGATGTGATCACCTTGACAACCAGGACAACATGAAATGCCAGCAAAATAACCAGACTCTGCAAGCCTTGCATCCAAAAGCTTGTAAATCGTGAATTCTTAAGCTGACCTAACTTGGCATCCTTGAGTAAAGTAAATGCTTAATGTGTTTAGCTGGGAAGTTAGAGTCTCCTCTGGAGTGCCTGGCGATCTACTTCTGAAAACTCAGTCACTGAAAAATCTAGGGAGCACGGTTCTACCCTGACACAAACGGGGCCAATGAGTCAAAACTGACTGGATAGCCACTGGTTTTTAATTTCACTAATTTCCAAGACCCATCCATCTTGCCCAGTCCTCTGAACATAGTAAACAAACAGCAATTTAATTAGCTCTAAAGAAATCCTCATTTTCCTTTCTATTTTCCCCAAACTTAGCATATAGGCCTTCCCAAAATGTGAAACAAGCATTAAGACTGCCATCTCTTCAATAAAGATGTGAGTATTTAAGTGACCTGCCCAAGAGCCCATATAAGTGATGAACTCATTGCTATGGA
The DNA here is from genome assembly GCA_004026705.1 of Nesogale talazaci. NCBI lineage: Eukaryota > Metazoa > Chordata > Mammalia > Afrosoricida > Tenrecidae > Nesogale > Nesogale talazaci. Next base: position 176,090 of record PVJH01000405.1, on the reverse strand, counting down.
GTCAATTCCAACTAATTTGAGTCCCATGAGAATCAAAGTGGAACTGTGCCCTGTATCACCAGACCTATCTTCCATGACACCACTCCTCACTGCCATTGAGTCTTTTTGATTCATAGAGACCCTATAAGACAGAGTAGAACTGTTCCTGTGAGTTTCTAAGACAATAATATTCGTGGGAGTAGAAAGCCTCATGTTTCTCCCACAAGGTTATCAGTAGTTTTGAACTCCTGGCCTTCTGCTTACAAGCCCAAAGCATAACCCACTGTGTCAGCAGGTCTCCTTGACACCACTTGGATGAGTTCAAATTGTCAATCTTTAAGTTCAAAATCAAGTGCAACTAGGTTGCCCATGAGGGGGTCTATATGAAGATTCTATCCACCTTCCTCTAAGTCTGAGCGGCTTGTCTATACTACATGTAGTACCAAGAACCTAAAATCTCAAGAAGCTAAGAAATTATTTTGTACAGAAGACTTCGTAGCAAGATAAATTTTTCTTAATCCATATGATTAAAGTAGATCTTTATGATGTAAGCTGAAGACCTGGTTGATTCTATTTAACACATCACAGCCTCGACTTCTGCAGTTCTACATATGTAAATATATACATATAGGCTACAGTTTTTGCAATTATCAGCACATTTTCAAAGAGGGTGTGCAATGCACCTCTGTAAGCTTTGGACTTGCTGTGGGATTTGCAGCTTGTGGTATGGCCATTCCCGTCTGCAAGATAAAGGGACCTAGTGGAGCTTAAAAAGGCTGCTGTCCTTGCCCGTGTTTCCTTTAATGAATGTGCTATAGGAAATTTCTCTTGACAGGTTATTATGACTACTTCAGTGTACATATGAGCAGCTGTCTGGAGAACAGTTCAAATTATGAATTGTTCATAAATATCCTGACACACTTGGCAACAGAATATTGTAGCACTAAGCATTTAATTTGATCTTTGTTCTTTAAAATAGTGATGTTGCCTTTGGAGAGGGAGGAAGAGCCTGATTCCTTTGGAGAAAATGCACATCTCTTTTTTTCTGTCTTCTGGCTGTTAAACACTTTGTGGTTGTCAAGTATTTGACATTTAAATCAAAATACATTGGACTTTCTCCCTCCCACTCAAGGAATAAGGAATATCTCTCCACTACCACCTCCACCCAACAAGTTAAGTTGAAATTAAGCAATAATATGGCATTTAGCCATTTGAGAAACTGTCTCTTCCTTTTCCCACTATGTAAGCCCTGCATATATTTTTTGGCCTCAGTACCTTGGATGCCTAGCCCTTCAAATACTCTCTGCAACTATTACTTCTTGTCTGAACCAAGGGTCCTTCCACAGGCCTCAGCCACTCTGCGCCAGGTTCATCTCTAGGGTTCTCCATTGAAGTGCTCTCAGGGCGAAAAGCATACCATTTTACAAATGAAGAAACCTGGCCCAGTGGCTTGCCTTCATCACACACACACAGCAAGTGATAAAGCCGGATCTTCTGATCTCAAACCCATATTTTACTTTGCTTTGTTTTTCTGAATCACCACATTATATGTGTGGAATTTTTCATCCTTCAGGTATCATAACTCATTTTAACCCCTTGTTTGCAACCCACCCTGAAGACATGACTAGTTACATGAATGGTGTATTTTCAAGGCTGTTGCAGAAACCTTGAATATCCATGCATTGGCTGGAGGAGAATACCTTACATCTAGTGTGATTAGTCACCTATAGCTTTCTAAACACCTGATAGACCGACCAAAGGCTTTTTGAATGTATTAGTCGATTCTGGTCAGTAACAAACATTCAGAAGTGTCTGCTTAGAAATGCATGTATAGGCAGGGTTACCAGCTTATTTCAAAAAGTGTTGTGTGTGGAAGACTTAATTTCCATCCTGTGTTGTGTTGAATGTTGGTCTTGGGTGCCATTGGCTTGGTTCTGACTCTTAGGGGCCCTGTGCATAACTGAATGAAACCCTGCCAGGTCCTGTGCCATTCTCACAATTGTTGTGATATTTGAGCCCATTGTTGAGGGTCTTCCTCATTTGTCTTGACGCTCCACTTTACCAAGCAAGATGTCTCTCCAGATACTAGTCTTCTGACAACATGTTCAAAGAATAATACATAGAGTCTCATCATCTATGTTAGTTCGGTTTGACTTAGAGAAACAAATTCATAGATACTCATACGTATAAAGAGAGAGAACTTAATATAAAAGAATAAGTTTTTACTGAGAAAATATTCCAACACTAGTCCATTAGTCCAATATTAGCCCATATGTCCCATACTAGTCTATAAATTCTTCAAATCACACAACTCATACAATAATGCAGAATGCAGGAAGATCACAGGCCAATGGGTGAAAGTCTTGTGGATCCAGTGGTGATGGAAGCATCTCAGTGCTGGCGTGGGTCTCCATGTAGCGCCTCTAATTCCAGGGTGCTGGCTTTTCCAGTTTCATGTGGCTTGTCAGCAGGAAAATGAATCAGAGAAGGTGTGTGTTCTACCTTCAGGAAAGAAGATAGACAGGAAAGCCTCAGGAGAAGGCCATGCCCGCACAAATGCCTCATTGGCTTTGATTTGATTGATAGGCTAGACTCTACCCCTTTGAAAGTTGATAGAAGTTTATGTAACTGCCTCATCATCTTGGCTTCTTCTTCCTCCTCTTTGTCTTCTTTTTAAACTATCCTCTAAGGAGCTTCTAAGGAGCATTCTGGCTGTACTTTTTGCAAGGCCAAATTACTTGTTCCTCTGGCAGTCCACAGTGCTTACAATATTCTTTACCAGCGCCATCATTCAAATGCGTCAATTATTGTTTGGTCTTCCTTATTCATGATCCAACTTTTCAACATGAATTTGAGGTGCTTGAAAATACATGGCTTGAGTTAGGTGCACCTGCATCTCCAAAGTGACAATTTTACTCTACAGCATCATAGCAAAGTTTAAATTTCCAATGATAGGTAGGTAGTGGCTATCCATGGATTGCTTTGGCTGGGAAATCAAAACTGGTCTCATACATGGAAGGTACGAATTTTATGATTGAACCACCAATGATTCACATGTAGTACCATAGCATGGCTTAATTTTATTATTTAATTAATGGACCAACTCCATTAAACATGCAAGATACAGGCAAAATTGTAACCAACAGGCTCTTCAAAATGGCACACCTTGCCAGACTTGCCAAATTTTCTCTCAGTATATAGATACTTCTATAATATTTCTGGTGTGCCTTTTTAACACAGCAGGCAGCACGTCAGTCTCATAAAATATTTCTGGTGATAGGGGATTTATTACTTTTGACAGGCCAGATTGTTAGAAAGTTTTCCTTTATATAACTCTGAAATAGGCTCCCCTGAAGCTTTCACTCTCTGATCTAACTCATCTGTCAATGTCAACATTTTCTAAAGTGTGCCCTAAGGATGCTAATTAGTTCCATAGGATGTTAACAAGAATAATTTTTAAATGGGAAGAAGGGGGTGTTTATTGTCAAATAGATCCTTACTTAAAGGATGTTCGGCTCTGAAAGGGATGTCATTAGGTCCTGGATATAATGGGAGAAAAAAAATGTGGAACAAAACTCAAAAGCATGAAAGAGACCATGCTCCCTGGTCAGGTAGAGTCTGTTAGAACCTCTGAGAGGATCCACCCTGCAAATTTGGAACTGAAGTCACCCTGGCGGCTCACTATTCCACCAAACAAGAGCTATGTCTTCAGGGGGAACAATTACATGAATGAAATACTCCCATCCTAGAACAATCAAACATATGGGATCAAAAGTGGCAGCATTTACCCAAAGACAACATTTACAAGAGTTATGAAAGGAGAAATGGAAATAGGAGATGTGAGAAGGAAATGTGAAAATTCAGTTCCATCATACTGTGGGGGTTGCAATCCATGGCTTGAAACAAAAGGTGAATACACTGTTGAATGGAAAATTGAACTGTTCTGCAAAGCTTCACCCAGTTCACTAACTAAATGTTTTAAAAAATGTCACATAGACCTTCTTGCCCTGACTCTTCTCTGAGCCTTTAATGGGCTAGTGTGCACTGTGACTCTCTCAAAGATGAGCACAGTATTCTCGTGACCATAGCAAAGATCATCTCACAAAATGAAGAGTCTTTCAACATCTGGACATAATTATAAATATATAAGGAATATAAGTTTAAAACCCAGGCTACGTGACTAGTTACATCAGAGCTGTGCCTGTTATTTTCTTCTTGGACTTTATTAGTATCCTAACCTATATGTTCTTCTTTTAAAATGTTGGCGCTTTTCTAATACCCATAGCCTCGCCCCACTGTTTTCTAATGCTGTCAGAACTATTTTGGTTCATGGCAACCCTGTGTGCCTCAGAGTAGCTGAGCATGGTAACCTATTGCTCTTCCTGGGATGATGTGGAGGGCAGAGATCCAGATTTATAATTCATATAGACTGTGTAAAGGAACCCTGGTGGCATTGTGTGTTAGACCATGGACTTCTAATCCCAAGGTCGTCAGTTCAACCTCACCAGCTGCTCGGAAGAAGAAAGATGAGGCTGCTTCCATAAAGATTCACAATCTCAGAAACCCTACATAGGGTTGCTATGGATTGGAATCAACTCAATAGTTGTGGGCTTACAAGCTATGTAAAGGAGTCTTGACTCCTTTATTTGGCTAATAACTGAATGGAAGGCAACAAACATCGCTCCAAAGGAAAAAGACATGACAGTCTGCTTTCATAAAAATTTTAAAACCCCCAAGCTGCAATCAAGCCAATTCTGATTTATGTCCTATAATGCTATGTTTGATCCTGCAGGGTGGCTATGAGCCAGAAACTACCTACCGGCAACAGGTTTGAATTTATTTTATTATTGACTGTGTAACATTAATAAGTTACATTGATTCCTTGTGTCTTAGTTTTCCCATTACAAAATAGGGGAAGTAACACTTTACAATCTCCTTGAATTATTTTAAAGACTATATATTAATATATGGAAAATACTCTGTTTTAATTACATGGTATTTTCCTATTTTCTATTGGGGTTCAATTCCCCTTGTTTCTGTTTGGTCTTGCCTTTAAATGCAGATTTCAAGAGAGAGAAATCTTAGCTGCCCAAGGCCACTCTTTGATGTTCTGGGATCATGATACTTTTGGATCACCTTGGCCTTACTGCCAAAAGTCAGTTATGATTCATAATGACCCAATAGGACACAATTGAACTGCTCCTTGGGGTTCCTAAAACTTTAACTCTTTACAAAAGCAGAGAGCCTCATCTTTCACTTGCTGAAAGACAGGTGGTCTGGAACTGTAGATTTTTTGTTTAACAGCGTGGTGCGTAAGCCACTGTACTATGAGGGTTATTTCAGATCATCTGGCATCAGGTTCCTGGGGAACTATGAGCACATGAAGTACTGTTTTAGAGTCTTCACACAGCACTTAGCCTCTCAGCCCTCTCTACCCCCAGTCCACAGCTCTGCCTACAGAAGGGATTTTCCCACACCAGTTTTTGTCTAGTCAACCTACATGACAAGTGATGGGAGTGTAGGGGGGAAATGCTAGAGTTGATGACATGTCAAGATTAGATAGAGAGGGGGACTGACTCTTGGTAATTAAGATTTCCCTAAGTCGGATCAAAATGCAGATACCCTTTTTTTGCTTCTTCGATAATTTCTTCCACTTTTGGCTTAAAAATATTGTCATTAAAAAAGAGCAAAAAGTTTCCATTTTAGCCATCTTTAAATATACAATTATCATTAATTGCATTCATCACTCTGTGCTCCCATTACTATTATCCATTTCCAAAACTCTTATACTCACCCCAACCAGAAACTAAGTACCTTGTCTTCCAGAACTTCATTCTCCACCCACCAGCCTAATTCCTCACCTCAGACAGATACCCTTGAAAACATTATGAAGTAATTTCACACCCAGATCTTAATAAAATCCACTGTAAATTTTTTTCAAATTTTATTCTTTAAATGTTTGGGGTTTTTTTGGCATCACTGCCCTGGTGGGAGTAGGAAGCACATACTTGCTCCTGGAGAGAAGCTGCTGGATTTGAACCACCAACCCTGTGGGCTGCAGTCCCGCACACAACCACTACACCACCGACACTCAGCCCTAAATATTTTTTTAATTTTATTTTCAGTATCATAGAAACTCTAAATTGTGAGAAATAATATTAGTAACTCAGGGAATTTTATATCTGGGGAGACAATAAAAGGCAAGGTCAAGATCATAGTCTTTATATTTGGATAGACCTGAATTCAAGTCTCAGATTCATCAATTACTATACTGTATGACCCTGGGCATATTACCTTACCTCTTTGAGCTGTCATGTCTTTAACTGTAATAATGCCCAACATATATGCCTATTCTTAGTTGATGTCAAGTCAACTACTACTCATGGAGATCTTAAAGAGCTAAATGTTTGCCTGGTCCTGCATCACCTTCACAAGCATTGGCTTGATTAAGTGCATTATTGTAGCTAGTATTGATCTAATTTTCATTAGCCCTCTAGTACCAAACATAAAAATCTAGTAATTGCTCTTTCCTGCAGGCTATGTCCAAAGCAAATAAGGTAAAGTCCTTCATCTTCACTTTTAAAGAGCATCTGGTTCAGGTTTCTTCTAAGACTGATTTGAAAGATTGAGATTTGAAAGGAGTGTTAACACAGTAACACTCTTCTAGTCAGGCACTCAACAAATGTTGGTTTCTGCCATCTTTACAAAATATTAACTCTTTCTGTTATGAAAACCAACCACTTAGCTTGTTGTTTGCAAGTCCTTGTTGGAATGCAGATCATGAAGCATCTTTCCCACTTTGCCCAGTCATTTTAGTGAGCAGAGGACGGTCTTTTCAATCTATAACAATAGCTTGAATTACTGCCGATAGAAACCACATGATCAGAAAACATCTGATTCAAAATATCATATTCTCATCAAAATATCATTGGATTCAAAATAACATGGCAGTAGGAAATACCAGATTTTTCATAGGGTCATAGTACCTAGGACATAGAAGATGCTCAACAAATGTTTTAAAAACTATTAATCAACTGACCAGCAAAATTGGTAGTTGTCTTAAGCCTCATAGTATATCTAATCCAAGTCCTCAACTAATCTGAGGACTTCTCTACTCAGCTAAAGAGTCAGAGATCTCTGTGCTTCTCAATATAACACGGTCCATCCTTATAAATAGGTTATTAAGCTCTTATCTTTATTTTCAATCCTATGATCTATCTTATGCTAGCTTTCAAATATTGTTCCTGATCTTGCCCTACCCAAGAAGTAGGTTATATAGGAGCTTACTTAATGCTACAAAGGGTTGAAGTACTCAGTTGCTAACCAAAAGGTTGGAAGTTTGAACTCACCCAAGGAGACCTCAGAGGAAAGACCTGTCAATTCAATTCAAAAGAATCAACCATTGAAAAGCCCTGTAAGGCATACTTCTACTCAGTCACCCATTGAAGACACCATGAGTTGGAGTCAATTCAATAGCAACTTGTACCTAACTATAATTTTTTCTAATAAAAATCTTTTAAAATATAAGAAAATATTCAGGCTTTCCTTTTGTACTCATTCTGGTTATCTCTCTCTCTCTCTCTCTCTCTCTCTCTCTCTCTCTCTCTCTCTCTCTCCAATTTCTTTTACCTTAGCACATTCCTCCAGAATTCCTTAGTTCTCCCCATCCTGGTATCATTCTGATACCCACCATACTTCCTCAGTGCCAGTGGAGCCTCAATAACGAGAACTGAACACCAATGCTCAGAAAAAGCTGATGTAGCCTTGATTTGCATTCCATTCTGGCAGTACAGCCACTCACCTCAGGATCATGTTGCGGGCAGTGGCAAATTAAACAGCTTTTAAAGTTTATTGCTCATTTTATCTATGCCACTATTAAAGCAAACTGTATGTGTGTGTGTGTATATATATATATATATAATTATTGGAGTTCCATCTTTTAGTAATACATTTGCCTTAGTCTGGTTAGAGTGCCTAAGAAATAAAATTAAAAGTCCAATCGAAGTAGTGTCTTCCAAAGGGATGTTCTACCAGTTCAAGTCAAAACAGAGAGGTCAGCTCAGGAGGCTATGACTATGGTCTTTTGGGAGGATTCCCAAGGGGTAATATTGGTAGATGTTTTCGAAGGACTCAGGGTGACCACAGGGGGTTATTAGAAATAAGTTTTAAGAGAATAGAAAATTCTAGTCAGGCACTCAACAAATGGGGAAAAGGCCAAGAAAGTTGCGCTGAGGAATATTTTTTTCCCATCACAACAATGTACCTTGCTCATTCTTCTCGGGGATCAAGGCCTGTCCTATGAGAATTTCTATGGGGAACCTTAAACCATCCACCCTATTTTACTAATCTTGTCCTATCTGAATTAATTTTGATCCTGAAACTCAAAGAGTATTTGAAAGGAGCACAATTTGAATCATTTGTGAATACCAAAATTACTATTTTGACATGATATAAATCGAAGAGCAAAGGATTTTTTGTCGAAGAGTTACAGAGACAGAAACATCACATTCAGAAGTGTATTGATGTAGCTGGAAGATATGTCAAGAAACAATAGCTTCACATTTTGATATTTTGTTCAATAAAGGTTTTTTATTATTTTTAGCAATAAATTTGAGCTGATCCTATTTGTACAGTTGTCTTCTTGTAATCCCAAAGCAGGTCTTCCTATTTTTTTCTATTGAGACTCACATTAAAATCTATTAAGGTCTTTAGCCATTTTAAGCCGTTGGCCAACCAGCTTAGCTGTCGTCTTTTTTAAATCAGAAGATCGGCTACTGTCTAGCTGCAATTCTAGTACAACTCTCGATCATTCAATAACATTAAAATAACATGTTAAATAAAAATATGCACAGTCATTTTTAACACTTTTATTTCCCTATTGGAATTGTATGGTTCAAAATAGGTTGGATTTGGATTTGACCACTACAAGCAGCATCCTAAAGATCTAGTTCATTTACACTTAAATCTATTACATTGCCATCATTATTTGAAGATCAGGGCAATCATGTCACCCTGGAACTGTGCTCATTCTCAAGTTCATCAGCAGCAGTTTAAGCCTCCTGGCTGCTAAGTCATTTAGTAGGATACCATGGCCTTGAATCTTACTTACAAGGTTCTCGGTAATACAAATAATAAAGTTAAGATTTATAATAACAAAATATAAAGTTTTTATTATAAATTATTATGAAAATAATATCCAAAAGTAGAAAAAATATCTTAAGGAACATATTTTAATGCAATATTTTAACTAGTTCATTTCAGCTCTTTCCTTGTGTAAACATCTTTTGAGCATTTGAACTCTTTTTCAGATTAGTTTAGTCTGTCTTCTCAGTGGAGAGTTGCCTGAATTACTTGGCCCTAAATGCCAACTATTCTCACAGAGTGTCTCTCAGAACTCAAATCTCACCCCAGCATTCTTAGATCTGCAGCCTGACACTCACTTGGAATTTCCCCTGGGAGGATCTTTCTAGAACAGGACTGCATGCTTTAGGTTGCCTGGGCAAGCCTGTCAACCAAGCCACTCCTTGTATAGAGTTTTTTCCTTTGAGCTTTGTACTCTTGTAATCCAGATTCTAAACATAGTTGTGCCAAATTTCTCTTAATCAAGCTGATCTTTGGCTTTGCAAATGCCATTTTTAAAGGACCAAACACACAATACAACCAAGTCAAGAGATGCTATATTCCAAGTCAATAATTATTTTTAAGTATACTGAGAGTAGTCTACAAAGTTTTTGCTTGTTGCTGTTTTTGTTGAGCATACTCAATGAATCATTTTCTCAGAAGATATACAGACTTACATAGAGACCACCATGTTCAGTCTCTTGAGCTATTTAATGGGGACCTCACTCTTTTGGGGATTGCAGACTCATGGTCACAAAACACATTGGTTCATATCGGCTTAATTGTACTGTACAATTGCTAATCAATGGGAGTGAACTAAACTAATGAAAATCACAAATACTTGGAAAGGAGACTAGATGAGTGGTCCACATAATGTTGCTATGATAAAGAAAAGTCTAAACTAAATTTATCAACTCACTTTGGCCTAGGTCTATGTACTAACAATCGTTAGAGGCAAAGTGGGATGCAGGAGGCACAGCATGATGCTAATTATGAGGAACTCATTTTTATTGCTTAAGGCTTCAGCTTTAAACTGCTATCTGGTTGTGGATGTAAATTTGTGTGTCATGAAATCACCTTTTTTAGTTCATAACTATAGCATTTGGCAGCTCTCCACTTGGAATTTAACAAACTAATTCCCATCTAGCTAATCACTATTCCCTGTCACATTAGCATAATTAAGCATGAGCTAATTAAAAGAGTCTTTTGAGGGTGGAATTATTTGACAGTGTTAACCTACATTTGACCTACTTCAGCTGGGATGTCGAACGCTCAGCGAAACCAATGCGTTTGTTTGGACTTTGCATTATGTTAGTTGGGGACCAACAGTAATTGTAAGGGGAATTTCCCCCTTATTTATGGCACCTCATGTTAGATGGCTTCCAAATATTACATCTCATTTTGGTTTTCTCTTTATGATATGCAAAGATATTGCCACCATCCAATTACACTGGATTACGGGCTTTTTCACCTGCGGAGATTTAATTATGGTTTTACCCACGCAAACACTTATACCTCTTGTGTGTTTTGAAATCATCCTCACATGAGCAGCAATTTTCCAACGTGGCTGTGGAAGAAAATGGCCTTTGAGCTGGCCCTGTCTCTGTAGTGCTAGAGAGAGGAAGCGGGTAGCAGATGAAGAAGCACCTCAAAGCTGAGGGCCAGGCTTGAAGCACACTTTCATTAATAGTGGATGGCAGAAAAGGAGCCGAGGCCCAGATAATGAGGAAGGAGTTGCAATTTTTTTCAAGCTATCTGGTGACAGGGAAAACAAAAATGACATTCAGCTGACGAATGAGCGGAGTTTGACCTAGCCTTTTGACCCTTGACAATCAATCTTACCTGCTACTTCATAAAGAATTATAGCTCTGCCACTCACATTTGACTCTGGATTTTTACTATTCCCTTTTACCTTTTTTTTTTTAATACATGGTCCAAGAAGATAAATGTTTATGTTGTATATAGCAGAAAGGAGGAAATATGGGCTACTCAAGAGGGGGAGGGAAAAAAACCCGAGAAAGAGAGCAACAAGACCAACAACCATAAAATGGTTTATACATGCAATTCAGAATTGTCAGGGAGATTTTTTATGTGACTGGCCAAAATAGCAACTCGAAATAACTGATGACCCTCCCCACCCTTCCAGCCAGCGCTGGTGGAGAGGTGAAGCACAGAGGGATGGGAGGGAAGGCTCAGCCCACCTTCCTGGCTGCCCACCTCCACCCACCCCAAAAGGCATCAAATGCATTTTGATGAATCCATTCCCTGTCCGTGGACTCTGATTGCAGTATGCACCGTTATGGGTTCTGGTGCCATCATTACAGGAAAGAAAAGGGCAGGGAGTCCAGGCCACCGAGCTGTTTTCATTATCTGTTAAAGGCACCAGGGCCAGCACTAAACAGTTTGTGCTCGTCCACCCTTGTGTCTGCAGAGAGAGCATAAATCAGCATGGGGGAGAGTGACATCTCACGAGGGAGGGGGAGGAAACACCTTAGGAATCTGAGATAGGCCCTCCTTGGCGTTCAGCTGCTTTGTTTTTATATATAAGTTGATGCGGTTTATCTTGAGACAGTAAAACAGAGGCAAGTCGGGAAGAGGAGCTTAATGGGACCCAACTGGTGCGTGAGCTGACTGCTGGGAGGTTAACTCACCTGTCTAGAGTCAAGGTTCTAGGCCATGACTGAACTGAAGACACACACACACACACACAGTCTCACAGAAACCAAATGCAAATATTGCAAATTAATCTATCCTGATTCCCTGGGAACATCATGCTGGAGTCTCTTAACTCTTAAAAATCAACTGCAACTCCCAGGATAGGCAGATCTACAGAGACTGGAACTGGATGGATGGTTCCTTGGGTGTATGGCAGGAGCAGTTGGGGTCTGGGGGGCAGGGAGAGAGTGGGAATGGGGGAGCTAATAATTAATGAGTACAAGAAGGAAGAAAATGTTTTCAAATTGACTCTGGTGGTGGTTTTACAACTCTTCTTCATATGACTGCTCTTTTGAATTGTGCTTTTCGTGAATTATATGCCAATAAAACAGTTTTTTTAAAAAAATGAAAATAATCTGGAAATAAAGCATCTGCATGGGCAGTCCGCAAAGTTTCCCTTTCTGTAGGTATCCCATTTCTAACGTCGATGGACAGGGGAGGGATTCATCCACATTCACGTGATGTCTTTTGTGGCAGGTGAAGGTGGGCAGCCAGGCATGTCAGCTGAGCCTTTCCTCCACCACCTCTGCAAGTCACATCTCAACCAGCGCTGGCTCGAAGGGGGGGGTAGTGTTATTTTGACTTTGCTATTTGGGTCAGTCACCTGAAATATCTCCCAGCTGATTCCAAATGGCATGTCTAAACCATTGCATTGTTGTGGGTCTTGTTGCTCTCTCCTCGTTCTTCCTGAAAAGACAGCATCTATGAAAATGAAAAGAGCCCTGGTCCTTGTGGGAAAGGCCACCAAACTCCCTCTAACACCAGCCTTGTGAAAGGGCTGACACTGTCTTTGGACAGCTTCGCGGACCTAAATGTTGTGGCTGAGTGGCGATGGGGCCGCCTCAGCTGGTCAGCTGGTTCTGACACACTGCCCTCCCTCTCCTTGGTATCCGTCCGTTTACTTCCAGAATTACAAGGCTGACAAGCTGTTTATGAGGTGCTCTTGGGCTGTGTGTTTGTAAAGAATCTCCCCGCAAAAATCAGGTGAGCTCGTTAACGGAGGAAGTGAGGTCAGTGCTTCTGACAACCCTAACAAGATGACAGAATTTATGAAGCGCTGTAGCTGAAAGATGTAGTTAGCTGCAGTCTATTCATATAATAAGGCCACTTGGGGCCCGTCGTTACTCCCACTGAATTTGTTTTCCTTTCTTCATACCTTTTCTGTTGTCCAGCTCGTCCTTAGGCTTCCCTTTCTGATCCACATAGAACCATTATCACATTGGACCACATCTTGGCTGAGGGAAATAGGCACCATTCCACATAAGGATTGGGGAGACTGACTCTGAGCTGAATGAAGCATGACGATGGAGGTAATTGTGTGGGTCAAGTCTGCACATCAGGTTTGGCAGCATATTAGGACCAAGTTAATATTTTCAGGTATGGATTACCATTCTCTTTTAAAAGCCTGTTAAATCCAATAAATGGGTGTGTTAGTCTGGGTTGACTGGAGAAACGAATTCAGAGACAGGCATATGTGTATAAGAAAGAACTTTATATAAAGAGTAATTTTACATTAAGAAAACATCCCTGTCCAGTCCATAAGTACAATATTAGCCTATATGCCCTCTACCAATCTATAAAGTCCGCTTTAGGTTCCTAAAACACAGGTAACAATGGCAAATGCAGGAAGATCACAGGTCAATGCATGGGAAGTCTTGTGGATCCAGTGGTAGTGTAAGCATCTCAGCATTGGCAGGGGTCTCCACAGGGCTCCTCCAGCTCAGGGCACTGGCACAGTTCCATGTGTCTTTTAAGCTGCAATATCTCCCAGTGAGTGGGAAATATCTCACCTCCAGTGAGCTTGTTATCTCCTTAGCTCTCCAAATGAGGTCATCCAGCTGCAACCTGATTGACAGGCCAAACTCCACCCCTTCACTCTCAAGTCTCAAACTGACACCAGATTATGTAAATACTATCATGAGGATATCTTGTTTATTCACCAATCTATGAGGTGGGGGTGAGTTGTACTATTCCTGGGGAAATTGAGAAGTATAAAATCACCATGACTTGAGAAATTGAAGGAGAGTTGCTGGGGATCTGTAGCTGGGCTGAAGCAATAAAGCAGAGGATTCGAAAAGTGAAAGGGAGGAAAGTAAAAGAGATAGCTACAGAGATAGATGGCTTGGAATAATTACACAGATAGGTAGATGGGTTGGAATTTAAATGAGAAAATATGTTAATAGAATCTATCATTGTAAAATCAAGTATAGTGTCACCAAGAGTCAAAATTGACCTGAGGGCAGTGAATTTGAGTTTGGTTAAAAAAAAAAAAAAAAACTGGCAACAGACTTAAGTAAATTAGTAACTGGAAACTAAAATGTTGCTTGATTTTTAAATTATGACAATCAGATCCCATGATGACTGCCTCAGTGAGACAGACATGCCTGTGGCCCCAGGGAATTCCTTGTGAGAGACATTTGATGGTCTTAGCCCATGATCTGATCACATTGTAGAGCCAGGTCTGACACTTTTCAGCACAGAATCATCTGTACTAGAATCAGGAATGGGTTAAGAAGGGTCCTTCATTGCCGCAGGACCAACTACAACAAAATTAGAAAAAAAAGTAGATTTTCTCATATATGGTCCAGGTTACTAACTTCTCTAAGGTATAAAGATTCCATTGATGAATTTATATTCTTATAGTCTTCAAGATGATTATTTTGAATTTTTTCTTCCAGAGTGTTTCATTTAAATTGTCTTTTGTACCCTGCCAGTACAATATAGAGTTGCCAGATTTCTGATCTGAAAGCCAAGGGTGATTAAATTGTATAAGTAATACAGGGACTGAATGAAGAGTCTGAAGCCAGAATAAAAAGTCAGGTAAACCAAAAACCAAGTCCACTGTCAGGTTAATTGCCCTTCATTGAGGCCCTGTAGAACAGAATAGACCCGCTCCTAGGACTTCCAAGGAAGCGGACTTCATTCTTCCACGAGTGGTTGGTGAGTTCAAAATGCTGATTTTTCTGTTGTCAGCCACGCTCTTAACCATTATGCCACCAGGCTTCTTAGGAATTTTGAGTAGAGTGGATCAGAAGAGTAGAAGCTTATACTTGAGAGAAGGGTAATTTTAAAAGTTCTTGGAAAAAGGCAGTTGAAAGAGAGTGCAAATTTCCCATGAGTGCATATTTAGTTTTGTGTATTATGCCTTGAAAAGCACCAGAAAGGCTTTACTATTGAAAATTATCTCTGTGTTTATGTCAAATTTTCCAAGATCCATCCCTTATAAATGCATTACTTCAAAACATTTCAATATATAAGCAACTTAAAGAATTAACCCAATTTAATTTCATACCATGGCATTAATCTTGAGAATATAAAGATGGACCCCGATCCCAGTATCCTAGATTTGGCACTCACAGACATACTCAGCTACTTACATGTCCACATATCCACTGATGGGCATGCATGTTCCTTTCTTGGACTGAGTTCAACATTCCTATAGAAAGGAACAGGAGTCTTGGTGGCACTGGACTGCTAAACAGAAGATGGGTTGAAACCCACCAGTTATTCTGCAAAAGATGTGGCTATTTGTTTGCTTTGAGTCAGAATTGGCTCAATGGGAGAGGGTTTAGTGGGAAACTTACAACTTAGCATTGTGATTCCATAATGACGCCCAACTTGACATTTTCATTTGACCTTCACTATAAAAAAAACTGTATCGGTTCCTCGTTCTCCTCTCCCTCCCCCACTCACCCTTCCTCATGAACCCTTGATAAGTTATTGAATATTATTTTCATATCTTAAATCATCCTCTGTCACCCTTCACCCACTTTTCTGTTGTTTGTCCCCCTGAAAGGTGGTTATGTGTTGATCCTTGTGGATTATGGCAGAATATTTACAAATGGGCTCGACACTATGGATGGTTGCATAGATTGTGATGAGATATAAGAGCCCCCACAAAAATAGCAAACATCAAAAACTCATACTTAGCCAGTGTTGAAATAGAAAGGCCACATTACTATAATGTGAGAATATTCCTTACATATCAATGGAAAACTCGAATTGAAAGATAATGGGGTTTTTTCATGAACTCTTTAGCACTTTTTTGTAAGACAAAGATGGATAGTTTTTCCTTTGGTCAGTCTCTTACCTGGCAAGTACTAGAACCACAATTTAGAAGGAGTAAAGCTCTGTTATTAAATATGATGAGGGGTAAGTTTTTTTAAATTGCTGTAAAATCATAGGAACCTTTTAAAACTACAATATCAACAGATGAAGCTATTGTTTGTCAACATACTCTCTGTCTGGGCCTGTGTACTTCTGAAGGCCATAGCTTCATCTGACTGTTCCTTCCTGGAAGAATTCTGTGCTATCTGCTCTCTACCACATCAAAATGGCCATTTTTTCATCTTCCAGACCCTCAACTTCTGTTACTTTTGAAAATGTTCTTGGAGTTTGGAGAAGATCAAAGGGTGAAGGAGCAAGATCAGGTGTTGAGGTGAAGCTTCCCTGTGAAATTCCCTGGTCTCCCCTCAGAGAACAAACAGGTGCAGTGCCCTGATGGACACATTCTCCAGCACCATTTTGCTGGCTTTTTTGGCACCAATGCAGTTTTCCATTTTCTTAAAACCTCCCCCAAATAAGCCCCAGTGACGGCTTTCTGTTCTTTTAGGACACCCAACAAGATTCCCCCTTTGGACTCTCAATAAACAGCTGCCCAAATCTCCTGAGCTGAGTTTTCTGCCTTGAATTGAACCCAGCAGATCCTCTCAGATATCCCTGTTTTATTGATCCTTAGATGTTGGGCTACTAACTGCAAGGCCAGCCGTTGGAAACTACCAGCCTCTCTTTGAGAGAAAGATGAGGCTTTGCACGCCCGTCAAGAGTGACTGTCCCAGAAACCCATGAGGGCAGTTCTGCTTTGCCCCAAAGGGTCATTTGGAATCATAATAGACAGGGGAGTTTTGTTTGGGTGTTTGGAAGGAGACAAGACAGGACTATTACCGAGAGAACTTGTATGCAGCAATCCAATCACTGCAGAGACGTGTTTAAACACGTTCTCATGGAAGAAACTTGGGCATGTAGGGACTTAAACCCCAGTAGCAACAGTTTTTGACTGACCCTTGTGTAGGCCTGGCTGGAACCAGTTTACAGAACTGTGTGACATACTCATCTCACCTGTTAATAAATAAAATCACGTGTCCCAACAGGTTTTTCTCTTTACACTTTGAGGTGGATACAGAGGAGTCAAGTGAAACTGCCCCTCACTGGCTTTCTAAGTCCAGTCTGTCAGATATTTGTGCTTTCCTTCTTTCTTTAAAAAAATTTTTTAACCCACTCACTTTGCGTATTTCTTTTCATCTTTTTAAAGTATACAATCTGATCTGGTGACCCTTTGGGCCACTGCTGTGTATTTCATCTCTTTCAGAAAGATCCTAGAGAGAAATTAGAGGCAGATCACAAATAATTAATAAACCCAACACCCAGCCTAATGCCCACAGCATTGATAATTTTTTAAAGAAAAAAAGCACTGAAATAAACAAAACAAAAAACAGCTAGAAACACATCGATTTCATAGCGGGGAACAGCCTCTCTTGCCCAGCAGAAAACTATGACAGACTATGAAATGAGGGGTTGCGGTGGTTTCAGATTTGGGGCGTGACTTCATTCATAATTGGATGTGGAGGTGTAAGATTTGTGAGAATCAAAAGAGCTGGGTAGGTGCGCAGAGAGCGTGCAGGCGCCAGAGCAAGGCTCCCAGGAGTCGGTCCCCCCGGCATATGCACAGCCCCTGCACGCAGGTCCTCCTTCGAATCCAACAGGGCCTTTGCTGGTAGAAAGGTCCCCCAGGCAGGAAGGCTTGGGAGAATTCTCCTGGAGGGAAGCAGAAATGGGCCACAACTTCATTAACTTGGCACGCAGACACTTGCCCCCAGGCAGCTTCCTCCCGGCCAAGCTTTTTGTTTCAAGACAGCTTCTGAGCTTTCATTTCGCCAGCAAGGAGGCTGGAGCTTCTCTCTGGCGTCCTCCAGCCTGCACCTCCCAGAAATCCCTGGGAGGCCTGCCCACCCTCCAACTGGGGAGCCCACACCCGGGTTTGTTTCCTGCAGGCAAACTGAAACGAGGAAGAATCAGAGAGGATGCTCTTCCCAGTCCTGACTTCCTCCAATCACCAGCGAATCGTGAAACACAGAAAAGTCTGCTCTTCACATGTAATCGGTGGGGGTGGGGTGGGGATTAGAAAATTTGATTTCCGAACAAATTCAAACTTCTACCTCGTTTAATGCACCACTGTAATGTTGTTGTTCTGGTGAAACGGCCATTGAGTCAGCCCCCATTCATGATGACCCCGTGCACAAAAGACTGACACGCTGCCCTGTGGTGCAGCGCTGCCCTGTGGTGCAGAGCAGGCGATTAGTGTGATGCTTAGTGTTCTTGTTGGGTGATTCCCAGAAGTGGATTGGCAGGCTTTGCTTCTTGGTCTTAGTCTGGAAGCTTCATTGGCACCTGTGCTGCATATCGTCACTGTTGGTGCCATCAAGTTGGTTCTAATTCCCCATGACTCTGAACAACAGAACAAAGCTCTGTCTGGTTTTTTGCTGTCCTCACAATTGTTCTTATATCTGAGGGCATTGTTGCAGGTACTGTGATAATTAATCAGGTCAAAGGTCTTCCTCTTTTTCCCTCCCCTCTACTCTACCAAGCTTGAAGTCTTTCTGCAAGGACCGATCTCTCCTGACAACATCTGTAAAGTGCATGAGAAGAAGATTCTCTACCCTTGCTACTAAGGAGAATTCTGGCTATATTTATTCCAAGACAGATTTGTTTGTTCTTTTGATAGTCTATGGTACTTCAAGTATTCTTTTCCAGCAGTATAATTCAAATGCACAGACACGCACTTCCAAAACCAAACCAGTTAGATGATTCCAACTCATAGCAATTTTACATTGAATTTCCCAGGTTGTAAATCTATACGGGACCAGACAGTTTTATCTTTCTCCTGAGGCTGGATTTGCGGGCTTGAACTGCCAACCCTGCAATGAGCAGTCTAATGCCTAGCCCATAGCATAAAGAGATGTTTGCTGAACATACAGTGTATCTGTTGGGAATCGAACCCAGGTCTTCTGTGGGGGAGATGTAAAAAAAATTAAAGGAATGAATAGGCAATTCACAAAGAATGACATTCAAATGGATAACACAAATGAGAAAGTCTCACGATCACTAGCTATCCTGCAGATGCAAATCTAACAATAAGATGTCACCTTACACCCACAACTATAGACCAATTTTTTTTTTTAAAATGCTGGAGAGGATGTAGTAGGCTGATAGGTTTATAAATATGTACAACCATTGTTGAAAGCAATATGACACTACCTAAAACAATTGAGAACATAAATGTCATGTAACCCAGGAATACCTTTGCTGGGCATATACCTCAAAGATAAAGAAACACAAACAGGCATATGACCTCCCATGTTCATTGCAGCATAGTTCACCCTAGCAAGAAGCTAGAAATATCTCAAATGTCTATCAATAGAAGAATGGATAAAGATACCCTGGTACATGCATACAAAGGAATACTGTGGGTCCCTAAAAATCAGTAATGAAACACCCAATGACTTGAATGAACCTGGAAACTATTATGCTGAGTGAAGTTACTTAATCACAGCAGGAAAAATATTGTGAGTCCACTGCTATATGGATAAACACCCAGACAAAGGCAGACTTCTGCTCTGAGGTCATGTAATCATCTAATGCGATCTCTCAAGCAACGAGAC
Source organism: Nesogale talazaci (assembly GCA_004026705.1). Taxonomy (NCBI): domain Eukaryota; kingdom Metazoa; phylum Chordata; class Mammalia; order Afrosoricida; family Tenrecidae; genus Nesogale; species Nesogale talazaci. The sequence continues at coordinate 156,558 of PVJH01000405.1, read as the reverse complement.
GCCTTGAGCCCATGAACCACATACTACCCCCTTTCATGTATAAAAAGAGATTCCACACTGCAACTTCAGTTAGTTTCTCACATGCTGGGGAAAGGAGAAGATCATTCAGTTGTTATATAACTACACACGATCATGCTAAAGTCACCCCAAATCAACAGACATTTCTGCAAGAGTGATAATAGAGCCTTAATGGAAATTCAAGTCAAGATTTATGGAAGGGGCATGCATGTCTTCAAGAAAGTGAATGTCTTTATGTTGATGGATAAACGTGGTGAAATAATGTCCCATTGGGAAAAAAATGCTTAACCACACTTACCCCAAGGGAAAATATGCCTATTACTATCCACCTGGTTGGACCTTTTTTCACCTAGTTTCCATCCAGCCCTTGTGCTATAGAGTACTGAGACGTTAGCCTCCATCCTTTCAAGGAGCACCACATCCTTCATAGGCCACACCTGAAGAATTCAGTGTGAGAAAACTACTCATTGAATAGGGCTTTTCCTCGAACTCACCTGTAGAAGTTAATGAAATGACATGTCTCTTGGAAAAGCCCTGTGAGAAGAAGGACATGACTGCTGTCCAAAAGCTAGGGAATTGGTAGTTGTTGGACTTTGCCTAGGATCTCTTACCTTGAAGGTGCCCAGAGAATGGTGGCCCTGGACTACCATATATTTGCTATTTTAATGTCTCTCTTCCTTTCCTGTAACATGTATTAATCAGTTAGGCTTGATTCTGCCTTTGTGAATGAGTGTTATTCTGTGCTATCACCAACCCCCATTTTTACTGCAGTGTCGTCACTTGAGTTTAATCTATACAGGTCAATAGTTAATATATTGTAGTCAGAAGTCATTCAATACTTACATAATTCCCTTTTGTCAACAATATTTTATACAACTGGCTAAATTAATAACACTATCAGTAAACTTACCTTATGCCCCATGGGAGTGGTTTATAATGTTCTCTATAATAAAATTATAATGATATCTCTGGAGACATATGTAAAACTTAGATGTGAATGGATTTGGTCTCACACTTAAATCTAGCCCAAATTTAAGAATAATTAGTTCTTGTGACATGAATCTGCTCAATGTTCACCCCCTTGAAGAGATCATTGAAGATACGGGTACTATATAGAAGTGCAGTGAACCTCAGGAATTCAGGACAGATGATCCCTTCAGGGTCAGTGGTAAGAGTAGTGATGTTGGGAGGGTGAAGGGTGAAGGGTGAAGGTGAGGTAGGAAAAGGGAACTAATTATAAGAATCTACATATAACCTCTTTCCTGGAGCACAGTCAAAGGGGAAGTGAGTGAAGGGAGACATTGGACAGTGTAAGATATGACAAAATAATAATAATTTATAAATTATTAAGGATTCATGGGGAAGGGAGGAGGGGGGAAGGAGGGGGAAAATGAGGAGCTGATACCAAGGGCTTAAGTAGAAAGCAAATATTTCGAGAATGGTGAGGGCAACGAAAGTAAAAATGTGATTGACATACTATGGATGGATGTATGGATTATGTTAAGAGTTGTATGAGCTCCCAATAAAGTGATTTTTTAAGTGCTGTGAAGAGATCAGATAGTTCTGAGATATCAGGTTTGTCTGCTATTGTCAATAGTAAACCAATTAATATATTTTTTGTAACCTTGGTCTTGTTTCTATGAATTATTTTTTTTAGTTTTGCCTTGTCTGGAAATGCTTTTATTTCTCCCTCAATTGTAAGGGATAATTTTTGCTGGCTCTAGGATTTTCAGTTGGCAAGATTACTTTCTTTCATAATTTTTAATATGTCACTCCATTATCTTCTTGCCTGCCTAGTTTCAAGTGAAACATCCAGCTATGTGTGTCATGGTTTTTTGTTTTTAATATCCTACTTGGGGTTCTCTCTGCCTTTTAGATAGTTATTTCCTCCTTCTTTGTGATATTAAGGAAATTTTTCCTTATGACTTCTGTTACTATTTTTATCTGTAAGTATTTTTGGTTTCTCTTGTTATGGCATCTCCATGAAACATAGTTTGCTTATCTCCATAGTGTCCCACAGCATTCTCAGGCTTTCTTAATCTCCCATTTTTTGTTGATACTTTTTCTCTAGTTGATTGTAGTCAAAGTCATTGTCTTCAATCTTACTGATTCGTTTTATTTTTCTTCCAATCTACTCCACTAGTCTTTAAATATGTTGCCTAATTCTGTAACTCATTGTTTATCTTCTGGGATTCCTTTTGGTTTAAAATGTCAATTTTTCAATTTCTTTAGTTTGTCTCATTAGTGCTCAGACATCGCTTGAAAGGACTTCTGTATCTGTCTTCTGAATTCTGTTTCTGGTAGTTCTAGGACCTTTTTTCAGTGTACCCCATTGAGTTTGGTGATGTGAGGCCTCTGCTTTTTTTTTTTTTTACTACGGTTGGCTGATATTTTTCAGCCTTGTGGGATGTGAGTGGTAGGTGAGAACCTATGCTGAGGTAGTTGGCTCTGTCTAGTAATGGTATAAAGGCTTAAAAGGAATCAGAAAATATTCATTGGTGAAATAGAAAAGAGAGAGAAAGATGAGAGAGTTAGGTAATTGGGAAAGGAAGGGTAGGAGAAGAGGAGAGAGAAAATAAAATAAAAGTAAGGATAGAATATGATAAATGGCTGTCTGCTGAGACCAATATATTTGTAAAAATAAATGAGAATTAATTTTAAGAGGAGTTATTAGAAGTAATACGTTTAATGGAAATATATCTCATGAGGGAAGTGAGAGCACGGAATGAGAGAATGGTGAACAGGATGAGGAGGAACAACAGAGACAAAAATTTGAGGGTAGTTTTGGTGTGGACACTGAAGTTCTGTTGCTATGGTAGCATGTATGCAGGTGGATCTTACCACTCAGAAGGGAAAAAATCCCTAGCTTGGATGGGTGTGCCAGAATCTCCAAGCCTGCCTGCTTTTGTCTGGGGGAAATGAATATTCTAAGGACTGTGAGATCACCCTAAAAGAGGAAGGGGGAACTAGAAAAATAAATAAACAAAAATATTATAATAGAACAATGGAAAAATTGAAGAAGACAAAATATAGTAAAAAATAAAACTGCCCTGTTGATGTCGTAGTGTTCCTAGTGTTACTGTGCCATATGGGGAGGAGGGCACCAAAGAACATAGCAGAAAAGGAAGAGGCAGTAGGGGAAATGGTGAAAAGTTTAACTTGGGTATTAGCAATGTCTCCACCAAGCTGCCCTAGTGTCTTCCTATCCATGAAGGGCCCCCAGAGGCCAGTCAGGTAATCTGGCTGGCTAGGTTGCCTCACAGGCCAGGAAAAAATCAACTGTTCTGAGGAGGATCGGAGCTCACAAAAGCACCTCGTCAGAAGACATTGCTGCTCTCCCACTTTCAAAACTTGGGTCTACTTAATTTTTAGGTTGATATTTTCACTTCCAGGAAGTACAGGATATCCTTTCTAGTAGAACGTCTCCATTAGTTATTGAGGGGATCTTCCCATGTTTGTTACCTGGTGACATATTCCCCCATTTCCTATTTGTTACTATTTTAATTACTTCTTTTGATCATCCTCCAAAACTTGAATTGACCCATTAGTAGAAGTTTGGGTTTTATGTTTTTCAGTGTCTTTATTTCTTTCAGAATCACCAAGAAATTATAGCATTCTTCTCAGTGGCCTTTGTAAGTTATGATACCCAAAAATGAAGCCAAGATGTGGTCTGCTAGCCTTTTACAGTCTTTGCTTCATACTTTTTCTTTTTCTTCGGGGGGGGGGGGGGGGGCGGGCATCACTGCTCTCTGGTGGGGTGGGAGTGGGAGGCCCAACCTTATTCCTGGAGAGCCGCCGCTGGATTTGAACCGCCAAGTCAGTGGGCCGCATTCCTGCACTCAACGACTACACCATTGGGGCTCAGGCCCCATACTTTTTCTTTTATTGATCTTATTAGCTATCCTTTTTATGTAGATCTGACTCCCTTGTCGCTCATGGTCATTCAGGATCCGTATAACTTGTATTATGTATGTCAGTAACCCATGGGGCTGTGTGTGTGTTTGCATTTGCATGTGCACACATGCTCAAAACTATTTCATGCATTTCTAACTTGTTCTTCATTATATTCTATCTCATTTGGCTGATTTCATTAACTCAGCCTTTCCTGAAGTACTTGGATACTCATTTTTCCCATCATTGCATTGACAGTCATATCCCAAATCCTTCAGTTTTAGTCATCAAGGAAAATGTTAATAGGAAGGGCCAATGATAGACCTTAGAGATGGTTCATCAGCAAGTTCTGCCTGGGTTGACACCATCCTATTAAGAAAAATCAACTCTGGATTTGCTTGCTCAGCTATTTATGAATTTAGGAAGCCATAGTTTTCCACTTTATTCACCTAGGCATAAGGAGAGACTGCATTGATTATTCTACTTGAAACCCAGTAATAATAGTCATCTGTTTACCTTTCCCTCCAAATCTAAAGTTGATGAGTTTTTCAGAACAAAAACACAAGGACACTTCAAATTGTGTTTACTATGTCTTAGTGTTCAGCACAGCCCCTACTTAAAGCACTAATTTCTCCAGCGTACAATTATCACAAAGCATCTCCTTCCCTCTTTAAAAATTAATCCATCTTCCCAGTTCCATACCCCATTCTTTTGGGTAAATTCAAAAGTGTTAAAGCAAGTTTCATTCTACTAAACCTAGAACTGGAGTAATCTAAGAAATCTGAAATAAGGGGATAAAAGACTACAGGGTACAAAGTCCCTCTCCCTAGGAACAATAATCAAAACAGATGAAACAGTAAACCTCCCTCGCAAAAAACAAACAAATAGGTGTTAAGGGTGATATTTATTTCTCTCAGATACTCTGCTTTTTGTGTAGTTTATTTCAAAGCTAAAATGGGTGGGTGATATAGTCATTTGAATAATGATAACTTAAAAACAAACCAAATTGTTTATGAGAGTGACTGGTGATTTTTTGATTGCTGACCACGTGGTCATAGCCCAACAATACAAAAGGGAAAAGTCAACTCTTAACTCATGAAATTTAGTATTGAATTCATAGTGTGGATCTACACTGGTCGATTTATCTCAGTGAACACTAGAAATCCCTTGAGAGGAGGGATCTGAACTTCTCTGAACTTCTCTTAAGAGGCTGTTCAGTGGTTAGCACAGCACACAATTTGTGGTATTTCAGTAAGCAGGAGTTGTCTGGACTTGAAAACAGCAAATTATAAGATTCAAAGAGCTGGAGTAAATTAAAATTTGTTCTCTGTGAGCGATATGGGCACACGAATCTTTTATATCTTGGAGCTTCTATGGTAGAGTGAGCCACAGGCCAAGCAGAGTAGATGCCTATAGAACTGATCACATACTAGGCATGCATTCATTACTGAGTGAAGAATGGCATGCCTCAAAAGCTGAGACCTAACTCTAGTGCAGTAGTTCCCACACTTGATTTGCACCTGAGGGACTTATGAAAGCCTAGATGGCTGGAACCCAACACCCAGAATGTTCTTTCTGTAAGTCTGAGTTGGGATCAGAGGATTTGCATTTTTTTGTGTGTCAAGATAGTTTATTTCCTGTATTTATCATTAGAACCAATCAACATTTTTCAAACCATAGTATAAGATATCTAACCTTGTGTAATAGTTTTGCTCATCCTAAAATCATGGGAAACGCCCTATATTTTTCTCTTTACACAAGTAGAGTATGACTAAATATTACAAACACTTCATTCCTATTTACAGAAAAAGTCTATAATCAGAATTCATCATTTTAATACCATACATTAAATTATAAATATACAAACCCTCACTAAAAAATTATCTATGTGGACAGATCCTCCCCATTAAAAACAATCCCCATATTTTTATGTTAAATGCATTAGAAATTAGAAATAAATTGAAAATGAGAGTCTTCAAATCCTGAAAATCTAGAAGAATTCTAGATTTGAGTGGATCCCAAAGAGATATTCAACAGAGTTTCTAGAGGGACACAGGCTGGCTATAATAAAAAGAAGGTTTTTTTAAAAAATGGAAAACTACACAGGTGAGAAAAAGTTCAGGGAAGCTTTATGAAGATTTTTTTTTCAACCATGACAATATACTTGCTGACTCCTCAAAGATCTGAATTTAGAACAAGTTCCTCTGCGATGCTGCTGCTGCTCTCTGGGGACCATACTTGGAGAACCATTGCTCCAGCGTCAGCATAGGGTCTTGAAAAAGCATTAACTAATATAGCATAGGCATTGCCTTTAATTCATATACTGATTTACATTTTATCCTCCTGCTTGACTATTTTACATGAATGTATAGAAACAACTAATACTCTCCAGTTGCTGTTGTTCCAAGTTACCATTTAATCAGCTATAACTCATACCGACTTTAGCAAAATGGTATGTGTTACCCAAAAAATTTTAGTCCTATGTTACCTTTAGGACTATTGCTCTATTAAGACCCATCGTTCAGCTCGGTATCAGACACTATTCTGATAGATCTCTAAATTTCTCATTCTTTAACTATCAGAAATAGGTCACTGGGTCTTCTTTTTCCCCCAGTCTGTCTTAGTTGGGAAGCTCTGCTAAATTCTGTACCAGCAATTGAAATGTCAGTGGCATAGCTTCTAGGATCATACTAGAAGATACTTCAGAAGAACAAACTGTCCGTCATGGTAGATTCTAAGGTTGTAGTTATTTTTATCCCTACCTTTTCACAATATTATACTTTTTGTGTGATGGTTGGTATAACATAAATTATCCCTAAATATTGATTGGCTAGGTCATTGGGTTTATGCTCTCAAAATTAGATTGTCTTCCCCCATGTCAGTAAATGTGGATGTAAAACTTCAGGACCAACTCTGATATTGATATTGATAATGATAGTAATGGTTCTGCCTATGTCATGATCCCATCAGACTAATGCCTCACAAATGAATACATGACCTATAAACTAATAGGATAAAAAGGAGAGGAAAAGTAAAAATAAGAATGTATCTCATTCTTTCCACCTGGAGAAATAAAAGTAGTTAGAAAAATATTATTAATTCAAGACCACTTGATTTAGACTTTTATTATTTCTTAGCGAGAGTGTTAATACTCATCCTACCTATATTCCATTTCAACCCACTTCAAACTACCCCAGACAGAGTATGAAATTGACTCACCAATCTTAATGTCATTCTCTGCACACAAACTTTGGGGGTTTATCTCATATCAAACAGGATTAGGTTCTAAAAATAAAGGCAATGGTAATTTTTATAAGCAAGTTTTCAAAGATTTAATGAATTAACAATGTAAAGAAAATGCATGCTTAAAAACAAAGAGAAAGAAGTTGCAGCATACATAAATTCAACACACTTGATGCTAAACTCCAATATGTGTCTTATAGAACAAAATAATAACTATTGTTGTGAGCATTCAGCATTGAGATAGTCTCTTGAGATGCATTATTTCAGTTAATCCTCATAGGAACTTTATTAAAAGATATCTCTCTGACATCGAATCCTTCAAGAAGATAAAGCTGAATGAAATCCAGTAACGGGCCAAAGAACATCGTGCAGTTGGCAACAACATGTCACTTCTTTCCCTCTTCTTGCTCTAAAGTCAATTATGATGTTCTATCTTATTCAGTGTTTATGTGTCAAACAATAAAGTACCTTTCTTTTCTTTCATTCTTTCTTGGTTAATGTTCAATGGCAATTTTATTAATTTTACTTACTCTTTATTGTAGTTTGAGTGAAAATTTACAGAGCAAGTTAGAATTACAGTCAACACTTTATACACATTGTTGTGTGTGTGACACTGGTTGTGATCCCCTCAAGGAACCAGGCTGTTTTCCACTTCCTCCCTGGCTACCACAGTCATCTTTCTTTCTTGCCTCACCCTGCTTCTGCAATGAATTTTGGGGCAAATGCTGTCTTTTTGGTCTCACATGGTTGGTAGGTTGAAGAGTAAGTTTCTCCTTAATACTATTGTTCACGTTATAGACCATGTGGTGGTTACATAATTTCATGTCAACTTGAAGATGTATAACAGTGTGTGTGTGTGGGGGGAGTATTCAACCAGTCAGTCAGGTGACAGCCTGATGACGGTCTCTTATGGGCATGAATTTCTCATAAGGAGAACCCAGGAACTTCACTTCTCACTCTGCCTTGACCTTTCTGCTTGCTTCCACATGAGTCCTGCCATGTTTCCACTGACCTCATATCCACCTGATTTGTGATCGTCCTGCATTCTGCAGCATTGCATGTGGCTTCATGAGTCTGACGGTGAAATGTGGATAATATGAGACTTACGGAATTGAGTTGTAGTAAGCTGAGATGTTTGCTGCATATATAATTACGTCTTGATATGAAGTTTTTTCTTACACATATATGAGTATCACTGGATTTGTTTTGTTTCTCTGGTCAACTTGGCCTAGCACAAACCCATATACAGCTTGGCTGAAAGTTGATCCCTGGGGGATAAGTTTAGTTCCAGACTTGAAGAATATCTAAGAACCATGGTACTGGGGGTCACATCGATCTCCCCCCCCCACCCCACCGCCCACATCGATCTTTATCACACCGGTCATACTGATCCTAATTATTTTGAATGATGCTCTATGTTGTTTATCTCCTTCTAAGTTCTGGACCTTCTGTTGTGATCTTTATGGAAGTAAGCTGTCATTACAGACAGACACCCTTTAGTTTTCCTAGTCTCTGAGTAGTGGTGGCTCATATAGTCCACAAGTTTCAGTTTCCTTCATTCTTCTTTGTTGTGAATAGGGAGAGACCAATAGTTGTATCTTAGATGGCCATTTTCATGCTTTAAGTCACCATAGTAGAATGTAGACCATTGTTAAAATGCCTTTCTTATAACGCTTAAAAGGTAGCAAAAATCATAATGGCGCTCTACCTTTATATTGGGGGTATTTCAGTGTTCTTAATGTGAACCAGATCAGGCATAAGTGTTCACGTCACAATCTTATTCAGGTATACAGGGAATACCAGCACATTTACTGGGGTATTGGTTTTTATTAGTGGCTATAATACTCAACAGAGAAATTCTGCAAAGATTTTTAGGCATCATATTTATGTGTGGGGAATCCTTTAAAGACTTTTCCCTGCTGTGTAGTTGCAATGAGAACATACACATACAACATGAAGAAAAATTGTTGGTTTAAATTGACAATATTATACCTCTCTGAAATTGTAAGATGGTAACCAGGCCTTTACTAATATTCTTCAATATTCTAAGAACGTTGTAAAATATGATACCCTGCATTCTTATGCTTGTGATATATACTGCATATTTGTAACAGACAAGGAAATGAACAAAATTTTCTCCTAGAAAGCTGCACTGAATAACTTTCCTTGTTGGAACAGGAGAGTAAATTTTTAAACGCTATGGAACCGAACTCGATTTCCTCTCCTTGGAAACTAACCCTCATACTTCTGTTTTGGGGTTTGTTCCCTGTTATTCTAGCTATTTAACTGAAGAAAGAAATATTACATTTGCAAATTCAGAAATCCTATAGATATGAACAGTACGGAAAATTCTGGACATGTAACAAATAGAGACCAGGCCCACAAATCAAGCAATCCTGACACCTGAAATCATTTAAAACGGCCCACCTATTGCTAATAAATTAGCATTGCTGAAAATAATGACATACTTACTTACAAAAGCCACTATTACTAATGAGCCAATGACTATGACTGTCTACCCAAGGGATGGCATAAACCCACAGGAAATAATAGTTATATTTTTCAAGTCCCTACTAGTATTCAGACACATTATTCATAGCATCATACTTACTCATCTTAACCTTATTGCAGGTGGATATCATTGAACATGTTTTACAGATGAGAAAAACAAGACTCGGGAAGGTTAATTAGTCACCTAGTCTCACTTGGTAAAGAGGAAAATCCAAGTGTTCAAAGCTCATCATCCTACCATCTTACTACGATGATAGCACTGTAGAAGGCCAATTGAGAATCTTCTGTATGATTACACTTTCTAGAAGTTAATACAACTTTTTGATATCTTTGATAATCATTGTCTCACAGATGGATGTTAGTGCTAAGCTCACTTGAGTTCACTAGCTAGCCCAACCTAAATAGTTGACTACATTCAGAAAAACTGGACAAGAGTTCAGAATTTTCTACAGAACTCCAAAAATGTAAAGACTCCTTTCCAAGTAGAAAGACGTGCTATTAGCATGTGTCCCCAACCTGTGTAGAGCACCTTTGTGTGTGCAAATCTTTGAATAGTTACTTCTGTCTAGGCAGAGATTGTGGATTTTATTTCTTTTGCCAGAGGTCCCTGTTGCTAGACTACTTCCATTAGAGTAGGGATAAAGATTTATCCTTGTTTTTTTATCCTGTTTTAATTGACTTTGTACAAAGTTTTCAGCTGTGATCTGGAATCAATCTGGCTTATTCAGGTGTCTAAGATAACCACCCAAATGACAGCTCATATGTTGAATTCTAAAAGCTGGCATATGACTGTCTCTGCAGTTAGTATTATGCTGACAGAACATTTGACAGCCAAACACCACTTTAAAAACCAGAATATTTTTTCTACAAAGGTAGGTTTGGGGTTATAGAGCATAAAACGTGTAATTTTCAAATCCCTCTTTCAGAAAAGAAATATAAAATTCAGAATGTAAAATTATGTATAAAATGTTAATACTTTTAGAATGTAAAAACTAACAACAAATTATAGATGGATAAGTTTAAAAAGCTGAAAAGATGACAAAATCTACAAGTATAAGCTACCATACTGGCTGAGTCCTGATGACATAGTGGTTGTGTGTGGGACTGCAGCCCACAGGGTTAACAGTTCAAATCCAGCAGCAGCTCCCAGGAGCAAGGCTGGGCCTCCTGTTCCTACCAGGGCAGTGATGCCACACACACGCACACACACACACACACACACACACACACAAAGCTACCATAATGTTTGTTCCCCAAACTCAAAGAATTTTTAAAACATGATCTAGATCCCTTAATGATGCCCAAACTAACCTATGGACATGATACGAATGAAAAAGTGAAGAATTCTGCAAGAAAATTTGTAAAGAAGGCACATCACCTAGGTCAAACGGAGAATGTGTCAAGAAACAGTGTCTTCAAATTTTGATGCTTTTGTTTAACAAACTTTTTATGATTTGTGGCAATCCTTTTTTTGACTTACCTTATATATTTTTTTCATCATTTTACTCTGGGTCTCAAACTGAAAGGCAGAAAAAGAAAACGAACTCACTGCCATTGAGTTAATGCTGATTTACAGTGATCTCCCATGGGTTTCTGAGACTGTAACTGTTATGAGAGTAGAAAACTCAATCTTTCTCCCACAGGGCTACTGGTGGTTTTGAACTGCTGACCATGTGGCTCATAGCACAACTCATAACCTCTATACCACTGGGGCTCCATAATGAAAACTAAAGGCTAGCATAATGTCAAGGTTAACATTTTAATTGCATAAAACACCAAAAAGCCCATGCTGGTCATTTTTCAAGGTTATCTTCCCTGTACAATGGAGCCTTTTATTCAACAACTCCATACGAGTTGGTGGCATGACATGGGATCTGACTTACAAAAATGGAAGAGCTCACATACTTTTAAAAAAATTATAGTTTTTCCAGAAGGAACCATCAAGTAGCTAAATTGTGGCCTTTTGACCTTTCATCGCAGATAAGAAATGCACATATATGTGTCATTTTGTAGTTTTGAATGCCTAAGACCTAATTCTCTACCTTATGTCTGCCCCTGTGTGCCCAGAGCCTCACTGACTTCAAAGAGGATTTTGCAGGTGGAATGGCAGATAAGCAGCGGAGAATTTAGCTCTTTGGGATGATGTGATCACATAACAAAAGACAGCTGTAACCCTAAAAAAAAGGCAATGTTAAGGTTACTGTTGGAGCCTTAACTCTAAATTATCTGAATCTAGGGCAATCCAGAATATATGACTTTGCGGTGAAATACTTCACAGTGTTTCACAAAGAGCAGAAAAAGAAAAATGTGGCTATATTGTAAAGCATGGAAAGACTTTCATATCTGTACACTGGAACTAATATATTTTTAATAAACTTATAATGTTGAAAAATATTTAAATAAATTTCAGCATGTCATGTACACTTAGGAAAATAAAATCTGTGTGGAAAATAAAATGAGGTGTGGAAGGAAGAAATATAAACATCTGTCTAAGTTTTGTTTCAACACATGGTAGTTTCTATCCATAAGCAAGGATTTATTTTAATGAAAGACTCATTTTCAAAACCAGTCTTGAGATTAATTTAAAAGACCTCATGTAAAGCATGTTATTGCCTTAAATATCAAAATGAAGGCAGAGTCTTATAAAAATAGGACTGATTCTTCTTTAAATTAAGAAAACACTGGCATAAATCAATTTATGCTTTGAGATGCTGAAGGACAATGTTAAATTGTATGTGTATAGACCACTAATCCTAGTCTTCCAATTAGGAAGAAAGGAAGCCTAAAAGCTGAACATAATGCTATCAGGTCAACCCCGTCTCAAAATGACCCATGTGTGTCAGTGCAGCAGTGTGCCATAGAATTTCAGTGGTTGATTTTTGGAAGTAGATCACCAGGTCTTAAGAGGAAGGGGAGGTTATCAGAATCAACCAGAGCCAAAAACATTCTGAATATATATATATATATATATATATATATATATATACACACACACACACATATATGTGTGTGTGTATGTATGTATATGTGTGTGTGCAGGCCAAAGAAAAATACATGAGTCAAGAACCATTAAGTGAGAGAGAGAGCCCAAAGTAGCCCAAAGAGAAAGAGATAGAACATGTTCCTGGCCCCACGTATATCCAGGGGCCCTCATCAACTTTTTCATTTTTTTCATCCACTGCCGAAGAAAAGTCTGGGTCAGTGCTTGGAAAAGGATGATGAAGACATGAACACCTAGAGTTGAGTTCTTCTGTCTACATTAAAAGGAATTTCAACCTGAATAACCAAAGAAACCCCCAGAAAAGCCGGACGTATTCCTGTTTGAGTAGTCATCTCAGGGTGCTATTTTCAACCATACATTGAAAGACAAGGAATAGGGTGAATCTACAAAATGATTTTCCAAAGTTCCAACGTTCTCTGTTGTCTTTCTCCTTCCTCAAAGGACAAGAAACCCAGCTTTCAAAGGAAGTTCTAAGGCACAAACAATATCTGATAAGGAAAGAGATCAAGTAGAATCCATTCATATTACACAGAAGCAAAGATAGGTCAGATTTGGCTAGTCATAAAAAGTATAAAGTACAGTCAGGATGCTTCTTTCATGAAAGAAAAAATCAAGTAACACCACTGCTCTACTCAGAACCATCCATTGATTATCCATCTTGCTTCTAGCCACCTTGCAAATAACACTCACTACCTTTTAATATACCATGTACTGTACCTACTCATTAGGTCTTTATCTTCTGTCTTTTTGTATTAAAAAGGAATGATTTCCCCAAGGGTAGAGGCTTTTGCTTCTGTTTTATCCCTGGGTTAAAGTTCGGGTGGCATAGTGGTTATTCATTCAACTGCTACCCGCAATGTCTGAAGTTCGAGACCACCAGCTTCTCTGAGGGACAAAGAGGAGTCTTTCTATTCCCATCAAGAATTCCCATCTGAGAAATCCATAATTGCAGTTGTACCCTGTCCAGAAGAGTCACGGTGGGTCGGCATGGACTCAATGGCAGTGAGTTTGGGGGTTTGGAAGATTTATCTTTACCTAAAATAGTGCTCGGTATTTAGTAAGTGCTCACTAAATAGTGTTTGGTACTTACTAAGTGCTCATTGGTTGAATGAGTGAATCCATAAATGATGAGCAGCATTGACACAAGATAGAAATAATACAATGATAGCTGTCTAGTTAAAACAACAACAACAACCGACTGCTGCCTAGCCCTTTCAACTGACAGCCACTTTATTGGGCAGAGAAGCACTGTCCCAGAGGATTTCTGAGGCCGCACATCATTCTGGGATCAGATGGCCTCATTTTTCTCCTATGGAGAGTCTAGTGAATTTTCACCACTGACCTTTCAGTTAGCAGCCACTCGTCCATTGTCCCACCAAAGTTCTTTCTCTTTGTATAGGTAAAGATACATACACAATGAAAAGGAGTATACTTACAGGCAAAGCCACATAGAAAGGGAGACATGCATAGAGACACATATAAATGTGTATAAAATAAAGAAATCAAGGACAGAGAAACCAAGTGTGAAAAGTTTATTTTTTAAGTATTTAAATTGAGGGGGAGTGTGAAATGGAGACCCAAAGCCCTCTTAGGCAAGGGACATTCCCCTACAGAAGGGTTGTGGGGAGGAGACGAGCCAGTCAGGGTGCATTATAGCACCAATGAAATCTACAATTTTCCTTTAGTTTTTTAACATTTCCTTCCCTTGTCATCTCCACTACCATGATCCCAATTCTACCTTACCAAAAAAATGTACAAATGTGCTCTACACAATGGATGGATGGATGGATTGTGATGAGTTGTATGAGTACCCAATAAGATTTTTTTTAAAGAATCTCTAGAATACCTATAATTAAGCCAAAATAAAAAAGAAAAGGATGTGAAACCAGGGGTAGAAACAATAACACAAGAAAAAATTGCAATGTCATTTACTTAAGCATATAAAGTGCTGGTGTGTTCTATGATGGTTTTCCTAGTACCACACTGGTCTAAAATTGAAGAATTTGAACACAAAAGGATCAGCTTGAACCAGCAATGTTAGATTTTGCACTGTGCAACAGATCCTGTCATTATTTAGAAAGCTATACATGTTCTCTGGAAAACTGAATTCCCCACTGATGTTTCAGCTTCCTTTCATTTATGGAATTGGACATTAAAAAATATTTCAAGAGAGTTTTCCCTCAAAACATAACAATATTTCAAGGACCTCCCTAGTGTGAAGTGTCAACTTCTCTGGGTTTGTTTCTTTTGCTTCTTGAATTATCAGGGCACATCACCTTATATTAACTATAATCCTTCAAACTTAACCTGTTTTCTTGTACCTCTAGTAATTGATACATTATAATATGAAATTAAATATAAGTTACCATCTCCTAAGTGAAATATAGTTAAACAACCCAACTCTAATCAAGAATGAAAATATGCATAATCAACTCCTTGTGTCTTTGGATTCCTTCTCATTTTAAATACAAACTATAGTTCAGGGAACAATGAGCAAAAGAAATTCACAAAATGATTACAATATTTATGAGTTGATTCATTCAATATAAAAGCAAAGCATATGAGCCTGAAATAGGAAGTAAGCTGCTGTCTAGAATGTTCCCAGATCATTCAATACCTCAGAGGCTAAGCTGTCTCTGCACCTGACTGGCACAACAACTGTGGCCCAACATACACAGTAGTTGCACTAACAACAGCAAAACTACCCCCTTCAAATTTGCCCAGAATAAATCAAGAAGACAGGGAAAGAAATGAACTCCACCAAAGGAAGTGAATTTAAATACTACATGCAATTGTTAACAGCCTGAACTTTTATGTGAAGAGTTTAAATAAGGTCTAAGTACCAGGAAAACAAAAAGATATACAAAAACAACCCAAGACTCTTCTATAAGTAAAATAAAAGAGAACATGCAATTAATAAAACAAAAAAAAAATCTCAAAGAGCAAGCAGCAGCACTGAATGCAATTTTTAAAAAATGTAATTGTAAACTGAGGGTTTACATTTCAAACCACCAACTTTATATTCAATAGTCTAAAGCCCTAATCAAGCCCTCTAGTAGTCCAATCTCGATCCAACGTCCACTCCCCAACCTTCCCACATTGGACCATCATCCTCTGTTTCCCCTGACACAACGTACATCAATAGTTCAAGCCATTGCACCACGCCTCTTCCTGGCGGTAAGCCAGCCCTGGTAACCTCCAAAGTCTGTTAGCTTTAGTATAAGAGCCTTTATCTTGTTTTGTTTTCCCTTCTTATATCAGCTTGTCTTAGATAATATTTGTCCTTTTGTGATTAGCTAATTTTACTCAGCATAATAGTCTCCATGGGGTGTTCATGGTTTAGTCATTGATTTTTAGT
This sequence comes from Nesogale talazaci, assembly GCA_004026705.1. Lineage (NCBI taxonomy): Eukaryota > Metazoa > Chordata > Mammalia > Afrosoricida > Tenrecidae > Nesogale > Nesogale talazaci. Next base: position 140,536 of record PVJH01000405.1, on the reverse strand, counting down.
AATGCATAGTATCCCATCCAATGTATGTACCAGGGTTTCATTGTCCATTCTTCTATTGATGGACATTTAGGTTGTTTTTGCTCTTGAGAATAGTGCTGCAATGAACATGAGTATACATATGTCTGTTCATGTTGTGACTCTTACTTCCTTAGGATACATACTCAGCAGAGGACTTGCTTGATCATATGGAGTTTCTATTCCCACTAGTTTGAAGTAATGCCGTATTGCTTTCCACAGTAGGTGTATATATTTATGGTCCACCAGCAGTGTATGAAGGTGCCAGTCTCTCTGCAGCCTCTCCAGCATTTGTTATTTGGGTCTTGTTTTTTACTTTGGCTCCCGGGACCTCTATAATATGATAACTCATCATTATTTTGATTGGCATTTCTAGGATTGTGGCTGTCATGTGCTTATTTAATTTCATGATTAAGATATAGGGGTGGAGTTTAGCCTTTTAATCTGGAGATACCATTGAGTAGACAATGAGGCCTATGTGTGGGCATGACTTTCTCCTGAGACTTCTGGGAAATCTCACGATATTTCCCTCATGAAGATGAGAAGCTTTCTCCCAGTTGTTGGGAGTCAGTCTCAGAGACGATGAATCACAGACAAGACAAGATGGCAGCGTCCAAGATGCTGGAGGAGCCGGTGGAGAGACCACACGGCTTTGCCTTGATGGAGCCAGACCTCTGAAGCTGGGGTAGCCACGTGGAGACCTCTGCCAGTGATGAGTTGCTTCTGCTGTTGATGGACCCTGAGCCCTTGAAGCAAGGAGCCATGTGGAGACCCCTGCCAGAGCCAGAACTCTGCACCCACTGACTTGTGATCATTCTGCCTTTGGCATCATTCCATGTGTTTTGTGAGTCTGAAGAAGATTGTATAGGTTGATATCAGAGAAATGGGGTAATATCAGACTTATGACCTTGGACTAGACTGAGTTGAGATATTTTCTTAATGTATAATTACCCTTTATATAAAACTCTATTTATGAATGTATTACTCTAGTCTACCCAAACTAACACTCTCCCTTTATAGTCAATCAGTGCTATGACCTAAGTAAGGGCATTTCCTCGCACCCTAAGCTCTTGACAACTGATCGGCTGATCACATTAGAGCATATCATGGGGATGATTGCATCTTTATATAAATCACTTCATTACATCACTGCTAAATTATAAAGAAGCACGGTACAGCTAAGGTGGCATATGCTTTTGGGAGACACAATTCAATCCATAACAACTTCCTTCAATTCTTTATTAAGTATCTACTTGTAATAATTTTTTGCTATCTAAAATTGTACTACCTATGGGAGGACTTTTTGTTTTCTTGATTTTTCTCCTTAGAAATAATCATCATAAGTGTTGAGCCCCGGTGGCATAGTTGTTGAGTGCGGTACTGAGGCCCACGGGCTTGGTGGTTCAAATCCAGTGGCAGCTCTCCAAGAGGAAGGCTGGGTAGCTCCCCTGACCACCAGAGGGCAATGATGCCAAAAAAAATAAATAATCACCATAATGGGAATGAAGTTATTACCAAAATTAAATATTGTTTTCATAATCTTATTTCTTGTGAGTTGTTAGAGCTCACAAAAGCTTACCCTTTGCTTTAATTGACTTCTTTTTTTGTGCTCAGTGTATCAGAAGCAATGTCAAAAATTTACCTAGTATTTCTCTAAAATCTGAGTATTTACAAAGTGGTAGATTTCCAACTCCCCCACCTCCCTAAACAGATTCGTTGAATGGTCAGAGTTAATAGGAAATAACCAGTTGCTATTGAGTTAATTCCAACCCATGTTGACCCTCTGTGTACCAGAAAAAAAAAAACCAACGACTATGCTCAGCAGTTTTCAGTGACTGATTTTTCTTCTAAAGCATCTCTGAGTGGACTCAAACTTCTAACATGAAGATTCATAGCCTAGCATGTAAACCGTTTGCCCCAGCCAAGGTCTCCAACAGAGAAATAGTTTTCCTCCTAACACAGAGCTTCTTTGCTTAGGGAGATTACAAAGCAGATGCTTTTGACAGGAACCCTATGGAAGAAATTCACCCTGGGTTACGGAGGTGAATTTAGAGAGTCCCTGAATTCTGATTCTGCGCAAATACCTTAGAAGCAGATCTCATCAGAGGTGCCCAGGTTCTGTGGAAGCTTGCATTTGGGGACTGAAAATGCAGTCCTGACTTCAGTTGACTTGCTGTTTCTCTCAGTCCCTACCAGTGTGCTTCAGACTACAGCACTCTGAGGGAATAGAAGACCAGCCTTGTCTTTTGGCAGGCCTTTCCTGAAGAGATTTCCAATTCCAACAAGAGAATCTATTTACTATAATTGGATAGGCAGGTTATCCCAGGCTTCTTTCGAAAATCATAACTGCATTAAGATGACCTGTAGCCAATTCCTCCAAACTGAGTTGTTTGCAGCAATGTGCCTGAGTTGAAGAAGAATCCTAGAATCCCTTGCAGGGAAAATAAAAGACAGATGGGAAAGAGTTGTACATTCAAAAAAGTGGGGTGCACACCATATATTTTCAGTGACAAGGCACAGTCTCACTTGTAAATTGAAAACAAGAGAATAAAACAGATGTTTATGTTTGTTTGCTTTTTTATTTTGTTCTTATTTTTGCCAAACAAGTGTGTATTGTTTTGTTCTGTTGGTACCTGTTTCTATGTCCATGTCTCGTTGATGAGAGGAACTCTGAAAACTTGACTGTGACAACTTCTGTAAAAGTGGAGTGAATTAAAACTTCAGATGATCAAAATTAAAACATAATAAAAGACAAGCCTCTTCTATATTAAGTTCACTGTATTTCATAGAGTTGCCCTGATGGAGATTAATGTTACTGTCCGATTTAATATCTTTCTTTACAGCCAGAGAAGGAAAGGTTTATGTTTGCCATTCAGTGCCAAGTGGGAGATGACTGGGAGATAATCCTACCTGTAGTTTAGTATTTCCGAGGAAAGCTCACAGTCCTAATTCCATAAACAATCCTTTAGATCCTATAGGATTGTTTATAAGCTTATCTCCAAGTGCCTCATTAGCATTTTAATGTTGATTTTTCCAGAGACATGTACAGACTCTAGTGTCCCTGCAAGGAGGTGCAAGCCTGCACATTTGGACAGATTCCTTTAACCATATGAACAAGTTAATCATCAGAAGTCTTTGCAAGGGTTATGGAAGATAAGGTGTGGCATAGAAATAGTAATCAAGGAATGCTGAGGTAACTGAGTATCAATTTGTGCTCTCAGGTTGATAACTCTGTGTGTTGGGGAATCAAGGCCTTAGTTAAGGACAGTTTCCGGCTCTCCTTCATCTTACAACAATGGATGAGAGGGTGTGGGAGGGGGTGGGGTGAGGTACCTTCTTGTAAGAGAGGCCTCACAGGAACCACCTGCACAACAATTCTTGCCTCATGGCCATGGGGGATATCTCTCCCTGTGCTCCTTTCCTCTTTCTCACAGTCCTCTCCTCTCCATCAAGCTGCCCTGTCCAACAGTTTTCACTCAGCTGCTAACCTCAAACATGGAGGTTTGAACCCACCTCATGATATCAGAGAAGACAAGGCCTGTCAGTTTGCTTTGGTGCCCATCACAGCTAAGAACCCAGGAGAGCAATTCTGCTCTGTGACATATGACATCATCATGAGCCAGAATCAACGCAAAGCAGCTAGCAGCAGCAGCAGCCTCTATAAAAGAGATGCACACACATACCAGAGCACACACTACGTTATCTCATTGCATCAAACAATGGTGGGGAAATAAAAGTTCCCATCAAGTTGATTCAACTAAGTGGGAAGCTGAATGAACAAAAGTGAACGGGGTTGTGTAAAGAATACGGTGTCCTAATAGAGAAGAATTGGGAGGAAGCCCATTTCAGCCAGAGCAACCACCTGAAGCAAGTGAAATGATAGGTCATCCACAGGAAAATGATGATAGCTAACACCGGAAAAAGTGGTTGATGCTAAGCTATAGGATTAGACCATATTTGGGGGAGGGGGGGAATTTGTACTGACTTTGAAGAAGCATGGCCACAGGGAAAATCATTAAGCAATAAGAAATATTATTGGCACATCACATTGTAGCATAATTGGACCTTTGCTTGTCTATATTCCCAGGTAGAATGTGAATGGGCACTAAAAAGACAGAAACAAAGTCTAGCTTTTAACCCAAGTCGTGTTTCTAACTCTAGCTTCCTGAATTGCCTGGCACATAGTAGGGTACAGAGGTGTGTAGGAAAGCAGTTTGGGAGGAAAAAGGAGAGTGAGAGTAGAGAAGGAAGTGGAGTTGTTGGTGGGAGAGTTAGCATACTCCAAAGAAAGGTGTGCTTCCTTCAAAGGAAATATTGGAATAGAAGATGGGGTCTATTATGGCAGTCCAGGTAATCCATGATGAGAACTGTGTTTTGAGAGAATGATACCGTGAAAAGAATGAGTGGTTTATACTGATGATTTGCCATGTGCCATACTCAAAGCTCAAACTCCATGCCATGGACTTGATTCTGCCCCAGAGGGACCCGCTAGGACAGAGTAGACGTGGCCTGGACGTTGCCAAGGCTGTAATTCCTTACAGGAGCTGTAAACCTGATATTTCTCCCACACAGCAAGTGATGCATTTTCATGACTGACTTGTAATTATTAGCCCGATAGGTAGCCCACTGCATGACCTGTGTCCTTTGCAATGTGTCATAGAACTCGGATTCTCATCTTCCTCCAATCAGTTTTTCTATAGCATCTCAAACCTACTCGGGATGTTATCTATGATTTACTTCATTAATATAAGTGGAAAGGAACTTGAAGTGTTTTATCAATATAGTCAGTCAATGTATGCCCCTTTCATTCTATGTTGGAGCTTGGCATCCCTGTGGGGGAGCGCATGTGTTTGCTGATGGTGAGGAAAGAGTGGGAGGGTGGAAGGAGGCGACAGGAACTGACCCGTGAGGGCCTGCGAATCCACTACGTCTGTTCTTGCACCACCTACTCACTTAGCAAGGCAACGCATGTGTCATGCCTGGTCGATTTTCCCTTTCTGTTACATGGGACATGCTAACAACCTGACCTTTACCTCAAACCTTCTTAATCTAGATGCTCCATTATGTTTCTTCCCAGACTGGGTTGAATTTGGGTCAGGCCTGGGTTGGGATGACATTTTTCACTCTTCTAAGTTTCTGATTTTACCTGTCTATCTCAGAGTCACCCGATGCAATTTTCTGTTTATCCAGATAACTTTTCAGGCCTTTAATCTTGTCTGTAAAGCTTCTCTTTGACCACATTTGATATACATATTTTATGCAGGACTCCCATAACACACACTCTGATGTAGACTGCTTCAATGATAATTCACTTCCTTTAATATATTGCTATAATTTTTAAACAGAAGTAGTATGCGGAGTTTTTAGGTCTCATCATCAGATGTATCAGGATGACTATGGAGTGCTGCAAGAAAGAGTCACAAAGATTTGACCTACGGTTTGGTTGAATTCAAAGCACTGGCCCTCAAAGTTAATGACTGCTCCTTGCAGCTGAGAGATCATTTGATGTACATGTACCATCACATCCTCCCACTCCCCGAAACTAAGGCAATCGAAATCGTTAGTGTGAAGAATTTCCCCATTGTCTCGGTTGGTGAATCAAAACTGAAGCAATTTTATGATCCCTGCTATACAATGGAATGAAATGCTGCCAAGTTTTGAGCCCTACCCCTGACCAGGTATGGATCGGACTGTTGCGATTCAGTCCATTGTGATCTATCGAATTTCCACTCGATGATTTTAGCAATCCAGACTTTTCTTCTTGTTTCGTCGTAGTCCACAACAATGCTCAGACTTGCCCTGACAGGCAGGTGATGGCCGCATATGAGATATATTATTAACTAGGGATCTTGGTTAATATACCAAGAAAGTGGGTCTCCGTCAGAGGAGGTGAAAATTCTGCCACTGAGCTGCCACTGTGGCTGCAAGAAGCAGTGAATAAAAGTGACAAGCAGCAACTCAGTCGAGATGCTATAAAGTGATCACTTCTCCAGTATGTAGTGAGCATCTATATGTAGGTTACGGGGGGAAAGGCAAGAAACTTCAAAGCAGAAATACATGAGTTAAAAGAATAGTTACCATTCTAAGAAAGCCAGCTATTCATGAGGAAGACAGACAAGTACACATAATTCATTGCAGTGCAAAACACCGCACGATGCCAAGGGGAAAGCAGAGGAGAACAGTTCACCTTAACTCCTGTAGGTACCATCTCTGCTGGCCAAGCAGCTGCTATGCAGCTCAAGCCCCCCTGCAGGGGACAGGCTGATACCACATGGAAAAGACCATCATGTTGCTAGACCTTCTGGTTTCTGAAAGAGAAATGAGCAATGAATATTTCACAAGTTCACTTAATTTTGAAGTCTTGATAACCAGTTATAGTCTTTTTTAAGCCCTAGTTTAATAACTATGGGGGTGGGACACCCCAGTCCAAAAGTTGTGTCCATTGAGTTGAAGGCAGTCACTCTCCAATACTGGGCAGGGATTTAATGCTCTGGACTGTAGGTAACTATTTTGGCAGTGTTTGCTTCTCTTTATTCTTTTTTGTCATTGTCTTCTTCATCTTATAGTTGGTGGAATAACTCCATGGTAGAAAAATAACTTTGTAGCAGGTTGGCACTTGGCACATGACTTGATAACATTTGTTGAATGAATGAGAATGGCAGGGTGGGAAAGGGAAGAGATGAAAACCCAACATGTTCTTCCAAAGAAATAGAGAAGGCAAAAGGAGGTTACCCAAAACACTCATTGCAATAGTCAGTTTCAACTCACAGCACTGGTATAGAACAGAATGGGACTGTCCCATAGGGATTCCAGAGCTGTAATTTTATGGAAATGGACTATCACATCCTCATATGGAGGGGGGCTTTTCAGTTAGTACATTTGGCCTTTCATCCCAGTGCTGAACTATAAAACAATATCTTCATCCCTTCTATCACCATCTGGCAGTATTAAAGATCGTGGCTGCTTCATCAACTTCAATGCCTAAAAAATACAATTAGATAAGTCCCTATATCAACTGCTGATGACAGAAACAGTAAACATTTGTTGTGCTAAACCAGAGGATTTTGTTGTTGTTGTTACAGCAGCCTAACTTTATACTGGATGATATACATTTGTTTGCTTTTTCTGTAGTGAATTTGACAAGGTAAAAATTATCCTACAAATGTAAATCAAAAGTATTATTACCATGAGCATAATTCATACTGGCACAGGTTTATTCCAGACAAAAGAGATTCTTAAAAACCTGTGCAATCAGTGGAAGACTGAAGACCAATTCTCTCAATAAAATACTTTTATTAGTCTCAAGAGGGTGCCCTAAAATAAGGATACTTTCTGTGCAATGGGGGAAAATGATTGTGAGGACAGAGTTAATGACAAATTTTAAACAAAACTTAAGTGAACATGTCTCCAAATTCGTAAAACTTGCCAAGTTTACTTGAGCACTGCTCTAAATAAAGCAATAGATTTTGGTGACTCGAGCATTTTAAAGAGGCTGAGGAAGACATCAAAGATAAGCCAAGAGACAAAAGACCATCAGCCCCAATGAACAAAGAAATTATGACTGAAGCCCAGAAATTGGTAGAAGATCATAGTATACCATTGATCTAATATCTACTGTAGTGGGAATCTCATGTGAGCACTTTCAATTTTAAGCTAATATCTTGACCTCAGATAGCTTTTTAGTAAATAGATGTAAAAAGTCTTGTGTGAAGAACAGCTACCTCAAAAGCATGAACTTTCAAGCAATCTTTTAAGCAAGATTAAAGCTAATATGGGCAATTCTATGGAAATGAATTGTGACCAACATGATGAAGAGTGTACAGTCCAATCAAGCAATTGCTTCCATGTGTATCTGCTGGGTCAAGTCCAACTCAGGAAGTTATGGTGATTTTTGTCTGTGAATCCAAAGGGACAGTTTTAATAAATGTTCACCAAGGACACAAGTCAATCACAGAGGCATATTAGAAAAATTGAAAATTTCATTGATGAGAGAATGCCAGAAAAGTTGCATCAAAGATTTTTTTTCTATTTCAATAACATAACTATTCATTCTTTGCATGGAGTAAAAGCTGACATACTAGGGTTTTGATTCTAGTTTGGAAACTTTATCTCATCTCCCCAACAGCCCTTATCGTACATACCCTTTCAGATTCCTCTCTGTGTCCCAAACTCAAAGAGCATTGAAAATGAATGCTAATGTTTTGACATGGTTAAAGCACAGAATTCTTCCTAGAAAGGTTTTAAAAATAAAATAAAACAAAAAACTGCTTCTGAGTCCATTCAGGCTCATAGTGACCCTATATAAGGGTTTCCAATACTGTACCTGTGTATGGGAGCAGATAGTATAAGCTTCTATAAGTATAAGTTTTGAATCTCCAACTTACAGTTGAATCTCCAAGACTTACCTGACCACAGATGTGTGCATCTCAATGAAGAATATATCAACAAACAATAGCTTCACAATTTGATTTTTTGTTTGTTTGCTTAATAAAGGTTTCTGTGATTTTGTCATACTACTTTTTGACTTAACCTCATATTTTACTTCCCATTTAAAAAATCAACCATGCTGCCCCAAATCCCTGAGACATTTGAACAACAACAACAAAATTGTACCCATAAAGGTAATGCTACAGAGATAAAATACTGAAACCCAAATGGAGACTGAGCATGATAGTGGGACAAGAGGAAAGTAAAAGGAAATAGAGGAAAGAACTGGGGGTAAAGGGCATTTATAGAGGTCTAAATATAGGCATGTATATAGGTAAGTATATTTATATATGATGATAGGGAAATAGATCAACATGCATATATTTATAAGGTTAGTATTAGGACAGCAGATAGGCATTGGACCTCCACTCAAATACTTCCTCAGTTCAAGAACATTTTTGTTCTATTAAATTGGCATTCCATGAAGATCACTTTCCTGACACAATCACTGAAGACAAATGTGTGCATATGCAAATATGGTGAAGATGGCAGATGATGCCCGGCTATCAAAAGATATAGTTTCTGGAGTCTTAAAGGCTTGAAAGAAAACAAGAAGCCATCTAGCTCAGAAGCAACAAAGTCCACATGGAAGAGGCACACTAACTTGTGGGACCGCAAGGTGTCAAAGGGATCAGTTATTAGACTTCAAGAACTAAAAATCATAACACTGCTTGCTCACTTTCCCAATTTGATTGCTGACGATAAATGTGTGCATAAGCAAACGTGGTGAAGAAAGCCAATGGTACCCAACTATCAAAAGATATAGTGTCTGGACTCTTAAATCTTGAAAATTAACAAGTGACCATCTAGCTCAGAAGCAGCAAAGCCCACATGGAAGAAACACACCAGTCTGTGTGACCACGAGTTGTCAAAGGGATATGGTATCAATTATCAAAGAACTAAAAATTATATCATTATAAATGAGGGGGAGTACAAATTGGGCACCCAAAGCCCATCATAGTTAAAATGACATCCCCTTACAAAGGAATTGTAGGGAAGAGATAAGCCAGTCAAGGTACAGTGTAGTAACAATGAAATATGCAACTTTCTTCTATGCTTCCTCCCACCCACTATTATGACCCCAATTCTACCTGACAAACCCAGCTAGACCAGGGGATGTATACTGGAGTCAAAAACATGGGGAAATTAGGATAGATGATTCATTCAGGACCAGTGGTGGAAGTGGTGATACCTAGAGGGTGGAGGGATGGTGGAAAAGAAAGGGGGAACCAATTTCAGGGATCTACATATAACCTCCTCTCTGGGGCACGGACAACAGAGAAGTGAGTGAAGGGACACATTGGACACAGAACAATAAGAAAAAGTTATAACAATTTGTAAATTATTAAGGGTTCCTGGGTTAGGAGTGTGGGGAGGGAGGGGAAATATGGGGAGCAGGTACTGGGGGCCTAAGAGGAAGGAGGATGTTTTGAGAGTGATGACAACAAATTGCAAATGAGGTCTGCATACAATTGATGTATGTATTGATCGTGATGGGAGTTGTATGAGCCCCCAACAAAATGATTTATAAAAAAAGGAGGGGGAAAGAATGGCTTATACCAAGGGCTCAAGTAGAAAAATTTGGAAATGAAGGTGGCAACATGTGTACAAATATGCTTGGTACAAATGATGTATTGAATGTTATAAGAGCTGTAAGAGCCCCCAATAAAATTATTTTTAAAAAAAAAGATAATGCTACTGTAACATTCCTGCCTTATTAATATTTCGATATTTATTGCTTTTTATTCACTTTACCTGGGCTTCTTTTGATGGCTCTTTCCTCCTAGCAGGCTTTATCAAAGAAACATTGGTGACACACGGAGGCTGAGCACTTCACTGCTAACGGAAAAGTCAGCAGTTGGAACCCCAGAGTCACTTTGCAGGAGAAAGAGGTGTCAGTCTCCTTTTGTGAATGTCACCTCTGTGGAGATCCTGTAGAGAAGTTATGCTCGTGCTAGGGGGTGTTGTGAGTCCCAGTGAACTTAGTGGTTCTCAACAATACCAACAAGATTCACTATTAATGCAGTTAGTTTAAGCTATTATAGATGACAACTTTTGGAATGCATTCTATGTATTGAATGACTAATTTGCAAATCAGTAAAAATTAATCCAATGGTCCATGCAATTTATTGCTTATCCTACTAAAGTTCTACTGAAAGATAGAAAAGATATGAGAAAGAAGCAGTAATAATGTCTTTTATGCAATATGAATAACAAATATACAATTTGCTACACCAGTGAAGTCTTTGGTTTCTTTTCAGCAAATATAGAATTTCAAATTGAGCAAAGATATGCTTTTGATTCCTACATCTCAAATTATAAAAATAAATAAATGTGGCTTAAGTAAAGTATTATTCTTTACTGTGAAGGCCAAGCAAAGCTAGGATATATGTGATTCTGGAATCATGCCCGAGTTGAGATTTCCTCATCTGTAAAGTGAGAGGAAATATATGCTATTTCTTTTTCTCAAAGAATAAGTAAGATATTTAAAGCTTCTTAGCAACTCTGGAGTTGCTGTCTAGGAACAAAATTAAATTCCCTGTTTAGGGAGTTTAAAGTTTAGCTTAGATAAGAGATGTCCATATTGCTATGGGGAAATTAAAAGGAGACCATAATCAGATTCTTGAAAAGAAAGAGCTTGCTTTACACTCCTGTCCTCACAGCCTTATAAAGGAATCAGCCACAGCATCTTTGTCACTTAACATTTTTTTAATCTGAATTGACAGATCATTGGAGAATAACTGTAGGGAATAATCCCCACACTGGCAAAAGGAATGTATTAAATCAACCATGAAAATAAGCACTGGCCCATTTGTCTGTAACCTAAAAGAAATATGAGTGAACACAGTGCTGTATTTAGACCATGCATACTAACCATTGAATTGCCTGTGCTATTTTCTCCTGTGAATCTCTATTAAAGGGAAAAGCAAATGTTTTGTCTTCTTCATTTAAATGATTATCTTATTAGCAAAGGAATATAAAATAAGCATACTTCTCCCATTCTCCCATTTCTATAACATCTCTTTCAGTAAACACGTCTCTTCATGAAAGAAGTAAAAAAATAAAATGAAAGAAGTAAAAATTTCCTTGGGAAAAGCATATTCAGTAATAATGAGGCATAATTTAATATTTTTAACTGCTGGTGGAAAGAGAATTGGTCTTTTAAGAAGAGGTCATCAATGAAGTTAAATAACTTTTTCTCATTTATGGAGATAAAAAATTTGTAACTGATTTTGCACAAATACTTCCCCAACCTTCTTCCTATTTTACCAAAATATATCTTCTGTCCTTAGACTCATACAAAAGTAAGGAAACAGTGAAGTACAGTCAGAAATAACCTCCCAAAAACAAAACAAAGGAAAAACAGCAAGAAACACTTGATGTTTCACATATCAGAAAATAAGGTAAATCAGAGAACTGGCTTGTAAGGAAAGACCATTTGTTTTTAACCATAATTTTTACTTAGCCTTCTGCCAAACTCAGGAAAGAGGGAAACCAATTATATGTAATATTAGATTTTTTATGGATAAATTTGTTTTCACCTATTGAAAAAATGGATTTCAAATAGTAAATATTTTCATACACAAGCTAGTATTCCCTAAAACTTATAAAAGCATCAAGCAAACAAAAGCAAAGTTTATGTAGAATTTACTCACAGAAATTTTGTCAGAATGCAGATTTAAATCCTTGGATCTCTGATATAGTATTACATTAACACTTGAAGGAAACTGAAAAGTCTAATGGAGAAAGATGGAAGGGGATTATTTAAATCTTGTTTCTTATGCGAGATATTACAAAACTTTCTGTCTTTGGTAGAACTGCAGTGTCTTTTTGATCCCTACAATGTGGCTTGAGGAAAAGAATAGCCACACTAAACTCCATAGAGCCAAATCACAGAGTCAACATGTTTTTTCAGTGTTGTCAGGTGCTACGGAGCAGGTTTCAACTCTTAGCAATCCCACGTACAACAGAGCATTACCTGTCCTGTACCATTGTCACAAATATTCCTGTGCTCAAGCTCATTGTTGCAATCTATTTGTTGAACCATATTGTTGAGGGTCTTCCTCCTTTTTATTGAGCCTCTATTAAACAGGATATGCTGATGGCACCTCCTACTACATGCATAAAGTAGCCAAGACTAAGTCTCCATCTCACCAGTCTCACTTCTAAGGATCGTTCTAACTGCAATTCTTCCAGAGCAATTGTACTCATGCTTCTTCCAGTCCATGGAATACTTAATATTCTTCATCAACACATAATTCAAATAAATGGATCATTTCTTTATTATCATTTTCAGGTTTCTCATACATATAAAGTCCTTACAAGCACCATGGTTTGGGTCAGATTCACTTTAGTCTACAATTTGATGTCTTGGCCTTTTGAACATGTTCAGGACATCTTTTGCAGCAGATTTTCCCAATACATTATTGTGTTTCCTGCCTGTGCACACTGATTATAGTTCCAAGTAAAATGAAGTCCTTGACAACCTCAATCTTTTCCCCAGTGATTGTTAGGCTGTTGCTTATGGGTCCAGATGTGAAGATTTTTATTTTATATTGAATTGAAATTCATATTGAACACTGTAATCTCAGAACTGCTTCATGTAGCACCTCAAGCTCTCATTGTTTTCATCGGGCAACATTTTTCAACTGCGTATCACAAATTGCTCATAGGTTTTCTTTCAGTCTTAATGTTATTTTCTTCTTCAGATAGTTCAGTTTATTGAATTGTTTGCTCAGCATGCAGATTGAATAAGTTTGGTCAAGTGATACAGTCTGGACATATCCCCTTTCTGTTCAATGATTGTCTCTTGGTCTGTGAACAGGTATCACATGAGTGCAATTAAGTATTCTAGAATTCCAACTTCTTGCCATGTTTTTCATAATTTTTTATGATCCACACAGTTGAATGTCTTTGCATAGTCTATAAAACACGTAAATGTATTTCTGGTGCTCTCTACTGTCGTCCAAGATCCACCTGATATCAACAATGATATCGATCGATATCCACATATTCTTCTGAATCAGGCTTATATTTTCATCTTGCTTTAAATTTTTATTTTATTTATTTTAATAATGTTATTGACCTGTAATTAACATACCATACAATTGAAGAGTTCAATCATATTAAGAAGGATTGTTTAACAATCACTACAATCAACTTTGGAACCCATCTGCTGTTGATTGCCCATCCCCCCCCCCAACTTTTGTACCCCTGTTAATTTTTTTTTGGCAGCATCACTGCCTCTGGGGGTCATGGGAGCTACCCAGTGCTGCTCCTGAGAGCCGCTGCTGGATTTGAACCGCCAAGCCCATGGGCCGCAGTCCTTCACTCAACCACTTACACCACCAGGGCTCAGCGCCCCTGTTAATTATTAATCCAGTTGTTGTCTTCATAGATCCACTTATTCTGAGTTCCCTAAGAGAAAAACATAAAAAACAAAGACAAAAAAGAGATCCAGCAACAATGTCCCTCACACACACAACAAAATGAAAGCCTCAATTGAAAAGGAAGCAGAGACTATTCAAAAAGTAGAGTAACTTCAGAACGTGTCATATTTAAGGTGTTACATGGAACCTAACTTCAACTGCTAAAATCCATTCTTTGATGCTTTGTGTCTGATATTAAGGCTATTCACATATGTGGACTATAGTTATTGGCAATTCACCAAAGACTTAATCCTTGAAGGGACTCTGCAAAGGGATCTGGAGCTTCCGCTATCATCCATGGTATTCAGAAAACTGGATGCTTAGAATTTAGATTCTTGTACTATACCCTCCTCCAGTTTGAATTTTATTATTTTCAATCCTTATATCATACAGGCTCATGTACTTCTTCCTAGAGGACTCAGATAACTCTTCACTTAGATGGCTGCTTGATTTGAGACAAATCTTGAAGGCTATGAGTGCTGTTGCTTTCATTATTATCATCATTGTCATTATAATTGTCCTTGTATCCAGCTACTATCTGATTTCTTCACCACACTTTGCCATAGCACCTATATCTTCAGTGATCTACTCATGAGGGCAGATATGAAACAGAACCATTTCACAAGAACTAATTGCTCTTAGATTAGGACAATAATAAAGTGAGAACTCAAAATTCACTCGATTGATTATCCATCTTTTTTATTCCCAGGATTTGCATTCCAGTCACCAGTAATTATCATTGCATCTTGATTGCATGTTTGATCAATTTCTGAAAGCAGATATTGGTAAATATATTTAATTTCATCATCTTTGGCATTAATGGTTGGTACATAAATTTGAATAAGGATTGTCTTGGCTGTCCTTCCCTGTGGAGGTGTGGATAGTATCCAGAACCATATTTAGAGTAACTCTTGAAATGTACTTTTTATCAATAAATGTGACACCATTTATGTTCATTTTGCCATTCCTGCATAATAGACAATCTGATTGAGGGGAAAAGACAAAACCAATCCCTTTCATCACATTAGTGCCTAAAATATCAACACTTACAAATTCCATTTAATTTTTAGGAGCCCTGGTGGTATGATGGTTATGTGTTAGGCTGCTAACCACAAGGTCAGCATTCAAAATCACCAGCCACTCCAGGGGAGAAAGAACAGCCTTTCTACTCCTGTAAGCATTCAGTCTTGAAAACCCACAGGGTCAGTTTTCATCTGTCCTATGAATCAATGGATTCATGTGATTGCTATGAATCAATTCTGACTCCAGCAGTGTGTTTTTGTTTTTATTTCATTTTTATGACTTATAATTACCTTAGATTCATACTTTCTAAGTCCATATTCTGATGACTACTAAATGTTTGCAGATGAGTGATGACCATACCATAGAAAATCTCTCACCTTTGTCCACTTCAAGCAGATTTTCTATATCGTTTTCTTTTTCCTTTAGGAAAATCCCATTCTTTTATCTTAAGGAAATTTATCTACTAAGAAATTCCTAGGTTGACACTTATCTCACACCCATATTAAGCTTTGAAACCAATCAAGTGGGCATATTATACTCACTCAAAATTTCTCTTCAACATGAATCAACCACATGAGATAAGTTAGCTATATTAATTGATTAATTCAGTTTTATTAGGAATAAATGTAAAATGTTTATTATTTTCTACATTTATTCTATTTATTGAGAAATTAATGGTCCCTGAACTAAAAATAAACATAATACACATCCATTAGCAGATAGATCAGATGATAGCCAGATGGGGAATCTTTCAATTATAAAATTGTCCTGCCCTTTTTAAAAAAGACAGACACTTTTTGTTTACTTGAAGATGGTTTCCTTATAATGGTTACTACCACATATAGATAAGTTTGTGTCAATCAAAAAAAAATGATACACTTTTGAGACCAAATGAATTTGGACAATACTAGATATAGTAATCAACAAATCACTTTAATATTGAAATTATAAATTATTAGTATTTGAGTATAGTATTCACTTCAGTTTCTAAAACAGGTATGAAATAATGTTTCCCAGATTTTTTTTACCATAAAACACTTTGTCCATGGAACATATCTAGACACTAGCATTTTATGGCATAGTCTTTGGGAAAGTTATATTGTTGACTTTTCAAAACAAGGTTCATTCTATGACAGGGAACTCAAGTTAATTCACCTGTCAACATTTTGGGTCTCAGCCAGAAAAACCTGATGAAGAAACTTAATCTGTTAGTGTCTTAAAATGGATCAGAACGTAACTATATTTTCACAAAAGAGATTCTAAAACCAGAATAGCTATTTGATTTATAAATAAAAATATAATTTTAAAGAGTCTTGATATTATTACTCTTTCAGAAAAATGTTGTCTGCTTTTAGACAGGCTTCAGGGAAATCCATATCTTGTCAGAAGGTTGCCAACAACGTATAAGTACAGAAGTGGACATATCAACTGAATTGAGACAGTTTATCATGTAAAAGAAGTCTTCGTGGCATTCTGGATTACTCGATGGTCTGCTAACCATAAGGTCAACAGTTTCAAAACACCAGCCACTCTGTAGAAAAAAAAATGAAGCTTTCTAGTTCTGTAAGAAGTTATGGTCTCAGAAATCCACATAAGCAGTTCGACTCTGCTCTGCAGAGTTAAGGGTGAGAATTAAGTCAGCGATAGTAAGTTTGACTTTGGTTTTGATTTTGATCCTTCCTCATTTATATTCCAAATTTTTCATCCCAATCATCAGTCATTACCAATTTGTAACTGCAAAATTCTTTAGTTTCTTCATCATTAACTTTAGCGGTTGATGTATAAATTTGAATAATAGTTGTATTCACTCGTTTTCCTTTTAAGCATACTATGTTATTTTACTACAGAAAGCATTGTAGTGCGAGATAGCTTTTGAAATGTCATTTTTGATGATAAGTGCAACACCATTACTCTTGAATTCATTATTCTTAATCTCATAGATCATTGGATTATTAGATTCAAAATGGCCAATACCAGTCCATTTCAACTCACTGCTGCTTGGGATATTGATTTTTACATATTCTACTGCAGTTCTGGTGACTTTCACTTTTTCTCAAACTCATTCTTTGTATATTCTATGTTCAGATTATGAATGTATGTGTGCAGCTGCTTATTCTAGCTTGTTTGCCCCATCATCAAATTAAGGTAGCAAATGCTTTATGTCAGCCGCATTATTAAGGTTAACTCTACTGTGAGGAAGAATTTCTTCCCCAAATCAGTATTCCTCTGCTAATCATAAGTTCCATTTGCTATGTTTTCAGATGTGGTTTACCTGTTCCTTCATCCTAGTCTCAATCTGGAAGTCAGTAGACACTGGAACCTGTCCCCTATAGTTGCTCCTTCTAGTATTTGCAATATCAGTGGCATAGCTTCCGCCATCCCAGAAACACACAATGGTCCCACGATGACAAACTTTGACAAATGTTTATTACTAGTCATTTAAAATACTGTACTTCAATTTGTAGAGAGCATCGTGCCTCAGAGGACTGAAGTACATAGAGTTTATGTCCCATCTTCTGTAACCAATGGTTCACTGATATAAGAAAGAAGTTTTAAAACTAGATAAATTGTGAACTGCATTTTTTCCCAAAGTACCCTGCATTGAGAATGAGGTGGATTTGAACTCAAACCTTTGCTGAGCTTCTTTCCCACCTTGTGCTTCTGCCTGGTTTCTCCTGGGAACCCTCCTTAGTAAACCACTTGCATTCGAAGCCTTAGTTTGGGGCTGGTTTCCTGGAGAATCCACTTTTGGACACCTACTTTATGAGATTGTTTGGGGAGCTTATTGCAAAAATAAAAGTGAAGGGATAGTAGCTGGCACAGATCGTTTAGCTAATAACACGTTAGACATATCCAAGTTTTTGAGACTTATCTTTTGGAATTATAATCAATACATAAATTTATCATGCATGTAGTTTTATTGTGCATGCAATTAAAAATCAATATAGTACATAGAGTTTGTGAACTAATGTCCAGTTCTTGGCTTTACTCTTCACCCCCAGTATATTCCCCTAAATCATTCATATTCAACCATTTCTTGATATCAATATGGACTTTATGTGATTACCACCAGATTTCTTAATATCTATTATGTTTCTTGGTTTATTGACATTATTCATTATCTATTCAATCCCTACTATGGCATATGAAAGTTTAACTCATTAACAACACCCTACCTTCACTTCCCCCATTTTCCCAATAGAATTATAGCACTATTTTTAGTAAACCTTTTTACTTAAATAACAACCTCAGGCTCATGTCTTTTTCTGTCCTTTAGAGAAAAATCTCTTGATTTCACACTTATCATTCCTGTCCTCACTTCACTCCTCCCTCCCATCCTTTCATTTCCTTTTCATTTCTGCATTGTCAAGCATGATAGCATTTATGTTCTCATTAAATCGCCCATGCTCTCTTTATAGATTGCTTCAAAAAACTAAAAGCCATTAAACACCCTTTACCTTATTTTGACTATGTAAATATTGTTTCCTGCAAAGCCAAGAAATATAGTGTATTAAATGTTCTTTGCAGTCTGGACTTCAGTGCTACTTAGAGAATATTCAAATGCATTATCCTTTCAAACTCCACTACGGAACCCCAGTGGCACTATTAGGTAAACACTGAACATCTAACTTCAGTCAGTAGTTAAAATAGTAGATGAAAAAAAAGAAAAAAATAGTAGATGAGACGATCTATTCCAGTAAAGATTCATAATCTCAGAAATCCTATATAAGGTCACCATGAATCAAAATGGACTTGGTGGCTTTAGGAGTGGTCCACATTTTGTTACATACCAGGATCATACTGGTTGTTTTCTATTTCTTAGAACAAAATACTCAGACTTTTATATTATTTGTATTCCCTGGTTCTTATTTCCAGTATTTTTACTATGGGAAGGAAAATAGATGATCTTTAGTACCTTATTACCATCTTCCAACTTCCTGCTTTTTCTATTACTCCATATCCATTCAGTGTTTCTTCTTGAAGCTGACTTCTTATTGT
Source organism: Nesogale talazaci (assembly GCA_004026705.1). Classification (NCBI taxonomy): domain Eukaryota; kingdom Metazoa; phylum Chordata; class Mammalia; order Afrosoricida; family Tenrecidae; genus Nesogale; species Nesogale talazaci. The sequence continues at coordinate 121,583 of PVJH01000405.1, read as the reverse complement.
AATTTGGAGCATATTTGTGTCCTATCTGGATTGTGACTTCCTAGACAACATTTTTTTTAACTTTTTTTCTTTTCTTTCTTTAAAAATCAATATATTGGGGAATTGTATAACACTTATCACAATTCATTCATTCATTCATTCATTGTGTCAAGCACATCTGTTCCTTTTTTTGCCATCGTTATATTCAAAACATTTTCTATCCACTTCAGCAACTTTGTATCAGCTTCTCATTTTCCCCCTCCCTCCCTCAGGAACTCTTGATAATCTATAATTTTTTTCAAGCCTTAGTAAATCACTTGCATTCGAAGCCTTAGTTTGGCTTCGATGTGTCCCTTCACCCGCTTTTCTGTTGTCCATTCCCCTGGGAGGGGACCAACACAACTTTTGTATTTGTTAAAGTTTTAGTGTCTGTTTTCTCCCCATATTAGCAAATTCTTCCAAAAGCTCAATTTTTTACCATTTCCATGGTAACTGGGACCTCACACCCCTCCCACCAACACACACACACACACCACCAACACACACACACACACATGGATATAATGGCTGGACCTCATTCCCATTACTCTTTAGTTATACTTTCTGGAACTGCTGGACTGTGGGGCTGCCTTTTAATGCTCCCATTGGCGATATATACTATTTTGTGAATCCTGTGTCTTCTTTCTTCTTGACTCATTATCTTTTTTAAAGATGAATAATAGAAGAAGAATAGCCATTCGGTGTCCTAAAAAAAAGCATGTAGAGATAAGATGTCAGTCTGGAAAATTCCAACATGAGCCTTAACTGGTCTTGCTAGTGAAAGATAGTTTAGTTAGCAACAGAATTCTACACTAGAGATCATTTCTCTTAGAATTTTTATGATATTGCTCTGTTTTTACTAGTGATAAGTGTTTCTTTGTACATCAGCATTATTTTTTCTCTCTAAAATGGTTTAGGCATATAAAATATATTTAAATATGATATTCTGAAACTTCCAGAGGAAAGTATCAGGTATGAGTTATTTTCACCTTACCTCACTGCTGTACTTGTGAACACTGAGTCCCAAATCTCTTGGAAAATTTGCTGGACTGTGAGCCATTTCCTGCAGCTCTTTCTGGGAGAGCCATTCCACAATGTCTTGCCTCTGCTTGACAGTAGGCACTCATCCCTTCATTTTCCAGAAATCATTGTGATCCTTCAGATGCTGACAACCTGCCTCTATCTCATTATTTCCACACATTTTTCCTGTTACTTAACTTTAATTTGGGTACCCCGAAAGCAGCCTTGGTGGCATAGTGGGTTATGTATTGGGTTGTTAAACTCTAGGTCAGCAGTATGAAACCACCAACTGATCCGTGAGAGAAAGATGAGGCTTTCTCTTCCCAGGAAGATTTATAGCCTCTGAAACTGTCCTATAGTATATACTCTGTCCTATAGTGTAACTATGAGCTGGAATCACCGCAATGGTTGTGAGTTTGTTTTCATAAAGCAAGGATTTAAAGGGTGTCTATTCATTATACCCATGCACTGGAAGTCAAAATTATATATTTGAATATGCACTGACATATAGAGTAGGTTTCTTAACACAATGTGTGCTGATGCTCTCAAAACTTTGCATACTATTTAACTGTGCATGTAGAAGCGTTCATGATGCTTTGGACTTAATCTTCTGTAGGATACTCCAAAACCAGGGATATAGGGAAATGTTAATAAAGGCAATAAGGATGAGGGTTTTGCTCCAACATCTAAAAAAAGACACTGAAGAAGATGAAAATTTCCAGATAACTTTCTCTTCTGTCCAACCAATGATTTTGTTTCCATCAGTTTTTGTTTGTTTTGCTAATAGAGGATCAATTTGTTTAAAAGAAATATTCACAAAGTTATACAGATGGATAATAAAGCTATTCAGGTTGAAGGTCAAGAAAGTAGAAACCGGTTCCCATTTGCAGTTATTCCCGAATGGGCTGTTGGGAGCCCTAGGGGCAATGGCTTCTGATCCCCTGGGACAGTTCTTTAGAATGCAGATTTTGCTCTACTCTCCAGGATCTACTTGTATAACAAGCTCCCAGGTGATTCTGATCCATAATGTGAGATAGGCTGCTCAAAACTGGTGAAAACAACTGACCTCAAAAAGAAGCTTGGAAGATTCAGACAATATATGGAAATACATAGGGATGTATTCAATGGGAAAATTTCCTCTTTGTTTTCTTCTGACATCTCAAGAGACATTTATATCCCTGCCTTGAATGCAAATTAAGGATTCTTGCGGCAATATTTCTGGAGCTGATCACTGTGATCAAGTGTAAGAGATGGTTGCACATCATAATCTTTGAGGCAGGGAGTATTTATTTCTGACACTATTGCCCAGGAAAAAGGGAAAAGATTTCTCAGAAAGTTTGTAAATTCTGCACTTTTTCAAAATCCCCAGTCATGCTGTCTTCCAGATACTTTGCAAAATTTCTGTTTTCCAGTACAGGATGTACCTGAGGGCACCAGAATGCCTTAGATGTTATAGATGTGTGTGTCTAGCTTTATTAGTATCTCTCATTGCATTGTTCTAGACTGTTTTCTTTCTTCTTTGAGAAATGTTAATAAAAAACAGTCATAAAGATGAGGCAAAGAGAGGAAGACTTTAGCTGAGAGTGTAACCCTTTCCTTTCTGGTGACCTATAAGTTCAGTAAGATTCTAAGGACAGGGTTGGTCTGAGAACCACTCCCCCTTGGTAAAGCCAAATTCAGATGGAGAACACTTAGCTGCCACCCAGTAATACTCTCAAGATAACATGTCATATGGTCCAATGAACAATAAGAGCTAATGCCCTACTCGATTGCTTTTCTTAAACTGTCACCAAGGCTAAGTGCTGAGTTGCTTCCTCCTTATGTCTAAGCACAAAAAAAAGTGTCCCCTCTGATGACCAAGGCAATCTTGTGGAGACCATCACAGTGTACCCTGGCTCTTTCCACCTCCCCTCCACTTCCTTCCCACCATCCCTTGCCATGAACCTTGTAATACTTGTGACATATAACATCCTTTTTCTAATGACATATATTTATGTTTCATATCATCAGGCTTTAAAAAATATCTTTTCTGCTGCAAAGAGATATAACTATCCACTTTCCCTAGGGCTGAGTGCTTCATCACTGAAAACACGTCTTTAAAATTGGACTCTGTAAGCCATGTCTTTTGCCACCTCTTCAGTCTCTTGCTCTGAAAGGTATAACATTAGAAGGTCTAGATAGAGTGAAAGAAAAACATAGAATGAAGATCAAAATCATAAAAGGGAGCATGTTTACTGCTGGGACAGAGACTGGTAGAATCCTCAAGACACTGACCCATAGTCACTCCTCACATCCGGAACTGAAATCACCCCATTACTCAATTTTCACCCCACCAATAGACATATCTATAAGGGAATCTGAACACATGTTATAAGGGAGGTCAACACACCTTATAATAACCAGCCCCTGGTGATTTTTATAAAGCAGCATTTACCCAAGAACAAAGTTCCGGAGGGTTAAGGCCAAAGGAGGAATGGTAATAATAAATGCAGGGAGGAAGTAGGATAAGTGATGTTATATTGACGGGGATTACAATGAATGTGTTGAAACAATGGGTATGAAATGCTGAATGGAAAACTGATCTATAAACATTCACTCAATTCACAATAAAAAGTAAAAATAATTTTTTTAAACCAAGGCTTCCTTCTATGAGGGAGCAAGTCTTCTGTTGAACTCCTGAGGGAGAATCCACTGGTGTCTTGGTCTGTGCAAGCTGTGCTATGTTATGCCATGCTAGGCCATGCAAAACCATGCCACTCCATGCCATGCCATGCTGTGCTTTGCTATTCGAAGTTGTTCTAGAAAGCAGTTGACCTAAGATGGAGTCCTCCTTAGCACTCACTAACTGTATAAACTTGAGAAGGTCATTTAACTTGTCTGGGTCCAAGTTCTAATTGAATATCATGGCAGGTAATATTGCCATATGGCTATCTTAAAAGAGCTAATCCAATGAGAATTATTTTCAAACACCAAAGCACTCTCATATATTGAAATCCAATTATAATGCCTCTGTTCTTCAATGATGCAAAGTATTTTGCTCCCAACCAAGTCTTCTCTAGGCATTCCTAAAAGTTTCAGAGCAAGTCTTACATGTGCCTAGGAATAAATTGGACCCATGAGTCTCCAGTACACATAGCTTTGCTCCTTGTGCTGCCCAGAACCCTGCTGTTCTTCCCATGTTAGTGACTGCCCTAAACCCTCAGGACCACAAAGCCATACCGAGTGGGGAAATAATCTCTCTCCCCTATGTGGCTTTGCAAAGCCCAGAAGCTTGGTCTTCAGTGTGTGTGTGTATGTGTGTGTGTGTGTGTGTGTGTGTGCATACAGAGAAGCAGGTTTTTTTGTTTGTTTGTTTTTGTTTTTTAAGCATCATCATTGCTGTGATAAAATGCACATAACATAAAATTTACCATTTTCAAGGTATACACTTCAGTGATACCAAATAGATTCACTATGCTATGCAATCACACTTCTATCTAGTCCCAGAACATTCACATCGCCCTAAGGGAAGCCTTGTACCCTGAAAGCAGACATTTCCCTTTCCCATCTCCACGCAGCCTGTGGCAGTCCCTGATCTACTGCTATTTGACTCGGTGGCTCGGCTTCTTCTGGCTATATCATCAAAATGGAATCACACCCTGTGTGGTCTTTTGTATCTAACTTCTTTCACTTAGCACAATGTTTTCAAGGTCACTCTTTTGTCTTTTCTTGGCGCTCTTTTTATCCCCCAAACCCAGACTTGAACCGTGCAATTTTGTGGGGTCGAAAACCCGATCCCACTGGCTGAGCCCTGGTGGCGCAGTGTTTGTGTATGGGACTGTAGCCCACAGGGTTGACAGTTCAAATCCAGCAGCAGCTCTCCAGGAGCAAGGCTGGGCCTCCTACTCCCACCAGGGCAGTGATGCGAAACAAAACAAACAACAACAACAAAAAAGATCCTACATCCTCCCTCCTTAAAATGGGTCCTCTCTTCTCTGCAAACATATTTTTGTGAACTATGTGCTCATGTACATACCAGCAGAACTGCACTCCTGCCCAGAAGCCTTTCTGACCCAAGCCATGCAAACCTTTGCCAACCATGCCCATGTATGTCTAAACCTAAATAGTCCAAGAAAATGATGAAATTGGGATCTTGATGGAATTATTAAAACATTATCACTTTAAACTTTGCATAAAGTTGATGAGTTGCTAAGAATCGTGCTCCTCTATTATTTTTGTTTTCTGTGAAAAGGTCCCTTAAACCAAAAAAGCCCAACTTGGCCATCAGACTGTTAGCAACCAATAGAACGGGGCAGAACTGTCCCTGGGGGGTTCTGAGACGGTATCTCTTTAAGGGAGGAGAGAGTTGCTTCAGTCTTCCACAAAGTGGAAGAAACTCTGTGCAGATGTCCCATGACTACTGAGTTGACTCCAACTCAGGACCCCACAACACAGTGTGAACTGCTCCATAGGGTTTTCTGGGAGTGTCAACCTGTCTAGGAGCAGGCAGCCCCATCTTTCTTCCATGTAGGTGTTTGAACCACCAACCTTGCACTTAACAGCCCAACAATTAAGCTGCAGTAGCACCAGGGCTCCTCTGTAAATGTTGAGAGCCAAGAAACTTTGAGAGCCAAGTGCCTTTGGAATAGTTATATTCTAGAGTCCTTACGGTTACCATGAGTCACAGTCTACCCACAACAAGAGATCCCCACTCCCATCGGGCACTTTTGTCATTCTCCAGAATCTCCAATGGACTTGTTCTTCAAAGGAGGGTGCAGGCGATGCTTTCCGTTCTCCCCTCTCCTGCCCTGGAAGTGATCCTTTACAGCTCCCCTCCATTATAATTCTGATACTTTTCATCGTGCACCTCCATTTAAATGTGGGATCACTGAAGGAACCTTTAACAGAGTTTCAAAATGAGAACCTGTTTCTAATTTACAGCTGGTATAATATACAGGCTTCATGGTTACTCCTTTACCAGACTAAATTATTTACACAGGTAGTTGTAAGCCATGGGTTTGGTCATACTGCTTTCTCTCTCTAAGAAAGTCAACATTTGTGCAATGGGGTTGTGCTTCTTTTTCACAATTGTGAAAATTTTCTACATTTTTCTGGCTTCTAAAATTTCTAAATACCCTACTATGAGCTTCTGCGACTCTATTATTGTTTTAGAGCCGCCATTGTGGTAGTTAAATTTTACATTCATCCTAGGGTTTAATCAGGAAAAGGCATAAATGCCAGGAAAGAAAGTAAAATCTTTAATCTTACACATATAAGCCATCAGTTTTCTATCCCAACAAGCATCATTTTATCTGCAAACATTCTTTGTAGCTCATCTATGTCCTTGTACCCACTTGTCTTTATTCAGCTTTTGTGTCCATATTTCAATAATCTTTCTATAATGACTCAATGGTATACTCTGTGTTTTGGCACTTTTTAGTTTCATTCTCATCATTATGCAGGGGATTTGTAATTTTCAGGGAACAGTTAGAGTATCTGAACATATTGTATTTTCTTTCTTTCTTTTTAACTTGCAAGTACCTAATTAATTAAGGTAGCTTAAAGGATTTTGCTTTGGCTTAAACCTTTTGAAGAGCCAGTGTGGCACAGTGGCTTGTGATTTTATAGTAGCCTAAAGCACAGTGGTTGCAAAGTACTCACTGGCTCAGCAAAAGAAAGGCCAGGTTACCTTCCTTCCTAAAGATGACAGTCAAGCAAACCCTATAGAGAAATTCTGCTTTATAATAAATACATGGGCTTGCCATGAGTCAGAGTGGCTTGGCTTTTGTTTGGGGGATAAAGGGGGTGGTTTTTTGGTTTTGTTTTTTAATACCTTCCCAGACAAGCTGCTGTCATGGAACAGAAATATCCAAGCAATGCTAATTCCTAGACATAAAGGAACAAAGACACATTTGGGACCATGTCTCATTAGCAGGTTAAGGTCTGCTGCACCTTCCTGTCTGCCAATATCTATCTGCCAATATTCCCCAGTCTTTCCTGTTTCTAAATACTGATTTAGATAAATGCTTTTCTAACCCAAAAGAAACAGTATGGTATTATTTAAGTCAACCATGAAAATAAGCACTGACATATGTGCCCCACCTGAAAGAAATCAGGACAGGCTTGATTTGAATCAGGCAGGAGGCCAGATGCAATCAGGTTCTCAGTGTCCGTAACTTCACCGAAGAAGAGATCTGAGCCACCACCCCTGCCCTCCCTACTCCCACTCCCACCCCTACCCCACCCCACACACACATACTCCATCAGGACCCTCCAGATTGCAGAAGATTCTGGGAGGTCAGAATTGATCTGGGCTCCCAGCTGTTCAGTGAAATGTGATTTTGTACGAAAGTGCAGAAAAGGAGACAATGGCAAAAGTAGGCATTCCCATTAAAGTTCTGATAAAGAGGAGAATGAGTGTTTTCTACGCATACATCGATACCACCTCTACCTCCAGAGTCAGTTTATGAGCCTCCCAGAATCCTGGATTTAGGGGAAAAAAACAGCAGAATGTACAATTGTCATGAGAGTTCTGGAATGACCTAGTCTGATTCTTTAGACTAGAGAGCAGTCACCATCCAACTGGCCCAGAAGGAGCCCAACAGGGTCTGAGAGCACAGAAACAGGCTTTGGAACTGCTGGGAACTGTAGAAGTATTATTTCACCAAGACTTCTAAACCACTTGCATGAGCTGATTCTGACTCATGGCAATTCCACATGTGCTAGGGCCAAACTGTGCCCCACGGAGTTATCAATGGCTGATTTGGGGGGAAGTAGATGGTTTACCTTCGTTTCCATGAGCCTTGGGGGGACTTGAACCACTACGTCTTACAGTTAGCAATGGAGTATACTAAACCTTTGCCCCACCCAGGGATGCCAACACAGAACACCTCAATTGAAATAAACAATGATATTTTAAATTTAATTTATATCAAAGGTCAATTGGGAATGAACTATTGTCTGACTATGTCTATGAGGTGAACTTTCCACTCTTTCTGTTGTTGATTGCCATTGCGTCTGTCCTGACTTATAGCAGCCCCATGTACAACAACAGAAAACAAACACTGTCTGGTCCTGCACTATCCTCAACAATTTTTGAGGCCATTGTTGCAGCCACTATGTCAATCCATCTTGTTGAAGACCATCCTCTTTATCCTTGCCTCGCTACTTTACCAAGCATATCCTATGCCAGGGACTTGCCTCTACACATATTCCAAGTATATGAGATGAAGGCTTGTCACCCTTGCTTCTAAAGAGATTTCTGGCTGCATTTCTTTCAAGACATGTTAGTTTGTTCTTTGGGCCATCCATAATACTTGCAATATTCTTCACCAGCACCCAAGTAAAAATGGAAGAACTTTTCTTCTGTCTTCCTTATTCCATGTCCAACTTTCGCATGCACATGAGACTATTGAAAATGCCATCACTTAGATCAGACATACCTGAGTCCTCAAAGTAGTCTGCTTATTTCTCAACACTGAAGACGTCTTGTACAGAAGACTCACCTGTCATTCGATCTCTCGACTGCTGTTTCCACCAGCATTTATTAGGGGTGCAAGCAAGATGCAATCTTTGACAACGTCAGTCTTTTCTCCATTTATCATGATGGTCCCTCATGGCCCAGTTGGGAGGATTCTGGTTTTCTTTACACTGAGCTGTCAGCCATAGTGAAGGTGCCATCCTTGATCCTGAGCAAGTGTTTCCAGTCCTCCTGACTTTCAGCACACAAGGTATGTCACCTGCATTCCCAAGGTTAGTAACATATCTTCCTCCAATCCTGACCCCACGGTCTTCTTCCCATAACCAGCTTCTTTGATTAGGAATCCACTATTTCTTGGATCTAAAATTATTCAAGACCTATCACCTCTGTCCCTGACAGTTCACCCTCCATACTGCTACTCAGAACTGGTCCTGAGGTAGGAGCAGTATCCTCCTGAGCCCTCTCTGCACATGCCCTACCGTCTCTGCGCACGCTGCTCATGTCTTGTCTCGTCATCAATGATTCCCTCTCCAAACTTTTTGATCAGTTTCGCACCATTGATAATTTAGTCAATTAACACATCTATAGCACACATCTACCATTGGCAGGGCTCCCTAGCAACTATCCCCAAATTGTGTGTGTATGCAAATATTAGCTTCCCCAATAGATTGTGAGCTCCCTGGAGTCAGAACAGTGTCTCATTTTAAAACCTATATATTACCTGTAATCGTACTGGTTATCTAGCAAATGTTCAATACATCGTGCAAAATGATTCTCAACTCTTCCTAGAATGTCACTGGTTGATTTTCTTACAAAACTCCTCAGGAACCCTTAATATATGGTTCCATGCACACATACTTCTCAAAGCATATTTGTTATATGAAGACAGATGTATCATATGCCATTTTACTGAGCCACAAGATTTAAAACGAGATTTTGGTTTGTTTGCAATTGGGCTAGTGATCCTGTAGGTTAAGCATTTGACTGCTAGCCCCAAGGAGAGTGGTTCAAACCCACCAGTAGCTCCCAAGGAGAAAGGGGACTGCCTGCTCTCATAATGACTGACAGTCTGAGAAACTTTTACTAGGGTAGCTGTGGGTCGGCTTGCACTGTATGTCAAGGGGTTCGTTTAGTGTTGCAAACTCAAGTTAGTGCCTTTGGATGTTTTAACTAGTATTAAGATGAGTCAGAGCAGGAAAATGATGCGGTCAAGTCCTTACTGGCATCAAGTTAATTCTGAGTCCCAGAAACCTTAAGGACAGATTAGAGCGGCCCCTGGAGGTTTCTAAGTTTGTAGATCTTTATGGAAAAAAGAAGCTGCATTTTGCTATCAAGGATCAGCTAGTGTGCTTGAACTGGCAACTTATGGTTAGCAGCACAACTCACTATACCACTCAAGGTTTTGTATTGGACCTGGGTGTTTATTTGCAGGCTTGCTGGAAAGCTTCTTAGACTAACATTCAGACAAAGTAGAATGTGAACCTATTTTTAGTGGGAATTTTCGATCAATCTTTCTTGGGCCTAAGTGTCTCCTTGCCACAGACATTGTTCAATGTCTGGTGAGCATATGAGAACAAATTCAGTGTGCTCAGTGTAAAGACAACGGTTCCCACGGACTCTTACTTTCTGTTTTAAAAAGAAAATCCTGAAAGATGATTTCATTCTCTGGGCCACTGTCTGCCTTTCAGGTGTGAATATGTCTAATCATCTTGATAATGGAAAGACATATAGAAATGCAGTAAAAAAGAAAAGAAAAGAAATGCAGTTTACAGTCAAATTTGGCTCCCTATTCAGAGCCTTCCAGTTTGGGAGGAGACTCATATCTTTCATTAGGCGACAAAAACTCAGACTCAGAGATTTGACTCTGAAAACTAAGAAATATGTGCTATCTTTAACTTGGGAGAAAAATGTTTTTTAACTGTAGAAACCTGAAGCCAGCATGTCTAAGCACATTGCCAGAGGTCTGATACACTCACTGAAAATGATACCATTAGTGGCATTGGCGAGGAAAAAGAAATTACCAGAAATTTGTTTTTCTGATTTTTAACTGCACTAGAGCATTCACCAAAAGAATGAAACTGGGTGAACTTGAAAAAGTTAAAGCCATTCTCAAAAGCGTGTGTGTGTGTTTCCCAATAAGGATGAAAAGAACACATGGAAGAAAAAGTTCTGAGAATCAATCTCCTTTCCCAATGCACTTCCTTGGCTTCCAACTGGTCAATACTTTTCAAAGGCCTGATGTATTACATTCTGACGCTCTCAAAATGTAAATATTCTTACAATAAACGCTCACATGTCTTACTGTGTCTAACTGAAAGGTCTCTAGGTAGCGTTTACTGCGTGGTGCTCCACGACAAGCCAAAAGGTGGTGGTTATAACCGTCCCCCTCCGCACTTGGCAAGAAAGCCCCGGGGGTCTGCTTCCTTAAAAACTTCTAAACCAAACTCACTGGCAGCCAGTCAACTCTGAGTCTTAAGGACCCTGTCAGACACACATAAATGCCCGCTGTGGGTTCAGAAATGTCCCCTTCTGGTTTCTGAGAGTGTCACTCTTTAGCGGATAGAAAGCTTCAGCTTACCAATAGGAAAACCTCATAGAGCAGTTCCACCCTGTCACATGTCAGAATTGACAAAACACCAATGGGTTGGGGTGTTTCACCAAAGAGTTTAAGTCGGGGGGCGGGGGGCAGGGCGGGGGAAGGCAGCGGGAAAGAACTTTTACTGAAGGAGAACCCTTTGAACTTGCACAAGCCAAGCTGCTAAAGGTGCAGCAAGATATTTTGTCCTATGTTTTTCACCTCCACATTCACTTTCTTTCTTTGCAGCTACCTCATCCCTGAACTCCCAACTCCAGCAGCTCCAGCAGCTCCAGCAGCTCCAGCAGCAGCAACAGCAGCAGCAGCAGCAACAGGGGCAGGGCCAGGGGCAACCTCCCCAGGCCACCAGTCAGCACACACCTGCCGCCCTGCAAGCAGCCCCGCAGTCACAGTCGCAGTCGCAGCAGCCCCAGCCCCAGGCCACCCCGCCCTTGCAGCAGCAGCCACCGCCGCTGCCTCCACCTGCCTCACAGAAGCTGCCAGCTCCTGGGTCTCAGCTGCCACAGGCTCCTGCACCCCCTCAGCATCCATCCCATCCCAACGCCCAGAACCAGAGCCAACACTCTCCAACTCAGCAGAACTCAAGCCCCCCTCAGAAACCAAGTCAGTCACCAGGACATGGTCTGCCTTCGCCACTCACACCACCCAACCCTCTGCAGGTACGGAACCCCCTGCCCTCCTCCCGAAAGTTGGGAACATCTTTGCGTGGGATGCTCTCTCCCCCCACCCCCAACAAAGGCCAGCAGAAACAGTATGCAGTTCAGTAGCGTCTGATTCAAATTGATCTCCTAGATGCAGGGAAGAAGCAGCAAATAGCGGGCAACTGGGGGATGCATGTAAGCACACCAAATAGGAGCCCATTGATGTTGCCCTCCAAAGGATAAATGTTATCTGCTTCCTCCTGTGAGAGGCCGGCACTGTAAGTGCACTTGTAGCCAGTAATAATTCCATTTTATGATACTTTTTGAAGGCAGCAAAGATAGCATCCAATTAAAATTATTACTAGCACAGTTTTGTGGCCCCGCGGAGAACTGCATAGACTGTTCATGAGGCATGGTGGTTATTTCTCTATATTATGAATACAACAGTGTCTTACCTCAGTACTTGGTGCTCTTTTGTTTCTATTATTTTTTAAAGACTCTCTGGGGTGAGGAGAGTAAAGAAATTTAGCCCCAGTCTTATGTCCCAGATTCCAACCATTGCTTCATCTACTAACAAATATTCTAAATTCATTCCAAGTTCATCTGAAAAATAAGTCCTCTGATCAGATAGTTAAGCATTGCTACATCAATTACTGTGAAGCTGAAGGTCTCAAAAGTAGGTATTTCAGGCAAATCACACAACCTCACCTTTAATCTACTAGCATGGAGGAGAAGTGGGTAGGAGAATCCAAGAATACACATTCTTAACATTGGAAGGCTTTAAAATAAGTTACTTCACAATGTAATGACTAGGAAGTTCACACTTCCAATCCAGAAATTAATAGTTCAGCAAAGTCAACTACTATTGGACTAACATAATGAGCCCCCTCCATTGGAATTTCAGATGATTTAGTGCATATAGAAGTACAGTTTTCTTTCTCTCTCCCCTTCCTCTCTTTCTCTCTTTCTTTTATTCTTATTTATACGTGACAAATCCAATGAGTGAGCAGCCTCTCACTCATCTCAAATGTCAATTCACACTCCCCTCACACCACAACACACACACACTTTCTTGGTGCTGGTGATCAGTATAACCCCCTTCAACCTAAAGACTCCAATAAATATGGCACCCTGGATCCTGAAAAATGAAATAAAGAAAATGGGAAAGAATTGTTATGCAGACAGAAATTCAGGTACTTTAGTGATGCTGACTTAATATTTTAGAATTGGCTTACCCTGTTGTAGCATAACTTTGATTCTATGTACATAGAGTCTACTATTGTCCAATTCTTCCTTCAGAAAGTAAAACATTAAGGTGAGATGAATAATGTGTTATGTTTCCTAGGAACTCAAGCCACAGTGACTTGCAGTATGGAATTTTTTTTTAAGTAAGGGTTGAAGGTGTAGTTTTTACAAATCTTACGCCAGAAAGAAACAGCCTTTGACATGGAACTGATACAAACATCAGATTTTAAAATATTCCACTGTACACTTTGCATCTACGGAGAGAGTTAGAGTAGCCAAATTTATAAAAAGCATGATTAGAGTAAATCAAACATTGCCCACATTTAGAATTCACTCTTAGAATTAATGCTCTCTAAGAGCAGTTGAACACCTGTGCCAAATGATTAAACACTCCGGAGTCCATGTTGTCAAAGAAGGTAAAATTGCCAAAGAGAAAAATTTGCCCCTTCCCTCAGGTAGGAGATTACTTAACTCTGTCTCCAGTTGTTGCATATAGTTCAGTTTTCCTATCCTTTAAGGAAAAGTTTTGAGTTATGTGGACATTTGCCTTCCCTGAACACTATCAGCATCTTAGAAATTTCTATTAGTCAGTGAAAGTCCAGTGTAGACAAGCGACAAGGCCAGTTGAATGAGCATTGACTTGACTTTAGATAAAGTGACCACTTGGCCTCATGGAAATAAATTCTCTTAGGAGAATTTCTAAAAATATCCCTAACTATTTCCCCATGAAAATCAAAGGGTCTGTTTTGTTTATGCAATAAATTATGCCTCACCATGCTATTTTCTCCTCTATAATGCTGAGAGACAATCCCACTTTTGAAGTTTTTGGAATTTTAATCAATAACTTAATAAAGACAATGGTAAGAGACTATTCTTATGTGGGCGATTTGATAGTTAGTGATTACCAAAGGAGTGGTTTGGCAAAACTTGAAAAAATACATAAAACAGTAGATATGTAACTAATTCTGAATACATCTAAGTTAAAAAGAACAAAAAGATTTTTTCTACTTACTATTAACATATGTTCAGAATACAAAATTTCACATAATATGTATGCATATATGTATGTGAATATATATATATATATACTGAAATAGCTGTAGGGTTTTTGAGTTTGTGGAACATGAAATGTTTGAACTTTTTTTTTAAATAAAGAAAGCTATTTAAAAGGAATTGCAAAACTAGTCTAACTCTGACAGGTAATGATCTGCATGAACTAGACTAAAGTGTTCTTATTCGAAGATTATTAAGGGCATGCATAACAACTAAATTCATATCAAACAGCTTTTATTTCATTTCATCACTTCAGCACTTTGACCTGATATTTATTTGGGTCTTATATTTTTTATTTTTCAAACTTTGTTTGATAAATTTTAATTTGAAGCTATGCAACTAAGGTTGTCATGGAAAACTTGGATTAAAGTTATTTTGCTTTAAAGATGTTGAAGGATAACAACCATTATTCCCAGAACTGTACAGATGGCCTCATGTTTTCAGAATAGGGAAAAAAATAAATCAGAGTAACTTGCTTAGATATACTTGAGTGAGGTGACTTTTCTAGATTAAAGAATATCAATATTACTGGCCAATTGTAATACTGTATAGAAAAATTCTCTACATAATTCTTGTCAGGTTTTTCAGTAAGATTGTAATATATTTCTCTTTTTCTCAATCCCAAAATAGATTGGATTTATAAAACCAGGCTGTTACTTTCAAGATAGATATAAGTCTATGTAATATTACCACTTCAGAGAAATTCAGCTTGAAGGATAACTTTAGTTCATTAATCTTGGACCTCTTCAGGTTATAGGACAGGAACCCTAGTGCTAGAGTGGCTTGCACATTGGACTGCTACCTTCAAGACCTGCAGTTTGAAACCATCTGGAGAGAACGAGGATAACGATTTACATCCCAGAAACTCACAGGTGGCAGACCTATTCTGTCATATCAGTCATTAGGAGACAGAATTGACTCCACTGTATTATGTTTGGTTTACAAAAGAGAAGGTGGTCTAGCTTGTATCCTATGAGATAGCCCTTGGAGGTCTGTCTTTAAATTCTCCATTGAGACTCAATCCTACCCACCCACAACTTTATTCTCTCCTGAGAGGGAGGAGAAAGAAATTTGAAACACATCTTCCACGTGCAAGTGGTGGCCTCTTAGTGGACTTGGGTAGACTTGGGTATAAAACAATGTCAGATTTTTTTTAAAAGAGTATGAGATTGAACAAAACACATATGTGAGTTGATCTTGCCCATGAGTTACAAAATGGCTATCATTCTATACCCCTTATTTTTGCTCTTATTTTACCTCTTATTTTGCTTATTTTGCCACGAGCCACAGGCTGGGCCAGAATCTAAAAGCAGAAATAGACAGTGTGTTGGGCGAGAGCAGGTCAGAAATGCAAGTGAAAGGAACCGGTTGGGGAAAAGATACAGTCCCATCAGCTCTGGGTAGAAGAAAGAATGTCCAATTTAATTTAAATATGTCATATTGATCTGGAATAAAGACTCCATGGGGATAAGAGTGGTGAAAAAGAATGCTTCCCTTGCGTGACCTTGATATAGCTTTCCTTGGGAATGTTCCTTGGAAATTCTTGTTTGTTCTGGAGAAGTTCAAAACATGTTGTGAAACTCACATGTTCCCTTAGGAGCTATCTGGGGATGATCTGGGCTGGGTGGGAGCCTAACCTTGAAATCGGGATAGAAGGAGATTTTGAGACCTTGGTATAGTTCTGACCTTGTCTCCAACCAGCTCAAAACCTTACACATGTCATTTTACCTCTTCATGTTCTTCGTCTGAAAAGTATGTATTAGCCTACATGGTTTTTAAGGTTCCTCTGAGGTCTCTGAGACTACAATCTAAACATTGGCGCGACTCGAGGATGTTCGTTGGTTCTTGAAAACCTGGTGGCCCTGAAGATTTGCTGAGTATTCTTCAAGGTCAGGTTAATTTCTTCCCACTCAGCTGGGTGGCAGAGTTAACAGAGAGTGGGGACAAGCATAAGATGGGTAATGATACCAGAGGCAGATTTTATCTTAGCCAGAGAGTCCAAATTAAAGTCAAGTTTTTATCTGCAAGAGTCACCGCCATAGGCTCTGGTCCCAGATTGCTTTTCACACCTATGCATTAGAGGAGCTTAGAAAACCAAATACTGCATTTAACCTTAGCCTTCTACCCACCGTCTTGCATGGCAGGAAGCAGGCTAATCATTTCCCTTTCTTCTTGTAGTGCACATTTTAATAAAGAATAGAGGGAGAGATCAGGGAAAGCAGTTAGGGGAGAGAAACTATCTGTGCTGGGATGAGAAATGAGGGGTCTGGTCACCTCCTCAGAGGGGCCGAGACTGGAGAGGGACTTTAAAATGTATCCTGAGCAATGTACATTCGCTACTGGAAAGCTTTTGTGTGTGCACCCTCCTGTTCTCATTGGGGAAGCTTTCTCTCTCACAGATATTTCAGTGCAAACTTCCCAAGTATGTCAGTGATGGGGGAATCATAGTACCTGGTCATTTTTTTAAAAGAAGCCCTTGGGAAGTAATTAGACTTATGGGTCTTAAACGACTAGGCTCATACAAGGCTTAACACAAACCATACCTCCAACTATTGTGTCAAGCACATTTGTATATTTGTTGCCCTCATCATTTTAAAAACATTTTCTTTCTACTTGAGCCCTTGGTATCGGCTTCTCATTTTCCCCCTCTGTCCCTCGTGAACCCTTGATAATTTATAAATTACTATTACTGTTATTTTCATGTCTTACAGTGTCTGATGTCTCCCTTCACCCACTTTTCTGTTGTCCATTCCCCTGGAAGGAAGTTATAGGTAGGTTATTGTGATAGGTTCCCCCCCATCTCCCCTCAGCTTCCCCTCCTGGTATGTCTACTCTCAATATAGGCCCTGAGGAGTTTACCTGTCCTGGATTCTCTGTGTTTCCAGCTCTTATATGTACCCATATACATGCTCTGGTCTAGTCAGATTTGTAAGATAGAATCGGGATCATGATAGTGGGGAGAAGCATTATAGAATAGAGGAAAGTTGTATGCTTCACCATTGCTACACTGCACGCTGCCTGGCTCATCTCCTCCCCATGATCTTTCTATAAGGGAATGTCTAGTTGCCTACAGGTGAGCTTTGGATCTCCACTGCGCACTTTGTCATTCACAAGGATATGATTTTTTGTTCTGGATCTTTGATGCCTGATACCTGATCCTATCGTCCACCTCATGATCACATAGACTGGTGGGCTTCTTCCAGTGGCTTTGTTGCTTCTCAGCTAGATGGTTGCTTGTTTATCTTCAAGCACTGAAGACCCCAGTCTTAGGCATCATCAACTTTTTTCAGCACTTTTGCTTATGCTCCTGCTTTGTCTTCAGAAAAACAAATAGTTTCCCTTCATGGGCTTCTCTTATAGAAAAGATTCTGCTCACTGGCCCTACCTCTCCAACCTACCCCTCAGGCCGTAATTTGTCTTGATAAGTTTCACAGGATAATCACCCCAAGCTCTATGGATCTAAGTGTTATTATCTTCAAAGTTGCTGTTCGCTGCCATGGAGCTTGGCCCAACCCAAGGGAATGAGACTCTGCTGGCCCCACCGCCATCACCTTGCTTGGCTTCCTATCAAACCACTGTGAGCCATAGGGTTTCCACTGGATCCAAATTCATCTTTGTCTGGAATCTCCGATGCATGATACTATTCAGTTTCATAGCAATGGCAAGTCTCTGCTGATGGCTCTGTATGAGGAGCACTTTGTGGAAACCAAACCCAGGTCTCCCATGGGGAAAGAGAAACTTCTACCACTGACCCACTGACACCTCCCTTCTGTAAAGGAAAGGGATTGCACTATGTATTTTCTAGACCTACTTTAGTTCTATTTGGGGTTTTGTTACACGACCTGAAAACCTGTTAGGTGACCTTTATAAGTCTGATAAGGGTCAGATAGCTTTGAGAGGGCTTCAGAAACTCATGGAAAACATTCCATTATCTTTTGATTTCATTTTTTCCATGAACTTTTTAAAGCCCCCTTGCATGTCTACACAGAGAACCATCACTGGGTAGAAGTCTCCGAGGAAGGATCAAGACTAAGAAAAGGCTGGTGAAGCACTCATCTCGAATATATGCCCCAAAATGCAATAGTAAAGATAGGTGATATATTATGCAATATTTTAAAAAATCCAAATTAATGCAAACACTCCATAATCTACAAAATATAAAAATGGTTTTAGAGATAGTATCAGTAGTGATGATGAGTTATATTGGGGTCTGAGGCAAAAGAAAAAATAATAGAGATATTCTGTAAATGATGAATATGTTGACATTAATTAATTTTTATGACTGTCCCATTAACTGTTATTATCTTGCTTACTGTATTTGGGGGTACACTTATATATTGTGTTCCTGCTGGTGACTATCTATGTGAATGAACTAGTTAGCAAACATCCTCTGCAATCAATGCCAGAAGATGTTTTACATGTCTTAGTTCCCCAATGTTACCTTAGCAGATACTTTGAGTGGCTTTCAAGAAGAGAAATTTACTTTCTCACATTGTGGAAGCTAAATACCCAAATTAGAGTCCTCCCAGTGTGAGTGACTTTTGTGGGTCTTTCTTTCCCAGTTGCTTGAGGCCGACATCAGTCTTTAATGTTCCTTGGCATCTGTCTTGCTCAGCCCTCCTGTCTCTTTTTATAGCTCAGAAATGATTAGGATTGCAAAGATATACAGGAGCCCCTGTGGCATCACAGATTATAATTTGAAACTGCAAACTGATCCACAAGAGAAAGGTGAGGTTTTCTTCTCCCGTAAAGACTTAAAATCTCAGAAAGCCACAGAGGGCTGATCCCCGGTGGCATAGTGGTTGTGCGCGGGACTGTGGCCCAGCTCCATGGAGCAAAGGCTGGGCCTCCTACTCCTACCACCTGAGGGCAGTGATGCCCCCCCCCCAAAAAAAAGCCACAGAGGCAGTTGTACTCTGAAGTAGAGAGTCTCCTTGAGTGCTAATCAATCTGATCGCAGTGGGTTGGGTTTTGGTTTACATTGATATGGCCCCACTAGCATAATAAATGAAAAGCTGTACTTTCTAATAGGTCATAGAGTAACCAGATTTTAAACAGGACACCATTGACAGGGGAGGGGAGGGTTCTTGATTAAAAATTTGGACTATATGGAGCAACAAAAATAGTCATAGGATGCAAAAATAGTATTGTAATTTATTTATTTTAATTTTAAAACACCACAGGACATTGTTAAATTGTTAAAAAGCGGGACATCTGGTCACCTTATAATAGAATCATACACATGAGTCAAAAGGCCAGAATCTCAATATACTTCACTCTGCCACCAGTGTGGTTGGAGGTGGGGAGGTGGGGAGGCTTGTAGAGAGGAGAATAGAATCCAATCCATAAGACACGTAAATCTATGCAGCTACTCAGCGAGGTCTTGGGTATCACTTTCTAGTTAAACTTGAAAATTCTACAAAAAAAAAAACTTTGCAAAGTAGATAGATAGGTGCGTGTTTGATCATGGATTGGTGTAGAGAACTCACTATTCTAACCCACTGCCATCAAATTGATTCTGTCATAGCAATCTTATAAAACAGTGTAGAACTGCTTTTCCGCAATTGTGTATTGAGATGTTATGATTCTTTTTTAAATTAGTTTTTTAACATCTCACCACATACAAATCATATATCATTTGTTTCAGTAGTTTAATTGCATTCATAAGAGTTTTGCAATCATCACCACAATGAATTCCAGGACATTTCTTCTTCTTTGTACTCAGACTACAAGCTTCCACATTTTGACCTAATTACAGCTGCAGAAATCCACACTATACTGCCTAATAACAGTCTAGTCCCAACCCCCACCACCCACCCCCCTCCATAGTCAAAGGGAATTCACCAGAGGCTTAATCCTCATCAGGGTCCCTGAAAATGGGTCTTGTGCTTTCACTGTTAACCATAGCTTTCTGAAAACCAGGTGGTCACAATTTAAGCTCTCACATTGTTCTCTCCTCTGGGTTTGATTTATATTTCCTGGAACACATAGGCTTGTGTGCCTCTTTTTATGGACTTAGACAATCTCTCACTTAGATGGCTGCTTGCTATTTAAAAAAAAAGCCTTTAAGATGCCAGACAAGATTCTTTCAGATAGCCAGACACCATCTGGTTTCTTCACAACACTTTGCTATAGCACCATTAACTTCAGTGATGATTTCTTGGGGGCAGGTCTTGACCGTGACCATATCATAAGAACTAATTGTTCTTAGACTGAGACTGCAATTAAGCCCAAGCTCACATATATTCATATATATGGTTTCTACATATTTCTGGTTCATTTTAAAGACATCATTATTATTTTGTTATTTTTAATTAGCCTGGGAATTCAGCATACAGTTGTACTATTTATATTATCATTAACTTAGTCAGTGGTGTAGAATTTAAAACACCATCAAGAAAAGCAAAGTATATAGGAGTTTTTTTAGACCCAAATACTGGATTGTTTATTTGTACAGACTAGTAATTTACGTAATGAGACACTATTTATGCAAACAATAAGGATTGGAGAGTGAGCAAACTTTCTGTAATGTTCATTCACAAAGGCAAAACTGTATCACACATGTCATAAAAGGCAAAGAGATTATGAAAATAGCATATATATGGTAGTCCTGAGATGCCACTTATTGGGCATCCTCCAGGCAAGAATTTTGAACTAATAACTTCCAGTGACTTTCAAGTCCATCTCATTTGAAGTAGTTGTCTGCTTCTTGACACACTGGGGCATTTCAGCATTAGGCCCATGGGAGAATTTCACTTCCTTGTATCTAAGGCCAAGTCCAGTTCATTTAGTGGGAGTTCTGAATTGAATCCTTCTATTGTGTCCCCTGAAAGATACTGTGCACCTTGAGAGAGTCTAAGCCCTGTTTTTCTATAGTACTTGGCCAGGATCACCAAGAGCTGAATAAAAACTAAGTTGTGAGTGTCCAATTAGGGACATGATACTGAGATTTTTCTCCCTTTGGTAGCCTCTACACTTAATGTTAAGTGATTTTCTGAAAGATAGGTTATCCCATCCAGTTTACCCATTGACTGAAGCATAGTCACCTTCTCCAAGGGAGACATTGTCCTCCACTGCACCATCTCTTGACCTAGATGTTCAATAAGGAATATTAGTTAATTTGGAGTGACCATAAAATAATGTATTATGTCAGGAATTGACTCATCTTCTCCCTCTCCTCACATCATGAGAATTAAGGTGAGGGCACCCCTGTCAAAGTCACTTTTAAGACGTACAAATCATGGATTGTACAAATCAGGGGTTCATAAGCAGTAGGCAGTCACACTACCTGGTGACCTGGAAATCTAGAATAGATTAGATCATCTGAGAACAAAAGCGTGCTTTTGTCTTGGTGTTCATTTTTATAGTGGTGGTCTTCTACAATATGTGTTACTTTATGACTAACTAATTTCACTCAGCATGGATTACAGGTCCATTCATATCATGAGATATTACATGGTTTTATCACTGTTTTCAGGGGTGCATAGTATTCCACTGCATATATGTACCACAGGTTCTTTATTCAATCTTACCCATTCTGGTGAGAAGGTTGTTTCCAGCTCCCTGCTATTGTAAATTGTGCCTCAATGACCATGAGAGAGCATAGATATGTTTGTATTTTGCCTCTTACTTCTTTGGGATATTTTTTCATCAGAAGTATTGCTAGGGGGCTGAACCTTGGTGGTGTAGTGGTTGTGTGTGGGACTGCGGCCCACAGGGTTGATGGCTCAAATCCAGCAGCAGCACTCCATGAGCAAGTCTGGGCTTTCTACTCCCACCAGGGCAGTTATGACACAAAAACAAACAACCAAAAAAGAAGTGTTGCTAGGTCATATGGAATTTCTATTACCAATATTATTTTCCACAATGATTACACATGTTTATAAGCTCACTAGCAGTGAGTTCCAATCTCAGTCCAACATCATCTCCCACATTGCTGTTTTGATTTGTGTTAAATGGCTATCATACTGTTTCTAAGGTAATAGCTTACCTTTTAAAAATCATTTTATTGGGGCTTTTACAACTTTTATAACATTCCATACATCAAATGTATCAAGCATATTTGTACAGATGCTGCTATCATCATTTCCAAAACATTTTCTACTTGAGCCTTTGGTATAAATTCTTCTTTTTTCCCCTTCTTCCCCGCCTCATCTTACTTTTGACTTGCTTGTCCCAAATGGCTAGTGATCATGAGCATTTTTTCATGTTTATTAGCCATTTGAGTGTCATTTTTGATGAAGTATCAGTCTTTTGATAAAGTATCTGTGAAGTATCATGTTTTTTGCCCATTTTTAACTAGGTTTTTTATTGTTTCCTTATTGAGATGTTGCAGAATTCTATATGTTTGAGTAATAATTAGAACCTCGTCCTTTGTGTCATTGTTAAATTAGAGTCTCTAATCTGAGGGCTCTCATTTTACTCTTTTAATGAAATTGAGTATTTTATTTTTAGTAGATCCCAGCCATCTATTTTGACTCTGGCTAGGCCCTTAGGTTTATCCCAATTTTCTCATGGGTAATTCTTCTTTGGGATTTATATTGAAGTATATAATCTATCTTGAGTTAATTTTTGTGCATGAGGAGAGATATGGGTCCTGTTTCATTGCCTATGCATATCCAATTTTTTCAACACCATTTGTTGAAGAAGCTGTGGTAGACTGGATTGTCAAGAGAAACAAAACCCATGACACTCATCTATTTATACAAAAAAGCTTTATATCAAGAAGTAATTCTACATCATTAAGATATCCCAGTCAAATCCAACTTAACTCCATTGGTCCCATACTAGCCAGAACCCTGTTCAGACTCACACAGCTGCAGGTCCATGACACCAAAAAGCGAACCAGGATCAGAAAGATCACACAGCAACGTGTGCAGAGTCACATGGATCCAAGGTCATTGGATAAGATTATATGGTTCTTTGATTTATTTATGTAGATTATATTGATTGTTTTTTGAATGTTGAACCATCCTTGCCTCATTGGTATGAGTCCCACTAGATCATGCTGAATTATTTTTATATATCTTGTTGGATTATATTGAATTTTTCATCTATGTTCACAAGCGATATAGATCTGTAAGATGAGTCAGGGGGAGGGGGAAGACAATAATGGTCCCAGGGGAGCAGGGAATTGCTTATGGCCTAGAGTAGTCTAAATGCAATGCTGACGAGGAGATGAGAATATTGCCAACTTAAAGATTGTAGAGATGGCTAAGCTGAGTCCTGGTGACATAGTGGTTGTGTGTGGGACTGCGACCCACAGGGCTGATGGTTCAAATCCAGCAGCAGCTCTCCAGGAGCAAGGCTGGGCTTCCTATTCCCACCAGGGCAGTGATGCCACACACACACACACACACACACACACACACACACAAAAGATTGTAGAGATAGTACAGAAAATATTTTTATTGGAAAGGACAAAAGAAAGGATAGTACTGAATGTAAAGGAATTATAAACTATGTATAGGATCTTGTTTTAAAGAAAGAGAGAAAGATCCCCAAAAGCTGAGAGTCTAAACACTGCGCTGAGAAAGTCTAAGTATGTGCTGGGCAGAGATCAGTTGAGTAGTTAGTCACAGTCCCTAAGAGGGAGTGTCTGAGCACATTTGGGGGGCAAGAGGGACTGGCAGGAAGGTTTAGGCCAACACTCAGCTGGAGGCAAGAGAGTTGAGTAGGGCTATGAGATCTAAGAAGTCAGAGGTCTTGCAGTTTGGAAGATAGAGTGAGGCTTAGAGTTGCCAACTATCCTAAAGGAATAGAGTTCAAGAGGCCCACATTGGACTGAAATTGTTCAGGATATAGCAATCTCCTGGAGGGGCTGAGGAGGAGAGGACTATGCCAAATGACTTGTGTTGAGGCAGGGAGGTCATCTCTGGGGATGGTCTGAGGGTGAGGGTAAAGCAGAAGCCCTCTTCTAGAGCAGACTGTTCCTCCAGATGGTCTGCCCTAGTGCTCCATAAGAAATTTGGCCATGAGGGGGCCAGGATGGTGCTTCATCTGGCAAACAAGGTGGTTATGGGAGTCATCTATATGACCCAAGCTCGGGTCATATGTCTTTTGTGCCAGCCTAGTGGTGCCCACGAGCTGAGCAATACTCACCTTCTGAAGAACACTCCTTAAGAGATGAGGGGGTTGTGGGGGCAGTCCTAAGGCCAGGTGTATGGAGTGCACACCAGTTTGGAAGTTTAGGCAACTTGGTCTGGTGGGAGGAAGAGCTAGGTGTCTCGTGAGTGAACTTGCCATTTCCTTTACCCTCTGCTGCTCCCACCATCTCTGGGTATTGGGGTTTCCAGATTACAACTGAATAGACATGTGAGATCAGTCAGCCATCTTGAACCAGATAACATGTGTGACACTTTTGACTGACATTTTTCACTAAACATAATTGAGGTTTACCTGATAAACGTAAGTAAGTGTGGTGAACATGACCCAAATAAGCATTACTTTAGGGTTACTTTTAATTGGAATCTACCCAATGGCAGTGGCTTTGATTTTTTGTACATCTATACATATACACACACAATATTCTCTCAAAGCAGTCAGGCCATGAAGACCTTGTAAAAGCTATCAGAGTCCACATAGGCAGATAAGACCTTTCTTTCACATGAACCAAACAAAATCTTACTATTATGGACAAGAAAAAATGTTCAAAGTCAAAGTAGTTGTGGATATTGTTACTATAACATGAGAGAACTCCCACTTCTAAATTTGTAGAAAGTGGAAATAAATGATAAATGATTTTTTTCCATGTGTGTTTAGAAGTCTCCTTGTACACTGATGAAAATACTCTGTATGTTTGTTAAGCAAAGGTCAATTACAAGTTAGAAAAGAGCACACATTTATTGCCTTTGATACTATTGCTGAATGGGTTGGGAGCATTATTCATGTCTTACTCATTCATTAATAGGTGAGATAGAAAATCAGTGGAGGGTGTTGGAGGTCTGGTAGGGCTTGATCAAGGGTAATGTAACTGAGTGGAATTACTGAAACCCAAGTGAAGGCTGAGTGTGATGGTGGGACAAGAGGAAAGTAAAAGGAAATATAAGAAAGAACTTGGAGGCAAAGGACATTCATAGAGGTCTAAATACAGGCATGTACATAGGTAAAAATATTTAGATATGATGATGGGGAAATAGATCTATGTGCATATATTTACAAGTTTAGTATTAAGGTAGCAGATGGACAATGGGCCTCCAATCAAGTACTCCCTCAATACAAGAACATTTTTTTTCTATTAAACTGGCATTCCATGATGCTCACCTTCCCTACATGATTGCTGAAGACAAAGCAGATGCATATGCAATTGTGGTGAAGAAAGCTGACGGTGCCCACCTATCAAAAGATATAGTGTCTGGGGTCTTAAAGCCTTCAAGATAAAAAGTGACCATCTAGCTGCGAAGCAACAAAGCCCACAAAGAAGAAACACATGAGCCTGTGTGATTATGATAGGATGTCAATAGGATCAGGCATCAAAGAACCAAAAAAAAAATCACATCATTGTGAATGAAGGGGAATGTGAAGTGTGGATCCAAAGTCCATCTGTAGACAACTGGACATCCCTTACAGAAGGATCTTGGGGAGGAGAGGAGCCACTCAGGGTGCAGTGTAGCAATGACAAAACACACAACTTTCCTCTAGTTCTTAAATGCTTCCTCTCCCCACATCTCCACCCCCCAACTATCATGATCCCAATTCTGCCTTACAAGCCCAGCTAGAGCAGAGGATGTCCACAGGAACAGATAGGAACTGGAAACACAAGGAATCCAGGGCAGGTGAACCCCTCAGGACTAGTGGTGAGAGTGATGATACTGGGAGGGTAAAGGGAAGGTGAGGTAGAAAAGGGGAACCGATCACAAAGATTTACATATAACCCCCTGCCTGGGGAAGGATAACAGAAAAGGTGAAGGGAGACATCAGACAGTATAAGACATGGCAAAATAATAATAATTTATAAATCATCAAGGGGGAGGGAGGAGGGGTGGGGGTGAGGGGGAAAATGAGAAGCTGCTACCAAGGGCTCAAGTAGAATGAAAATGTTTTGAGAATGATGATGGCAACAAATTTACAAATGTGCTTGACAAGTTGGATGGATGGATGCATGGATGGATGGATGGATGGATGGTTGCATGGATGGATGGAGATGAGTTGTATGAGACCCCAATAAAGTGATTTAAAATAGATAAATACAAGAGGTGGAGAAGGAATTGAGAAGCCCAACTGAATTAAGCACTGACTAAAATAAACAATATCAATGTGCTCTTATCCTCTATGTGGCAGTCATGTGCTTATGTTAATTTTATGATTGAAATGTAGGGGTGGAGTCGAGCCTGTTAATCTGGAGATAGCCATTGAGGAGCTAATGAGGCCTCTATGTGGGCATGGGTTTCTCCTGAGACTTCTGGGAAATCTCGTGATATTTCCCTCGTGAAGAGGAGAAGCTATCTCACTGGTTGTTGGGAGTTAGTTCTCAGAGATGATGAATCATGGACAAGACAAGATGGCAGCATCCGAGAAGCTGGAGGAGACGGCGGAGAGAACACACGGCTTTGCCCTGATATAGCCAGACTTCTGAAGCTGGGGTGGCCACATGGAAATCTCTGCCAGCAATGAGTTGCTTCTGCTGTTGATGGACCCTGAGCCCTGGAAGCGAGGAGCCATGGGGGAGACCCCTGCCAGCGCTAGGATTCTGCACCCACTGATCTGTGACTTCGTGAGTTGGAAGGAGACTTTATAGACTGATTTTGGGCATATGGGTTAATATCAGACTCATGACTTTGAACTGGACTGGGCTCAATGTGCTGTTCCTCTTATATATAAACCTTTTCTTTATATCTATATGCATGTCTATAAAATTTGTTCCTCTAGCCTATCCAGATTAACACACTCTACAAGGGACATCTTTTCCTTTTATGAAAGAAAAAAAAAAGTCTCCTTACAATAACTCTCTGTTCACATTAGTGACATTTTAAAGAATTTATTACAAGCATTTGAGATCCAGGAGAAACAACAAAGTTTATATTGCTTTGGGAGTGACGGGGGGAAAATTAGTTTACTCAGAATATAGTTACATTCTGTGAGTGCTTCCTTGTCCTGGTCTAGATTTTGCTGGGTCCTGTTCTGAAAATTAATAAAATCAGATAGAAAGACATTTTAAAAAGCAGGTTGCATGTTTCTACCACCAAATACGGACATTCATGTGAAGGAACAAAAGATTGAAAGGATGCGAGAGTCGAAGCAATCGAGAGACCTTGCATCACTTGAATGTGGCAAGTTCTCGCTTCTCACAGATAGGAGACCCTCTCCTGGTCAAACGGTGGGGCTGCTCCCTAGTGATCTGCAGCAAGCTCAGCAAAGGACCTGGAGCCTCCCAACTGCCTAGTGCCATCACTGTCTGTTGGGTGGAGGCAGATAACTTATCTCAAACCCTATTTGACAGATCTTCTGAAACTGTGCGGAGAATCAAGTTTCAGTGGTAATACAAGATGCTCAAAATGTGCTAGGTAGCACTTCACGCTGAACCAGTAGAATATAGCCTGCATTTATGTTGAATTGAATACAATATTCTAGTGCATTGGTGATCCAGCCTTGTTCATCTCTGAGCTTCAGTTCCTGTCTCACACAATAGGTTTGGGAATCTCTGTGGGCTTTTCAATGGACTTCCCCATTGTTGATTTGCAAGTAAATATTTTCCAGATCACAAAGAAAGCTCTCTAATCATTATCTGCAAACATTTATTGAATACCCATAATGCGCATGTGGTCCTGGAGGAAATTTGCAGAACCAACTCTGTGAAGTCATAAAGAGCACAGATTTTTGTTGTTGTCATTGTTTACCAGTATACTAAAATATTTATTAAAATAAAACAAAATATGGTAATATTTAACAGCATAAACTCAACAGTGGTGTTAAGAACCATCATCACTCTCATTAACAAATGAGGGGAGGCATGCACTGTGCCAATCATGTGACCTGACTGACATTGAGACTCCAGGAGATGGGACTTCCCCCAAGCACACAGCAATCCACAGCATGCAAACAGCCATGAACAGTCAGCGGGCGCATGGGATCATATACAAATGTTCTGGGTAACACACCTTTGGACCATAAGATATGCTCTTGTTTCCCCCTACTTTTAGGAGGGGAAAAGTGTGTCTTATGGTTAAAAAAAATACGATATATCTGTTCATGCTATGGATTTTATTTCTTTAGGGCATATACTGTATATATTTATATATAATCTGAGTTTTTGCAGCACATTTTTAATGCAGTTTTTGTGACAAAATTTGGTGCCTCCATTGCTATTAGGGTTGGCTTTACTAGAGTATATTTGGTACCTATCAGAGAGTTTGCTGGATTTTGCTTTTGTTTTTGTTTTGTTTTTTGTTTTTTGGGGCATCACTGCTCTCCAGTGGTGGGAGTAGGAGGCCCAGCCCCACTGCTGGAATTGAGCCTCCTTCCCAGTGGGCCGCAGTCCCGCGCACAACCACTACGCCACCAGGGCTCAGCCCGGGTTTGCTGGATTTTATGGTATTTCTATTTCCAATGTATTTAAGGTAACACCATATGGTTGTCTTAACTACTATGGCTGTGTGATACGTTTTGAGATTGGAAAGTAAAAGTCTTTGGATTCTGTTCTTCTTGAGAAATGATTTTATTATCCTAGGTTCTTCCCACTCCTTAGGAAATTAGTACTTCATTTTTCATTCCTTTAAAGAATGCATTTAGAGGGCTGAGCCCCGGTGGCGTAGTGGTTGTGCGCGGGACTGCGGCCCACTGGGATGGAGGTTCAATTCCCGCTCACAGGAGCAAAGGCTGGGCCTCCTACTCCCACCACCAGGGCAGTGATGCCTTAAAAAAATAAAAAAATAAAGAATGCATTTAGGATTTAGATTGTAATTGTGTTATATTTAGAGATAACCATGGATAGTATTGGATAATTTCATAATATTAAACCCTTCTATTCATGAACATGGAACATTCTTCAATTTTTGTAGGTTGCTTTTTTATTTCTTATCATAGTGTTTTGCACTTTGCTTGGTACAAGCTTTTTCTATCTTTGGTTAGTCTATTCCTAAGTATTAAATGTTTTGTATTGTTATTGTAAATGTTATGATTTTTGTGATTATTTCTCTAGGAACCTGATTGATTTGTTTTGTTTTGTTTTGTTTTTTGTGTGTGGGCATCACTGCCTCTGGTGGTCATGGGCACTACCCAGTGCTGCTCCTGAGAGCTGCCGCTGGATTTGAACCGCCAAGCCCGCAGTCCCGCACTCAACCACTTACGCCACTGGGGTTCAGCCCTGATTGATTTTTTAAATCTTTTTACTGAGGGCTCATACACAATCCACACACACATCCATTGTAAGTCAAGCACATTTGTACATTTCTTGCCATCATCAAGCTCAAGCCATTTGATTTCTACTCAAACCCTTGGTATCAGCTCCTCAGTTTTTCCCTTCCCTCCCTGCATCCCTCCCTCACAAACCCTTGTTAATTTATAAATTATCATTACTTTGTCCAATGTCTCCCTTCACTCATTACCCTGTTGTCTGTATTCCAGGGAGGGGGTTATATGTAGAACCTTATAATCAGTTCCCCCTTTCTAATCCACCTTCCCTCCACCCTCCTGGTATCACCACTCTCACTACTGGTCCTGAAGGAATCATCTGTTCTGGATTCCCTGTGTTTCTGGTTCCTATCTGTACAAGTGTACATACTCAGATTTGTAAGGTAGAATAGGGATTATGATAGTGGGGGGAAATAAGAACTAGAGGAAAGTCGTATGTTTCATCATTGCTACACTGCACCTTGAGTGCCTCCTCTCCTCCCTGAGAGCCTTCTGTAGGGGATTCCTAGTTGCATGCAAATGGGCTTTGGATCCTCAGTTCACATTCCCCTTCATTCACATGCTTCTTCCATGTGGACTTTGTTGCTTCTGGGCTAAATGACTGCTTATTTGCCTTTAAGCCTTTAAGAGCCCAAACCTTATATCTTTTGAAAGCTGGGCACCATCAGTTTTCTTCACCTTCATTTGCTTATACACACATTTGTCTTTAGCAATTATATTAGGTAAGGGGCACACATGGACATGATTTGTTCTCTGATGCCTGATACCTGATCCCATTGACTCCTCATGGTCCTACAGGCTGGTGTACTTCTTCCTTGTGGGCTTTGCTGCTTCTGAACTGTATGGCTGCTTGTTTATCTTCAAGCCTTTAAGCCCCCAGATGCTATGTTTTCTGATAGCCAGGCACTATCAGCTTTCTTCACCGCTTTTGCTTATGCACCCGTTTTGTCTTGGACAATCGTGTCAGGAAGGTGAGCTTCATGAAATGTCAATTTACTAAAACAAAGGTTTCTAATGTTGAGGAAATACTTGCATGGAGGCCCAATGTCCATCTGCTGGCGTAATACTAACCCTTTAAGTATATGTGCATAGATCTATTTCCCCGCCATCATATATAAATATATTTAACTATGTACATGCCTGTATTTACACCTCTATAAATACCCTTTGCCTCCTATTTTTACCCTTATTTCCTTTTACTTTCATCTTGTCACACCATCACCTCATCCTTCAGTAATTTCTTTCAGTTACATCACCCTTGATCAATACCTACCATGTCTCTTACACTTTCCTTGCCACTGATTGTGAATCACTTGTTGTTCCCTTGTCCCTGGGTTGGTCAACACCACTTCCTTTCCTCCATATCCCCCTCTCCCTTGTCCCCCGGAACCATCAGTCCCATTGTTTTCTCCTCCAGACTATTCATCCAATCTATCGTATCTAGATAGACCTGCAAAGATAATACTATGCACACACAAAAAAATAAGACATAGCAAGACAAAGTGACAAAAGAAAACAAAATAACAACAAAAAAAAGCAATGTCCAGAAAAAAATAAGTAAAAAAATTAAAATAACAATAATGAAAAAAATCTGTAAATAGTTCAAGGTTTGTTTGTTGGTTTCTAGGAATGTACTCTGGTTGAGTCTGATAGGGTGCCACATCCTGGCCCCAGAGTCTATCCTTCTCACGCCCTCAGAATCTCCATGAAGAGCACAGTTTTCAGAAGCAGAATTACCTAAGTTTAAATCCTGGCTGAGTCTCAATTTTCCTATAGGTGGAAGGGTTGACATAATGACTAAATAAATCACTTAGGTGAAAGCATGTAAGTCATCTCTGGGTAGATAACTAGCATTTCAAAATATCAGTGTCCCCTCTCCCCATTTCCTTGACTATCGAAATTGTAATCTAAGGAGGGAAAGGATACTGACAGACTCACTCAAAGTTGAACAAGAAGTAAATAATCCTGGCCTGGCTGGCAAGGTGTGGGGGGGGGGGCTCTTAACAGGAAGTGGTGTAGACATAATACAGCACAGGGCAAAGTCTACATAAAGTCTCATGATAATGTAGATCCTTCAAAGGGTTTCAAAGAAGGAGGGAAAGATTTTAGTTTGGACTCATCAGTCTATTAATGTAATCTTAAAGAGTTCCCATGTGATGTTAGTGAACTTTGGTTTGTCACTATTACTCTGAGCCAAAAATGTGTTTCTTACTTAGTTTACAAAGTCGTAGGGTGCCCTGTATAGATCAGGATCCTAGGGATCACACTTCTGCAACTAACCAGTCATGCTACCCTTGGGAATCAGTGTGCCACTTATAAAGTAAATAGTTAATATTAGATGATCTTTATGTCCTTTCCAACTCCACAGTCTATTAATAAAATAACACAAGTGATATGATTTGGATTATTTGGAAATAAAATATATATATATATGTATTTGAGTACATGAATATTTTGGATATGGACACAGATATTATTGCATATGTGCAGTATCATAAACCACATCACATAGTCAATATTGAAAAAATAGCTCTAATAAGGGAAATACTTATTGAGTACTAGATCATCATTTATAGTATTTATAGTATGATTCCACATTTATAAAATGTGTGTGCTTCTGTGTGCGTATGTGTGGTGTCAGTGTGTGCACTTTTTTGAATTACCGCATGGTATCACAGTTCTAATCATAACAATCAATATCATCTGACAAATGATCACTGTGTATCTGATACTTTTTTAAGTACTTCAATTTCTCATTTTCTCTTCACAACAATCTATGAAGCAAAAAAAAAGTATTATTTTCATCTAGATACAAAAAAAAAACAGTCTCAGAACATTGAAACAACTTCCTAACCATCACTGAGAAAAAAATGGTTCAATTGAGATTCCAGACTTTGTCTGTCCAAACTCAAAGCATCGCCATTTATATTTCACTGCTTCCAAATGTTCATTGTACTCGTTGATAAAATATATATTCTTATTTATTTATTTGTTTGCAAGCAATTTTGAGTGCAAATCTTCCAAAGTATCCTTCACAGAACACTAGCCCAAGAGAATTTTATGGGAAAAAATGCCATAGTTAAAAAAATTATTGCATAAAGTATACTACCATGAGATAATTCCTGAAAAGTAAGACATCCTGCAGTAGATATGCCTAGTTAGCATTACTATAATTTTCATTGATATTCATTGGAAAATCCTTCAGGAAGCACTGCCCTGAGGCTTCCTTGTCTAATAGGGTAAATAACTTGTATAACGATACAATGTTTAAACCAACCTCTCCTCTCTAACATATTCTTCACCACATCACCTTCATTTCCAGCACACCCTGCAAAGTTCAAATCCTTGAAAAGTCTTACATAACACCCCAAGTCAAACCGATTGCCTTCAAACTGATTTCAATTCACAGTCACCCCATAGAACAGAGTAAAACTGCCACTTGGGTTTCCAATAAACTTTTCAAAAATCCACAAATAGTTGCCTCTGTGTTGAATGTTTTTCATGAAGACCCCATATGTGCCAAGTAAAACTTTGCTCCACAGGATTTTTAGTGCCTGATTTCTCAGAAGTAGATCACCAGGGTTTTTTTTCCAAAATATCTTCTGGATGGATTTGAACTCTCAATGCTTTGATTAGCAACTGAGTGCATTAATTGTATGTACTTTGGAATACAAAACTTCTAATACACACATTTGGAGAATGAGGGAGGTCAGGTGTTGCGGAAGATTCTAAGGGCTGGATCAAAGGAATAAGTCCTTAATCAAAGGACAAAGAAGCTGTAAGTGAACTGAAGAAAGGGTATTCTCTCTCCCAATCCTCTTGATGCCATGAATGTATCAGAGGCTTAGTATTCCTTAGTGCCACTTCTTCTCATATCTCTCTGCACTGAGGGGAAGAGTGACTACATTGTGAACAGGACAAATAATGAGCAATGAGGATGTGGAAGGAAATCAGACCAAACTCACTGCAATGGCACTGATTCTCACACATAGTGACTCTCTAGGGCATGGTACTGCTGCCTCCGTGGGTTTCTGAAACAGTAACTTTATGAGAGTAGAACGTCCCATATTTCCCATGGAGCAAATGGTGGTTTTGAGCTATTGACCGTGCACTCAGCCGCCCAACTCATAATCCTCAAGACTTCAGCTGTCTATGGGAGCAACCCAGCCAGGCCTTCCCTCATTGTCCACTCAAAGGACTGGCCCAGATTTTGTCTTCCTGCTTTTGATTTTTCATTTCTCCTTTCCTAACCTTCCTAACTGTTCTTTTGTCAACTGTTTACCCTATTATGTTCAGTTAGTGGATTATTGCACACTGTTCTAGGAAAGGGAATGTTTCTCAGACCATGATATTTATGCAAATAGACTCCCGCATGTGTGTCCAGCAGATCAACTGCGGATTTCAAACTACCAACCTTCCTGTGCACAGACAAGCCTGCAGGCTGTTCCTGCAGGACTCCTTTCTTGAACTGAAAAAAAACTCAAAAACCCAACTCACTGCCATCAAATTGATTCTGACTTACAGTGAGCCTACAGAACAGAATAGAATTTCCTCTGTGTGTTTGTGAGACTCTCGCTTTTTACTGGAGTACAAAGCCTTATCTTTGTCTCTCAGAGCAGCTGCGAGTTTCAAACTGCTGACCTTACAGTTAGCAGGCCAACCTGGACCTACTTCACCACCAGGGCTCCAGCATGCACTCAAGTAAGATTATATGAGACCCGTATGAACCTGATCTGACTCACCTACAAATTTGACTTATCGTCTTATTTAGGCTTAAAGTCCTACTTGGGAATGCATTTTTTCATAACCCGAGAACTGCTTGTGCCGAGAAAAAGCAGAAAAAGACGCCATATTGAGAATGTCCATTCTAGAGTCTCTTCTTTCATGATATATAAAAGGAATCCATATTACAAAGCTTCAAGTGCTCCTTGTAGTAGACTTCTACCAGAAAGAGAAATTCCTTTTGCTTGCCCTCTCAGTGGGGCTTCCAGCAAGGCCACAAATGACAGCCGCAGTGGTGGAAGTTTTCGGCATTTGTATGTGACAGACAGCTCTGCTCTCTAAACTAGTACCTCGGTGTCTAAGACCCAGTTGAGCTCCAATCAATGAAGGGTTTCCAGGTGACACATTTTGTCTATACAGTTGTGTAACAGTGATCAGTCTGGCACCACCGCTTAGTGCTCTATGCCAGAAGATACTTAACTGTCATACAAATACAAAGATTTTAAAGGTAAAGCTAGAGAGCCCCTTCTTTTGCTCAGCTGGATTCCATACCCCTCCCCCCCAGAGATGAGCACTCATTGTGAGGTTGGGAACATGAGGTTTAGAGAGAACAGAGCAATGTTTAAGCGTTCAGAGAGGAGAAGATAATTAGCGAAATTTTCCAACTTCCCCCAATGAAAGCTCCCTGAGTCAGGCTGACATGAAACCCGTTCTTTTAAAAAGCAATGAGAAAGTCATCTTATATTCCTGTCTAAGGCTCTGAGGAGCAACATTATTTAAAGTAGCTATCACCTCCAGACTGGGAGTATGACCAATCTTTTAAAGCTAGGGGTCACTGGGAACTGGCCTGGACAGGAGGCAGCTCCCTGCACGTACCTGTCACATTGAATCTACTCTCAGCATCTCCAAGACACAAGCCACAAACCATGTTTTTGCAATCCAGTGACCATCCTTAATGGATGAAGTAGGTATCTTCATACCAGAAAGGAAGTCTTGCATATAATCAAATCTTTCCTGCACCACTGAGCCCCATCAGCTAATAGCCTTACCTGGCTGGACACTGGCCCAAGAACATTTCCCATTTCTTCCATATATCATCAAGCAGCTAAGTCATTCCCAGTCACCTGCAAGCTATAGTTTGTTAAATTTCATTGTTTTCTCTGCCAAGGAAAAGTTTCCTTTATCTATGGCTGTGGTTCTCAGCTTTGGCTTGATGTTAGAATTGCCTGAGCAGTTAAGCTTATTTTAAACACTGAGGCGCTAAGTACTATTGAAAAAATTCTGGTAGAATGTAAGTAGGCCAAAGCAGGACACTTGATAAACTCTCTGCGTGAGTCCAGTGTTTGTTGTTGAATACAACCATATTTGGTCTTCTACATAGGTTCTCAATTCACCATCAACAGAGGAAGTTCCTACCCTTTGCTTATAAAAATGATTTTTATTCTAAAATATGAGTGGCATGCATATGGTTTTATGATAACCATGATTGGTTACTAAGCCAGGAGCCCTGCAGGGATAGTAATTACCCATCAGGTTTGAAGACACCAGCTGTTCCACTGGGGAAAGACAGGGATTTCTTCTCCCATAAAGAGTTTACATCTTTCATTATATAAAGCCTAGGGTCCACAAACCTAATAGGACAGCAAGTAGAATAAGGGGTTTGGGAGAGTGAAGTACCGTGGTGTGGGTGGGGTAAAACGGGACAAGATGTCAAGAAGTCCATGTAAAAAAAGAGTGTCTGGAAACTGATTATGGGAGCAACTATGCATTCTGCTGGATAAGATTGAAATTTGGAGTGATGTATGCATGAAATCTCAACTAATAAATAGACAATAGAAGATGTGCTAGTCTGGGTAGACTAGACAAACAAATTTGTAGACACGCATATGGCTATAAGGGAAAGGTTTATATACAAGAGGAATGGAACATTGAGAAAGCATCCCAGTCCAAGGTCATAAATCCAACATTAGCCCATATGTCCAATACCAGTCAATAAAGTCTCCCTCTGACTCACAAAGCATGTGCAATGACACCAGGACAATCATAGTCAAAGCATCCTGGTGCTAGCAGGTTCGGGGTCTATCAAGAGCATATAGTGGTGGTAGAAGCAACTCAGCACTGGTATGGTTCTCCAAGTGACTTCTTCAGCTTCGGGGGTCTGGTTCCAACAGGGTAAGGCCATATGGCTTCTCCTCCAGCTCCTCCAGTTCCTTGGACGCTACCATCTTGTCTTGTCAGTGGTTTGTCGTCTCGAAGACTGACTCCCAGAGACTAAGAGTCAAGTTTCTCTTCTCCAATTGGAAAATGCCACAAGTCTTCCCAGAATTCTCAGGAGAAAGCCATGCCCACACAGAGGCCTCATCAACTACTCATTGGCTATCTCCAAATTAACAAGCTAGAGTCCACCTCTACATCCCAATCATGAAGTTGACATCATGAATATATGACCGCCACAGAAGATATATAATAAATGATATAGATAGATAGATGATAGAAAATAGATAAAAGTTATTGTCTCAGAAACTCCCCGTGGCAGTTCTTCCCTGACCTATGGGGCTGTGGTGAGTTGACATTGACTGACTCAAGGCAGTGGACTTTTTAAGTTGTTTTTGCTGATGTTGTTTCTAAAAAGATTGAGCTTCTGTTGCTTTCGTTGTACTCTTATCAGAGAATTAAAATTCCCACTAGAGAAACATTATCTGCATTTTTTAATGTTTCTGAAATTCTGAAACTGTGCTTTTACCTAGTATTTGCAGAAGAATCTCAAAGCTGGTGATTAATATCTTCAAATTTAATAAGAGAAATAAGTAATCATTTCATGATTTTTAACAACCTTTCAAAACAAGAACTGCTTCTTATTTAGGACTTATTAGATGCCTAACAGAAGTTAGATGTTATCTCATTTCATCTATATAGGAGTTTCTCAAACTTCTATTCCCAAAGGAATCCCCTGGAATGTTGATAATGTTGATTATCAGCTTAATCATAAAGCATTACATGTGATATTTTGTGAATCACATGAATACTAACAACAAAATTGTTTTGTAGAATCTTTCAACATTGGATTACAATGATATTAGGTGCAGGGAGTCTTTTACAACTTTTCTCCTTCTTTTCCTTTAATTATTTCTTCATTCTTAAAAAGTTACTGATAGATGTTCACACTTACTAATCACCACAATATTGTTGTTAAGATACCATAAAATTTATCAAAATAGCAAATCAAACCCACTTACATTCAGTCAACTCCAATTTATAACAACCTACAGAGGGTTTCTGAGACCACAGGTTTAGAAGAACAGACAGCCTCATCTTCCTCCCTCCTGGTGGGTTTCAACTACCAACCTTGCAGATAGTAGTCCAACATTTGGCAAAATAAGTGACGATGAAAACATCAGAAACCCAAACCGAACCCACTGCCGCTGAGTCAATTCTGACTTCCAGTGACCTTACTGACAGAGTCTTGGAACTACTCCCTAGGTTTCTGTGACTGTAAACCTTTACAAGAACAGATAGCTTCCTCTTTCTTCCATGGATCAACCAATGGATTCAAACTCTTGACCTTGCTGGTAGCGATCATCTTTAATTTCACACTCTTCTCTGGGGTGGGAGAGACAAATAGTTGCACCTGAGATGACTTTTCATTAGCTTTGAAGACCCCAGCCACTCCTTCTTCATGTAGAAGGTAAAGCATTGTCTTTGTAGACTATGTTACGCCAATTGACTTAAACCTTTAGGTCCGGAGAATCATTCCTTCAAACTGCTTGGTTAATAAGGAGAGGGGGTGGGGGATGAGAAGCTGATACCAACAGCTCAAGTAGAAATAAAATGTTCTGAAAATGATGATGGCAACAAATGTACAAATGTGCTTGACACAGTTGATGGATGTGTGGATTGTGATAAGAGTTGTACAGGCCCACAGTAAAATGATTTTTTTTAAGTAAGTGTTAAAAGAAGAAAATCTACTGCTTTTTTAAAACGTGTTCTTAATTTTGCCTCCTGTATCCTCAACCACATCCGTGGATATATTTACAGCAAAAATAAAGACCCAAGTACATATATCCTCCATAAAACCTATACATTCATGGGTATGCTCGCACACCCCGGATGAAACTGGACCAAGCTGCACAAAGAGCAACTAGTCAGTAACCAACTAATGAAACTAGAATCCAGAGAGCTGGCAGGATAGCCATTGGAATTTGAAATATTTCAATCTAACTTTTAGGTCCAGGATTGCCTTCCAATAGGACTGTGAACAATGCACCTCCTTGCTTCACACTATCCATCACTTCTACAAGCAGCAATGAGAAAGCTTTTAGGGAGGCCACTCTCTCACCATAGGATCAATATCCTTTTTCAGGAGCACAGAAGCCTGGGAGTTTGGGAAACGTGCACAGATACATGGGAAACTATAAGAAAATCCCAAAACTTCTAGGTCCGAATGTGGTTCTCATTACTTGAGATCACCTATCCTCCTATCTTTGTAGAAATCCAGGTCAGGGGAGAGGGCAGTACTGCCCACAAAGTGAC
Source organism: Nesogale talazaci (assembly GCA_004026705.1). Classification (NCBI taxonomy): domain Eukaryota; kingdom Metazoa; phylum Chordata; class Mammalia; order Afrosoricida; family Tenrecidae; genus Nesogale; species Nesogale talazaci. The sequence goes on along the minus strand of PVJH01000405.1, from coordinate 82,951 downwards.
ACTCACAATGCAATGGAAATCATCTGGAAGTCCTCCCTTTGGAAGTTTTGACCTGATACTTTCTACTTCCTGTAAGGTGACATGTGAACCCAAGCAAATTCTGTAGCCTCTTTTCAATTCCTGTCTGCACCCAGTCGGACTAAGGTCCTGCAAACTACATAGTTAGGGTAGGGTTGCGGGGCGTGGCTCATTAGCACCTTCATCTTCACATAGGGAACCCAGTGGAACTTGCTTAATATTGATCACTAGGGGAGTTCTGCAGGGGAGAGAGGGGGCATTTTACTCCCATAAAGAGTTACAGTCTCCCCAACCCCCAGACACAGTTCTACTCTGTCCTGTGGAATCCTTGTGGCTAGGAAGGGACTCCATGGCAGGGAGTTTGGTCTTGTGGTTTGGAGATTGAGGATGAGGTCAGTGAGTGGCGCAGTTTGCACTCAGCTGTTAACCAAGTGGTTGGCAATTCAAACTCATCCAGTGACTCCACAAAAGAAAGGCCTGGAAAAAATATTGCTGTTAAGATTAGAGCTTCTTGGCTGAGCCCCGGTCGTATAGCGGTAGTGTGCAGGACTGCGGCCCACAGGGCTGGCGGTTCAAATCCAGCAGCAGCTCTCCAGGAGCAAGGCTGGGCCTCCTACTCCCACCAGGGCAATGATGCCTACATACACACACACACACACACACACACACACACACATTAGAGCTTCCTGCCCAGAAGATTCTATGGACTGCTCTGCTATGTCTAGTATACGGTGCCACCATAAGTCAGGATTGATTCCCCAACAGAAGGAAGAGAAAAGAAGCCCCAACTGGGAAACTGAAGTCCTAAACTTGCCCATCCAAGCTGGGGATTCTTGCACAAAAGGATGACAAATATATGATATGCATATGTATAAAATATATACAGACTTTAATTTTTCATCACTATGGTCATCTGTGTGTACACACACGTGTGAGTCATTCTATGGGTGCATATTCATTTTTTCTCCTTTAACTCTTGGTTAGAAACACCAAGCCAGGAATCCTTCAAAGCATCCACGTAGAGTGTTATCCATACGGTTGGAGGCATTCGGTGGAGTGGAAGCAGAAGGGGGGAAATGACACTGTCTGGGGCTTTTCTGCCTTTTCTTTTCAGCCAGGGATGTTTGGAGAGAATGACTAAGCAGAGCCGGAGATTATGAATTTGCTTAAGTGGGAATGGCTGATTTTGAGTGGGAGGGCCTCGCCCTGCCTGGCAGTGATTGACTGGGCCGCCAGGTCTTCACACTTGGTGCCTGGATTTGACTCGGAAATACTGCCAAGTCTTTTACTCCGAAATTTATCTTAATTAGATCTGAAAGACCTGCCACAGCAGAATAGTCACACCGATTAAAATGAAAAACAGGAGAAATTACTGATCAAATTAATCATAATGTCGGGTTACAGCTGTAGGTCTGATGTAATTTGCCACTCCAGTGAGTTACATCGGCCCAGGCCAGGAAAGGGAGCTGGCTTTAGGCTGATCCGTAACACCCGCCCGCTCCAGGCGCCCGGCAGGAGTCTGATTCCATTCATTTTCCTTGCTGGCTCTGACCTCCCTGCTGCAAGTAGAAAGAAACCAGGCACCAAACAAATGAAGGGGAGCTCTGGGAGAGGACAGTGAGCAGGGAACAGTCTCTCTTCCAAGCGATTGTACCGTTTAAAACGATGAGCTTTAAAACGGTGGGGCAGGTTTGGATCATTGTGCTTGTTTGGCTCTGTATTTTTGATTTTTCTACTTTTCGTTTTAAATGGAGTGCCGACCATCTTTTACTTACTAGGTGCAGAGCACGAATCTAAAGGTCAGGGGACAAAACCTTTGTCTCCAAGCAATGGGAAACAGCTCGGATACTTGGGTATGGGTGCGCATGGTCTGAAGTGTTGCCAGAGAGAAAGACTAAACTGCAACCATGTGATCCGAGTGTTCCCAAAGGAGTGTGGGCCCTGGGATTTTACATGGTAAACAAACATCACTTTAGTATACCCTACCATGTGTTTGGAGGCAAGATAAATAGCTGTCCTATTGCTTTTGTTTATTTGTTCTCTTGTTTGCTTAAGAAAACAAATTAATCCAGCATAGTCCCCAGTTCTGAAGCTGAAATGTGACTCAAGTTTTATTACTACTATGACTACTACTACTGTTGTTGTTGTTGTTGTTGTTGTATTACCTCCCCAGTAAGAATACAAAGATGTGTACCCAATTCATACCCAGTATAGGCACTCACTTGGGAGTCCTTGTAAGTTAAAAATCACGAGTGGTAGAAACCTTCTCACTAACTAGTGCTGCCTTAGCAAGGAAACAGGTAAAACTAAAAATCAGCCTTTCCTGAGTTTTCTAGAAAAATCAACTTAAGTCAGAGATTTCGAGAAAAGAGACCCAGAAACGGAGTCTTCTTATTACAAGTAACAAGTGTCAGATGCCTTGGAAGCAGTAACACCTTGATATGATGGACTACCCAAATGCCATTTATTCATCTCCGGAACATATGCCTATACTTGTCTACTGCCCAATCTGAAAAGGGCCCCACCGACTGAATAAATGAATGTGGTGCTTTTTGTAAATGAAGGAGTCCATTGAACCGAAGAGGGTATAGCCTCATGGTCACAGAAGCCAAGTAGCTTTGGAACTCAAAAGCCTGCGGATCCTTAGAAAGACTTAGATGGGTCATATACTGCGGTGTTATTTATGGCAACAGTGTGAGTGACTATTAAACCAATTTAGTGATTCTTTTTTCCTTCCAAGTTAGTGATTTGAAATCAGCATATTTTGAAAAAGAAGAGAAAAGTCTAGGACATATCGCATAGAGTAAAGTGGCATCATTTTATTGCAAGTTTTGTTTCAGTTTATAGATACATTCCACCTGAGTCATTGTATGGTAGCTTGTTTGTCATCATGATATTGAAAGCTTTTCTATTAGTATTTCAAATACCAGCAGGGTTTCCCAAGGTAGACTGGATCCAGCAGAGCTTTCAGATTATGATGGACTAGAAAGGAAGGCCATTTCTGAAACCCTTATGAGTAAAAATGGAACATTAGTTGATATCCTGCCAAAAGTGAGTGTCTCAAATTTCACAGCATTCAAAATACGACTAAGGAAGAGTTTCCTCCTCAAATGATATAGATGGAGTGGCCTTCACTTGCTGACATTGGAGGATTCAAATGAGAAGAATCACCTGCAAATACCAATTCATATGGAAGATGTGACTGTACACAATGTAAATCTAAGAAACCTGGAAGTCATCAAAAATGGAATGTATCAAGATCGATAATCTAGGTATTAATGGGCTGAAATGCACTGGTATTGAGCATTCAAAATCAGATAATTCTGCTACCCCAGAAATGAAAAATTGAAGAGGAACAGTGTCATGCCGATCATGGGGAAAAAAGAGTATTGTAAGAGCTCTCCTGAAATGCAATGCTGTCAGTTACTGGGACATATCTATATGACTTTCAGAAAGGCCAATTAATATGGCAGCTATTCAGAGTTATCAACCAATTACTAATGCCCAAGATGAACAAATTAAGCATTTAGCAACTTCTCAAGTCAGAAATCAATCAAATATAAGTCAAGATGCAATGATAATTATTGGAATATGAAAGTTGGAAATAAAGAAGAAATGGTGACTTTAAAGTGTGGCCTTAACAATAGAAACCAGGCTAATGAATACATGATTTAATTTTGCAAAAACTTTTTAACAATAACATAAACAATGATTATAAACTTAAGCCTCACCGGATAGGATACCCAGGAATCAGGTCTACTACCCTTGTAGGAAGAGAAGAGCTGAGCAAGGCAGGAAAATGCCAGGAGCTAACTGTTAAACACACCGTTAAAATCCAAAGAAATTTGGATTTCTATGCAAGCTGAAGTTGAATCTAGAGTATTAAAATTAAAACAAGTATCTGAGACCAAAAGTAGGACTTTGAGTAGATCCTACCTGAATTTAAAGACCATCTCAAGAATCGATTTGCTGCATTGAACACTCATGACTGAAGATCAGAGAAGTTGTGGAATGACATCAAGAACACCATACACAAAGGAAGCAGAAAGTGATCTAAAAGACAGGAAAGAAAAGAAAACAATGGATGTCAGAGGATGTTCAGAAATTTTCTCTTAAGCAGAAAGTAGCTAAAAGGAATGGAAGAAATGATGAAACAAAAGAACTTAATGGAAGATTTCAAAGGGAAGCTAAAGCAAACAAATTAATGCATTATAATGAAAAGTGCAAAACCTTGAAGTTAGAAAACCAAAATGCATTTCTTAAGTGGAAAGAACTTTATAAAAAGTTCAAACTCTGAGTTGCAATATTGAAAGATTCTATAGGCTAAATACTGAAAGTTGCAAGAAGCATCAAAAGAAAATGGAAAAAATACAGAGTCATCACATCAAACAATTTTGGTGAGCATTCAACCATATCATGAGACCACGTATAAGTGAGAATCAACACCACCTAAAGAGGGAGCAGCCAGAAATTGAAGCTTGATTCCAAAGAAGATGTGATACAAGCGATTATTACTTGTATCAAATGGATTTTGGAAGAAAGCAGAGAATACCAGAAAGATATTTACTTGTGTTTTGTTGAATATTCGAAGACTTTTGGCTATGGAATCATAGCACCTTATCCATCATATTGAGAATTGGGAATTGGCAGGAGTCATTTGATGGTGCTCATGTGCAACCTTTTTATAGCCAATCATTCAAACAGAGCAAGGAGATAGTGTATGGCTTAAAATTAGGAAAGATGTTCATTGGGCTTTCTCCTTACACCATACTTAAGCAGAACTTATATGCTGAGTAAATGACCCAAAAACTACACTCTTCAAAAAAGATAAGAAAAGAATGTGATGTCAGGATTGGAGAAAGACATTAACAACCTACAATATACAGATAACATAATCTTGCTTGCTGCAAGTGAAGAGGACTTGAAGCACATATTGTTGAAGGTCAAAGACTCCAGCTTTCAGTATGGATTATACCTCAATTTAAAGAAAACAAAAATCCTCAAAAAGCACCAATAAGAAATACTATCATAAAAGAAGAAAAGATAGGCCTTGTCAAGGATTTGATTTTACTTGGATCCAATCAATCCCAATGGAAACCACAGTCAAGATATCAAATGATGTATCCCATCTGGCAAAGCTGCGTACATTTTTAAAAACAAATGAAAAAACACCTTCTGAAAATATTAAATAGCAGAGATGTCCTTTTGAGGACTAAGGTGCAACTGATCCAAGCCCTGATATTTTTAATCTCTTTATTAGCATGAAAAATCTGTACAATTTGAATGATTGACCAAAGAAAAATCAGTGCCTTTGAATGATATTGGTAAATGATTTTGGAAAAGAATATTAAATATATCTTGGACTGCCAGAAGAATCAACATATGAGGTGGCACCTACAAAGGAATGGATTTTTCAAAGCTATGTATTAAAAAAAATTTATAAAGCAGCCTTATAACCTTCAAAGTACTCTCCATTACACTTGATACATTTGTCAAATCTATGGTTTCACACTTGGAAGCATCTTTAAAACTCATCTGTTTGGATGGCTGACAGCACTTCCTTTGTTTTTTCTTCCCCTCTCCTGATGTCAACTCACTGTCTTTTTCTGCCCCTCCTCAATGACAGAAGCAAAAAGAAGTTGCACAGAGCAAGGTCAGGTGAGGAAGGTGCATGAGACAAGAAAAGCATGTTGTTTTTTGCCCCAAACTGCTGCACTGAGATGGCTGTGTGAGCAGGTGCATTGTCATGATTGCAAAACCAGGACCCCGTCTGCCACTTACCAGGCCTTTTTTGTTGCACTCTGTTGCACAATCTTTTCACAACCTCTAAATAGAAAGTTTGGTTAACAGTCAGACCTGCTAGACCAAACTCCAAATGCACTAGGACTCTACATTTTCATCCATTATGGAAGTTGATAGACATCCAGAAGGAGATTTGTCATCAGTTGACATTCCCCTGCTTTTTTTTTCTTTTGAAACAAGAAAAATACTCATACAATTGGGTTTTTTACATAGCACTGTCCTTGTAAGCTGTGTTTAACATCACAACAGTTTCTGCAGTAATTTTCCCAATAGGAAATAAAATTTCACAGCCACACAGTGTTCTTTAAAATCAGCCATCACATAAAAGGAGGTTCACGTGAAACTGCTTGTATGAAACCATTCACTGTGGCCAGAGAGAACCTTCCCAGGCAATAGTATGGGCGTACTAACTCAGAGCAAGTTGCTCCAAGCTTGCCTGGTTGGGGTGGGGGGGTGGAGTGTACTTCCAAAGCTCCCCCCAGAGGAGTTTTTTTCTGCTTGTTTGTTTGCATGGATGGCTGGGGCTGGGGAGTTTCCTCATCACTGTCTGTCTTGGATGAACAACTTATACTTGGAAGAACAACCAGAATTATTCTTAAAAGGGAGAATAGTGAGATTCATCTTATTTATTTTGGGCATATTATCAGGAGAGGTAAGTCATTCCCTGCAAAAGAATTTCCTGTTAAGTCGAAGGTCTAGGGGGAAAAAGGAAGACCTTCAAACCAGATTTCACTGACTGTGGGAATGGCACAGTACAAGACTGTTTAGTCTGACAGTACCGATGGTTGCTGTCATTCGGAACTGACCTGATGCCACCTAACAACAAAGGTAGATGTAGGTAGGTAGGTAATGTTGTGATGATTATTTCAAATCATTAAACATCATGAAATCCTAAGAAAGAGCCCATAGAATTATCTTTAAACTATCTTGTTTTAGATGAAATTTTACATAGCAAATTAAGTTCCCACTTAACAATTTTTATGCAAATTATTTCCAACACTGTTCATTTTTTTCATGTCAGCATTCTCAGTATTTATATCTTTTTTTGTGTGGGCATCACTGAGACTTTCTATCTTATGCATTCTATTTCCATTAATCTACCTCCCCTGTCCTTAAATATCTTCATATCTTTTCTTTAGAACAAATGTTAACCAATGGGTCTCATATAAACATACTCATCACTTACCACTGTGGTTAAGTTCCAATTACCAAGTTGTAATGCAAAAATAGATATCATGTAAAAAGAGAAGATGGGCCATATAAGATCACAAAATGGAGAGTGGCTATGTCAATAATAACTACCAAATTTCATCATTACCTAATTTTCAGGTGTTATCACAACATAAATGCCAAACCACAAGAATCATGACCAAGTCAAGCATCACAACCAGCATTGCTCTTGTCCTTCACCTCAGTACTGTTACTGCCAGATAATGTTGTTCATATACAAAAAAGTTGGATAGTAGAATTTTTAGTATTGTCTAAATGTGAAATACTGGGTAAAATGGCAGTTGATAATTAAAGAGTAGATATAGTTGATTATTTAAGGAACCACTGTACATATAGATGATATTATTTGTTTTCTAAACCAACCTATTATTTAGATGAAAAGTGACTTTTCTGAGTAACTTCTATCCAAATTCAGAGTATTTTAGGGAGATGATCTCAGGAGTTCTTCTAAACTCTATTGATTTAGTAATCGAGAACTTTGGCGTTGTGGGATCATCTATTATGCCCCTGATTAAAATAGTCAGAAATGGTAGCTGGGCGACATCCATTTCTGTTCTCAGTTTCTTCACTTCTATTTTGCTCTGGATAAGTAGAAACCAATATTTGTATCTTAGATGGCCACTTGCAAACTTTTAAGACACGCATACACTACTCACCAAACTAGAATGTAAAATGATGCTTTACATAAACTTTTTGAAAACCTTCTTGTAAATGTAAACAAAAATTAGCCAGATCCTTTATTAATGAGTTTATTTCCACCTGGCAATCCCATGTGTTATAGAATAGAACTGTGGAGTATTAAAAGCTCTCAAGCAGCCATCTAACATACAGCTATTGGTCTCTGTTTATTTAGAACAAGCCATATGCTTGTTTGTTTCCAGAAATAGATCACCAGGTTTTTCTTCTACAGTATCACTGGGTGGGTTTCAACCACCACCTTTAGTTTGTAGACAAAGGCTGGCTTTCTGTTCCTGACTCACAAAACTAATGGAGTAATGAACCAAGAAGCAGGGATAAACATAGGCTAATGGAGGCAGAGTCCATGGGATCCAGGGTCAATAGGGCACCTGGCCGGCTGCGGACAGCTCTCAGCAGACCACATGGTGACTGCCATCCCGAGAAGCTAGATGCAGCATCCCAGACAACAGGAAGAAGATGAGGAGAAAGTCGGTTCTCTATAGCATTTGTCTTTTCTTTTTTAATGGTTGAAATAAACTTTTATGTCATTAAAGGCTTCAGATATCCTACAATCTTACGTTTCTTCCTTTGTTCTCCACTCAGAAATATTTGGACATGAACTGTAAGAAATATGGAAGTTTTTGTTTTTAAATTTATAGGTATCAAATAGTTCATGCCCCCAAGTACCTGATTGAGAGGTTGAATGCTTCCCATATCTGCTTACTGGTGCAGCCAAATTGACACAAAACCTACTGATTATCTTAACTCCTCCTTCTCTACAGGATCTTCTCAATGGACTTTGGGAAATAGAGTCTTGATTAAGTGTGCTTTAAATCAGTTTCTTCAATCTGGAAGGAAATAGACATCAAAGTGAGGGCCAACTTGTTCATGTTTATCTACATTTATATTTTCATCCTTACATTCCCCACCATCTCAGTAACCATTATTTCAAACTCTGATACTCAGAGTATAATAAACACTACTCTAGTAGGAGTTCTGAATATTATATATATATATATATATATTGGCTGTGTTAATTCCAAAGCATAATTTCCAAAGCATAAAATATTATAAAGCATATAGGAGATCCAAGGAAAATGAAAGTAACTCTCCCACCTTGGATGCATGTCAGGTCATTGGACATCTGGAAGTCACCAGCTTTGACTACCTGAAGTTCTGGCTGCTTCAAGCCTGTTAGTGTAGATACCCATATGTAGAAGTTACCATTTAAAAATGATACTCTTTTTAAAAAACAACAGCAAAAATTACTGCTAAGTAGTGGACACACACTGGACACTAAAATGGATGTTGCATATGTTTTCTCCTTCTATTTCCTGGATTCAGCTGGGTTTTCTAGTGTCATTACTGATCATATGAAGTGAAGGCTCAGAGAACTGGTAACATCAAAAACCATGGAACTTGTGAAAGGTGGAGCTGGGACTTGAGAACCCACTCTATTTGGTTCCGATATGAGGCACCGTTACATCTCCACTAAGCAGGAAGGTCTACTGTCTGGTACACTTCTAGATAGCATCCATTTCATTCTCACAAGTGTTCTGATTTGGATGATAAATTACTTGGTCATCGTATTGCATGACCTTGAGCACCATACTGTCATCAACATTTATCCAAACTACCTTCAGCTATTTTTAGTCCACTTGAGGCCACAAAAACTAAGATGCTTGGATAACTTGCTAATTTAGAAAAAGCAAGGAAAGACTATTTCTTGTAAATACATGTTTTTTTTTCCTCTACCTGAAACTTAACTAACAAATTGTAGACTGTTATTCTGGTTGAGATCACATAAATCTCAGATGAAGGCTAATATAAGCCACCTGCTTTTTGTCAGTCCCAGTCTACCTAACGAACACTCTTCAATCCCTATCAACTTTTGTCCCTCCTTCCAAATGGCATTTAGAACAGCCTGACTACGTTCAGTCCTATGGTTCTGGATGAGGTACCAACACCATGAATGAGAATAGAAGAGATGGTGTGCAGTAAATATAAGTAGATGGCATGTAGTAAATATCGGTGTATGTAGTATAAGAAGGAGTTGTACACAGATAAGAATACAACGACTGCTTTTTAAAAAATCTTTTAATAAACAGAGCCAATTATGCAACATTATTAAAAGATTGGCAAATGGTATGGAGGGGGTAGGGGAAAAGATTTCATAAGCAAGTCTATGGGTGGTGCCAGAGTGCTAATCCCTCCACTCTTCCTCTATCAAGATGATCCCTGAAGTCGCCATGGTTTCCATATTGGCCATAGATAAAAACTACATGGGCAAAGTTTTAGATTTTAAAACTTCAGATCTAAATTATGGATGCAACAATAATGTAAATAGTTCAATTTCAAGGGAGAGAGAAAAGCAGAGGGTGGGGGAACAGCATGAGAGGAGAGAGGAGGGGCCGCAAGGGGACTAGAGAACTGGACCTATAGATGAAAGGACACCACAGTCAATCTCACTGGTGCATTGTATTTGGATTCTGTTTGAGGAAAACTGCAAAAAAGGAACTGTGTGACCTTTATGAAACAGTAACTGGAAATATGACTACCTACTGGATAGCTGAGGTTACTAGGATTTTTTTTTAATTTCTAGGAAATCTGCTGTCATTGAGTCAATCCCATAGAATCAAATAGAATAGCTCCATCAGGTCCTCAAGACTGTTCATCTTTGTGGAAGCAGTCTGGCACATCTGTCTCCCTCTGACTGGCTAGTGGGTTCTAACGACCAAGTGTTTGGTTAACAGCCAAGTGCTGAACCACTCTAGCTCCAGGAATCCTTGCAAAAGGCACTATAATAACAAAAATATCAAGTCCTCAAAAAGGAAAATATGGGTAGACTTCCTATTGAATGTGGTGGATTTATCTATCTGCTCTCTCAACCCCTCCCCTAAAATGATAATAAAATAATCTAATGACTAAATCCATTAGAAATGGAAAAAGAATCAGAAAAAAAAGCAACAGATAGTAGACAAGCAGTGTTAACAAATTTTGAAAGCCAGAAAGAAAGCAGGAAGAGGAGTTAACTGATCTGAGAAAGCTAAACACCAAGAGTTGAAATGAGAGAAACAGGACACCTCTGGGGTCCACTTCCCCTTCCTACAAGGTAGGGGACTTGAAACACCAGGTACTGTGAAAGATGGGCATGAGGTGAGAAATACTGAGGAAAACAGGTGACTGGATAATAAACAATTAGACCCTCAAGTCTTCCTCTCATCCAGCTAAAGAAATAACTTGCCCTCTACCCCAGAAATTTTATTTATGAGAAATTGACCATGAGGTATTCTAAACTTATAGATGTCAGGTATGGCTGTATGCTAGGGAGAGTCCATTATGATGACAAGAAATGAAGGTAACATATCCCAAGTGGTGGCACCTGGCCTGTTTGGGTCACTCAAATCTGTACATGAGGGTTGAAGTAGACAAGGTAAATAAAAAAGTATTGCTACTAAGGTTCTAACTCACACATGCATAGGTGTAGTCCAAACAAAACATGTTTAAACATATGTCTCTCATCAGTGGACAGCTGCAGACAAATCCTTTTAGTAAAGACTTGTTTTAGTCTCCTTAGGATGTCTTTGAAATGAAATGTCCAATCAAAACCGTGACTCCCCAGGGGATCTGCTGGTCTGATGAAATTCAAGACAGAGAGGACCCCTCAGAAGGTGATGGTGCCTTTTGTTGGGTTTTGTTTTGTGGAAGGAAATTCCTTAGAGGGTACTCTTGATAGCTTTTTCTCAAATGATGCAGGACAGCTAAGGGGCTTCTTAGGGATACATTTTAAGAAAAAGAAAAGTTGCCTTAGTTTAAAAAAATGGCTGAAAAGTTGTGCTGAGAGTACTTTTCCCTCACAACAATGCCCCAACTCATCCTCCAGGGCACATGGCTGGTTGATGAGCATTTCCATGGGAAATCTCCAGATTAGTCTTGTTTTTGTTCCCCAAATTGAAAGATTTCAAAGGACCGTGATTTGATTCCCTTCTTGCCAAAACTGCCATTTGACATGGTGTAAATTGAAGAGCATGGGATTCTGCAAGGAAGGGTTAGAGAAATAGAAACATCACCTTCAGAGATGTATGGACCTACCTAGAGAGAGGGCATATTCACAAACAATAGCTCCCCATTCTGGATATTTTTGTGGAATCAGGGGTCTATTCTTTTGTAGCAATACTTTTTTACTTCCCCTTTTATATGCATCCTATCACCTCCTTACCTCATGATCTCCTAGACAGGAAATTGTTGGATTTTTGCTGAAGAGATGCTTAGCTATCCAGAGGGGAACAGACTTGATTGTTTTTTGTCTAAATCTTCAACAATGTAGCTGGGCCCCTTCCTCATTCTTATTTGTGCAAATATAACGAGACTGACCAGATATTTGATAATTGCTTTTTTTACAGATTTCAATAACAGACTAAATTGTAATACTAAATTTCTAGACCTTAGAGAAAGCTTGCGTCTATGAAAGATTGCAGATGCTAGGCTGAAGAAGCATTCATCGAATAATTTGGAGAACATTTAGATAGAAGGTTTAGGGAAAAAACTAGTCTCTCAGAAAGTCGAATAAAAGAGTGGGAAAGGGGGACGGAGTATAGTCAAATGGGGTTTAACACTTTTGTGATGAGGTTAGGATGAATTTTTGATAAAAACCAAGAAAATTAGAAAATAAAGAGACAATGGGCAAATTTGGTTAAAACAAACACAATTTTTTTCCAGAAAGGAAGTATAATCATGGACTATTCATTTATTCAGCAGTAAATAGTACTTTCACAGTCATACTAAAGTAACCCCTGAATTCGGGTGAAATCAGAAACCTGTTGAAGCCCAGAGGGAAGTAGAAAGAGAGGAAGTATCAGATGGATTGTGAGAGTGGTGATCCTTGTTCCCTAAACTGGAAGTCCAGAGAGAATGCCCAAAGTTGGCAAGCCAAGAAGAAGAAAACAATCTTGAGCAACCTATTTAGAAGCTAGATAGCAAAAGACACATCTAACACATTTTGGAGAGATGTATCATGGACCAGAAGTTATGAGGAAGCAGATAATTTTATTATTGTGAAGTATATTTGTTGTTAAATATGAACTTTTTATATCTAAGCCTTTTGTGTTTAACTGTTCCCTCTGCTTTGAGATTTTCCTGGTTAGCATGCACCTACTTCTTCATTTAAATTTTAGTCTTGGCTCAAATCCTGCCCCATCAGCAAGTACTTTCCTCATTATCTTATATAAAATTCCAATGTAAAGAGAACAAAATGGGCTGAGCCCCGGTGGCGTAGTGGTTGTGCACGAGACTGCGGCCCACTGGGATGGAGGTTCGATTCCAGCTCACAGGAGCAAAGGCTGAGCCTCCTACTCCCACCACCAGAGGGCAGTGATGCCTAAAAAAACTAAAAAAAAAAAAAGAGAGAGAGAACAAAACTTCTCACAACTGGATCAGTAGGTGACATCAGTTGTCAAGACTCCACAACCAAGATCATGGAAGCAGCAGTCAAGAGATAGAATGACGCACAGCATTGGGGCAAACTTGTTGCACAAAACCTCTTTACAGTATTAAAAGCAAGGAGGTAACTTTGAACACTAAGGATTCATAACCCAATCCTAATATGCTTATGAAAGTTGGGCATCGAATAAGGAAGAGAGAAGAAAAATTGACATAGTTGAACTATGGTGTTAATAAAAAATATATTGAAAGTACCATGGTCTGCCAAAAAAAAAAATAGATTTTGGAAGAAGTGCAGTCAGAATGCTCCTTAGCAGTAAGGAGGGCAAGACTTCTCATGCACTTTGGATGTATTGTCAGGAGAGAACTGTCCCTGCAGGACATCATGCTTGATCAAGGGCAGGGGCAGCCAAGGTGGAAAAACCTCAACAAGATAGACGGACGCAGTGGCTGCAAAAATGGGCTGAAATATAAGAAGGATAGAGAGGTTGGCACAGGAGCAAACAGAGTTTCCTTCTGCTGCACAGAGGGTCCCCAATGACACCAAACACCAACAATCCCCTTACCTTCTTTTGCTTTTCTTCAGAGACCTTATCAACACCTGACATATTTATTTGATGACTTTTTTTCTGCTTATAGTTACAATGTGAACTCCAGAAGCATGGGGACTTTGTCATGTTTATTGCTGTATCCCCAGCAAAATAAAGATGTCTTCACATCGTAGACACTAGAGATGCAGGCTGCCTCTGGGTGGGTTCATACCATGGTCCATAGTCGCTCACTTCTGTTGTTGTTAGCTGTTAATGAGTCAGTTCCAAGTCACAGAGGCCTAGTGTAGAACAGAACAAAGCACTGCCTGGGTCCACACCTGCCTCACCATGCTTGCTATGTTTCAGATCATTGTTGCGGTCACTGTGTCTATCCATCTGCTGAGGATCATCCTCTTTTTCGCTGACCCTCATGATTGATGTCTTTCTGAAGGGATGGATCTCTCCTGACAACACACCCAAATTTTAGTAGTGGAGCACAAGCAATTTGAATCACTCAAGAAGCCTGGAGGTGTAGCGGGTAACATATTGGGCAGCAGGATGCACTGTCAACCAGTTAAAAACACCACTCGGTCTGCAGGAGAGAGAGGCTGCTTTCTACTCTTGACTAGAGTGATAGTCTCAGAAACCCAGGGCAGTGCTCCTCTGTCCTACAGCGTATGAATTCACTCAATGTCAGGGAGGTGTTTGTCTGTCTGTTTATTTCAGAGACCCACTTGGCTCATAGAGTATTTAATATGGCCGTCAGCTCAATGAGAGTGATTTGTGTGTGCCTGTCAGTCGAATGCCATTATGATCTCAGAGATATTGCTCATCAACATGATCTCTCTATGGAAGTGGATGAGTCCCCCCTGGGTTTTATTTGAGGAGAGCTAAAGAAACCAACACAGAATAAATGTCCATCCACACGTCAGTCAGTATATAAATTATTTCAAACACCTATACTAAAGCTAGGTACAGGAGCTTTGGTGTTGCCAGAGGCTAAGCACAGGGCTAGCCAATGGAATGTCATGGGTTCAAATTCAGCACCTATTATGCAATGGAAACATGGAGGTATTAGTTCCTGGAAAGATCTGGAAAACCTGCTCCACCCTAAAAGGCTACTATGAGTTAGAATTGACTCAACAGTTGTTGATGCTGTTTTATACTAATTAGGTCATTCAGGACGAGGCAGAATTTCACTCAATTGTTTTTGAAATCACTATGACTTGGAACTGACTTATTTTTTTTAGAAGAATTTTTGTTTGTTTGTTTTTGTTTTTGGGGGGCCATCACTGCCTTCCAGTGGTTGTGGCTCCTGAGAGCCGCCGCTGGATTTGAACCGCCAAGCCCACGGGCCGCAGTCCCGCACTCAACCACTTACGCCACTGGGTCTCAGCCGGAAGTGACTTATTGGCATCTGACAACAATGTACTAAAGTTGGTTTTTGCCAAGAGAGGTGTCCCTTCTCATTCTTAGAATTTGGCTTTCTCAATCTCAACCCACAACCATCAAGTTAGTGCGGGCAAGTTCTCCCTGCGGATTTTCAAGACTATTCACTGTTTACTCTCAAAATCCCTGGTCTTTCTCCCACAGAGCTGCCAGTGGTTTTGAACTGCCAGTCATGCCTATTGCAGCCCAGTGCATAACCACTATGCCACCAAGGCGACTCTCTCAATAGCCCTTCCTTTTAGAGCAGGCGGAGAGAAATGTCAACTGATTTAAGATTCTGTCGCTTTTGAGACAGTCTGTGGATTTATTATAGAAAAGTCTTTGACTATAAAAGTTTGTCATTTGTGGCTTTCTGTACTAAGACTATAAACAGACTTCCTATTAAAACACTGCTATGTAAAAAACATCTGGTCCCAGCTTGGTTTTATGGAAATAGGAAAGGAGGTGTATTTTCAGGTCTGGTTGCTTAAATCATAATATGCCTAGACCACAGACATGGGCTCCGATACAAGAACAATTGTCAGGTTGGAGCAGAACTGGGGGGTGACTCATTCTGTGGTACGTAGATAGGCTCACGACACGTTGTGACCGACTTGCCAGCACCTAACGTCACATCAGACCTCAGACAGGAGCAGTAGGAGAGAGCCAGAGGGAAGAGGCTTTCTGTTTATCTTTTCAATGCCCAGCACTTTCGGCTTTCCGCAGCAGCTGATCAGGGCACCAGCAAATGCATTGTGATGAGAGGTCTCCCAAAGTTAATTTTTCTCATAATACAATAACCAAATGTGCTTTAACACTTGAAAAGGCTCATCTAGACTAAAAGAATCAGTTGCTTAATCCTAAAATTAAAGGTTATTGCATGCAAGAGAAAATAATTACATGCTCAAAGTATGGAAAAAAACGAAAACTTTTTTTTTAATATGTAGGTATTTGTATAATTAAAGACTAATCAAGCGTGAAGGGCTGCTGACTAAACCAGAAAATGAGATTGTTGGCAAGCAATATTGTAATGTAAATGCCATTTTTGTTTAACCACTAAGAAGCTGGAGAAATGATATCCTGAACAGATTAAAAGCAAACAGCATTGATAATAAATATTTATCAGATTTCAAATGCAACACAGAGAATCTTTATATTTTACATGCGGGGTTTGTTTGCAGTGAAGTACTCAAGCACTTTTCAAGGAGCCAATTAACATCCTCATTTAGAATTACATTTCCAGATGGAATCTTCCTACTGCTGTAGTGCATGTGAAATATTAACAAAGGGGACAAGCCACCCTTGTGATGCAATGCCCACAACACAATTGTCTGTCCATGGAGTTTTTGTTAGCTAATGTGAATTAGTACTAGACAAGGACTTTCTAAGGAATATGCTGAATGTACAGACAGTAGATATACAGTAGATATAAATCTCACACAGTTGTCGAAGAAAATGGAAATGTTAAAGGTAAAGTAGACAGTTTCTATCAACTGCAGGAGTCACGTTGAAAGTAGAAAGAATAGGGACTTTGGAGTCCTACATGATTATTCTGAAACTTTCTACAACTGTAAAATTTTGCAGTGTTTACACATTGCTTGTAAGAATTAAATAGTGTACAGGAAATGCTTTTTGGTGCCTAGGGCATAATAGTCACTCAGCAAATCTTCATCATGCTCCCTATCTGCTCTCTCCTTTGCTGACCGCTCACATGGCTCTTCTCATGGCAATTTCATTGCTTCTCAAAACCCTGTGGAGGCGGGGGACTGGGCATCCTGGGCATACACATAGACCCTTTCCAGGACTGACCAGCACAGTGACCCTGAAGCCTAAAGTATTTTAATACCCCAAACACCAAATCCACTGTCATCAAGTTGATTATAGCAGCACCATAGAGCATTTTTGAGACAGCAAATCTTGAGACACCCAGACATCCTCTTCTTTCTCCCTGGAGCAAACCACTGACCTTGCCATTAGGAGCCAATTGCCTAACCCACAGTGCAACCAAGTTTCCTTAAAAGTTGTCCAAGGGTGTGGCAATCTATATTTTTCTCTTGGCCTAAGAGAACTCAGAACTCCAAAGGGAAAGAGGGCACACTGCAAAGATACAAAAAAGTTTCATTTGATGAAACCCTCATTGTTAAATTTACTTTCTTTTTGTGTGCTGTGACTCCCATGTGTTAACTGTAGCTCAGCCCCAATTAGTTGCATAAATAAAAATGAGCCGCATTGATTAGGTATGAGCTCCAAAAATCCAACTTCTTGTCCACATGACAAAAATATGAATTAAAGAGCTTTTGAAATTTAAGAGTTTGAAGGAAAGTACACTGCATTCTTTGCACAATCAATGAAGCAACATTCAAGAGTTCAAAGGACACATTGTCTTTTGTACATGTGCTGCACAAGACCTCTTTAAAGTGCAGAAAACAAGGATGTTACTTTGAGAACTAGGGTACACGTGGCCACACCGATGGTATTTTTAATAGTTTCATATTGGATATTGAAGAATATCCAATATCAAAGTTGGATGTTGAAGAATTAATTTCTTTGAATTATGGCACTGAAGAAGCACACTGAAAATACCATAGATGGCTAAAAAGACAAGTTGATCTGTCTTGGAAGAAGTACAGCCAGAGTGAGTGCTCCTTAGAGGCAAAGATGATGAGACATCATCTCCAGTGGGTTGGTCATGTCAGGAGAGACCAGCCCCCAGAAGTAGAGAGCAGTGCGGCAGAGGAGGGCCTTCAGCCAGGTGGAATACCCAGGTAGCTGCAACTAAGGCCTCTGACCTTCAAACAAACGTACAGGATTGAGCAGAGTTCTGTTGTCGCCAGGGTCTCTGTGACTCCAAATCGACTCTAGGGCACTTAACAACAACAACCAATAGTTTAGATAAGTTTTGAGGAGAAGAGGCCAGACTATCAGTTTTTTGTTTTCTTTCCCTTTGAGAACAGTAGAAGGTTGAGGTTTGTGTTTCTAAATTAGAATCCAACAGTTTGACTGTCTGTGTTCCTTTTGGGGGTGATGCAGATGGTATGTGATCCCAAAAATCGAAGTCTTGCAGACATACTAAAATATATTTTGGGGATTTCAGAAACAGATTATTGATGTGAATCAGATTATGAGAGCCTTCGGATGTGCTACTGGAAACTTTTATTTAACATCGATCCTCTCCAAAGTGGTGGTAGCATGTACCTACTTTCAGAAAATTGTCAAACACATCATCAAATGGCAGTGACAAACCAAAAAAAAGCATTTTAAATTTTATTCTCTTCTCTTTTGTGAAACCTACTTTGAAAGCCAAGACACAGCACTAAAAGGTGTGTTTCTTTCAATGCTTCTTCCTACCCTGACACTTGGAAGAGGCCATGAAATTTTAAGTTGTTACGTCTGAGGAAAGGACACCCACTGGTGTGGCTTGAGAGAGACTGAGGTTATTTGCACAAGTGAATGTGTCACACAGCAAGGAGAAACCCGTGGAAAATAGCTCTCTCACACAGTGGCAATATGCCCTTCACAAGCTGCCTGTGGGCAATGCACCTGGTACTACAGGGCAGTGCCAGATCCCCAGGGTGTCTTCACCAATGAGAATGCAAGAGTTTCGAAGGTGAGTTGCTCTGTTTCTTAGGCCTCCTGCTCCATAGCAGTCCCAGGTCTCTCCCCTTGTCTGGGAGCACAGCTGTTATTTTCGTGAACTCAAACAAAATTACAATCTACCCTTAAATTGATCTTAAAAGGCCATCCACTAAAATGCATCTTGAAGTTTCCAGTCCTGAGCTAAATTCAGAGAGCATATATTTAGGCAATGCTTTTTGATTTTCCATTGAAAGCCATCAACTTCTAGAGGCAGGAAAGGAAAGGGGCGCATGCAAACATTTACCCCACGAAATAGAAGAGTTCTGCAACCCAAGAGAGAAGTTTCTGCCTCGTACAAACAGGTAATGCTCTTGGCTGCTGGCTTAAATTGTGGATGTACAAGTCTACCCAGAGGCACTTTTGACAAGAAGGTCAAGTGTTCTACCTGTGGGAAAAAATCAGCCATTGAAAACTGTATGGGCACAGTTCTACTCTCTAACACAGCCACAATCACCAGCAGCCTAAATTAAATGAAGGCAACTGGTTTTAGCCCAAGCAAGAAGCTATTGGAGTCTCCCTTAAGCACCTTGTTTTGAGCTTGTCAACTCTAAGGCAACTGAGGCTGATCATCAGGGCCTATTTTATCAATCCAGTTTCCCTTCTAGATTTTGAGCCCTTGTATTGAGCATATGTGAACATCAGACACTATTCTAAGAGCTAGGACAGAACTCAGGGGTACAAACCAATTTTTAAAATCAAATAAAAACTTAAATACATAGTATGTCAAGCACTGACAACTGCTTTAGGGGAAGAAGACATAAAGTTAAAGAAAAGAAAGTACTAGAATAGGAAGTTCACTATATGACACAGGTTGATTAGGAAAGACAGCTCTCTTGGACATTGCTTTTCAGAGAACCTTGCAAAAATATAGGAAGAGCCCTCCAGAGGAGGGAACAAGAGCAAAGCCCTAAAGTAAAATGATGCTGAGTCGATTCAAGCAAGTAACAACTGAGAGGGGCAAAGTGCCGAGAGATGGGGTCAAAGAGGAAACTGGGACCAGATCACATCTTAGCTACATCAAAGTCTTTAGTGAGCACTCTGAGTGAAATAGGAAGCCCATAGATGCTGTGAAGAGAATAGGCTTCAGAATTATGCGCAGAAATATCAAGTCCAGTTGAGAAGCCGCTGCAATCATCCAGGTAGGAGTGATGATGGCTTCTTGAAGTGGTGGATGTTGTAAGAAGGAAGCAGTAGTGACAAAACTATCAAACTTGCAAAATGTAAATCTTTTAAAAGTATGTTGCTTCTAGCCTCTCTCTTCTTAAATCGCATCTCATGGTTATAAAAATCTTCTATTTGTATCATGCTTTGTGGTTTGCAGAGCACTTCCACAAACATTGTCTCCTAGCACCCTCCACCATCTCTGTAACCAAGGCAATTCCCACATTTTAAAAATGGGTGAGGTGACCTCTCACAGAGGTGTGGATGGATCAGCGTACATGGAAGGAAACATAGATGCGACTCTCCAATGACTTGGTCATTATGACCAATAGAGATCGGAGGGAAGATCCCAGAAGGTGCGACCAGCATATAATGTAAGAATACAAAATGAAGTCTGGGTGTTTAGGCTTCGGATCACTTCCGAGACCCAAAGAGAAGTCAGCCAAGCAGTAGGAATGGTCCAAGAGAACTTTCTGGAGGTGGTGGAACTACCGCAATGTTAGCAGGGTTTGGACAGGCAGGAAGAGGCTTCAGCAGGAACAGAGTAAGAATGATCCTGGATGTTTTCCTTGCTAGTCATTATTCATGTGGATGGATTCTGTTTTACTCCCATAGCTACCACTGAATTATCCAATCACGCCCCTTACTCCCCCTCTAAAAAATAGTCTCTTTCTCTTCACCAGTTACCTAAGTGAATTCTGACTCCTGGCAGCCCTGTGTGTGTCAGAGTAGAACTAAGTTTCATAGCATTTTAGTGGTTTGCTTTTTTGAAATAGATCTTCATGCCTTTCTTTCAAAGTAACTCTGAATAGTTTCAACTCCCCCATCATTTGCTTAACAGCCAAGCATATCTTAGACATTATACGTATCTTTGGGGGAGCAAAAAGTACAATTCCCTCTGTATAGACTTGTAGAAGGAAGTCTACAAAGTCAATGGGATCAAGAATGACACGTGATCAGAGCAAAGAAAGCTTTCCCCTGGAGCAAAGATTCTCCAAATTTCAGTCTAAGAATAAATCAAACCTAGAGTATTATAAGGCAGTTTTCCCTACTTTTCCACCTGGCTCTACTGAGAGCTAGTTCACCAATTAGCACTTTACCTCTTCCATCAGCTCTGTGGCTGTCCTCAGCAACTGAGGAAAGAAACATGCCAGACACACTTTGGTTTTAATGTCATTGGGGGTTCATGCAACCCTTATCATAATACATACCTATGTGTCATGCACATTTTGTACATATGTTGCCATCATTTCCGTCCATTGTGTCATGCACATTTGTACATATGTTGCCATCATTTTCCAAACATTTTCTCTCTACTTGAGCCCTTGGTATGAGTTCTTCATCTTTTTCCTTCCCTCTACTACCCTCCCTCCCCAGTAACCCTTAATAATTTACATATTTTTTCATGTCTTACACTGATCAATGTCTCCCTTCATCCACTTTTCTGTTTTCCATCCCCCTGGGAGGGTATTACAGGTATATAATTGTGATAGGTTCCCTCTGTATCCCCCCACCTTCCCCACCCTCCTGGCATCGCTACTCTCAATATCGGTTCTAAGGAGTTTATCTGTCCTGGGTTCCCTGTATTTCCAGCTCTTATATGTACCCAAGTACATGCTCTGGTCTAACGGGATTTATAAGGGGTCATGATAGTGGCAGACGGGGTCAGGGGGAAGGAGGAATCATTAAAGAATTAGAGGAAAGTCATATGTTTCAATGGTGCTATATGGCACCCTGACTAGCTCATCCATTCCTTGTGACCCTTCTGTAAGGGGATGTCTGGTTTCAATTTTTAAAAATGAAAGAAAAAGGGGTTTGCTTAATTCAATTCCATGGGTGTAAAATGTTTTTCGTGCTCCATAGGGTGTTCAAGTATTTCACTAGGTCTTTCTTCCAAGGTCCCTCGGGGTAAACTAGAATTCCCAACTTTTCAGTTAGCAGCTGAGTGCATTAAACATTTACATGCCCCCTCACTCACACCCCCCATTCTCCCTGTACTTCTTTCAAGACAAGTGATGAAACTCCATCCCATGTACTTTGGACCTGTTATCAGGAGAGGCCAGTTGTGGAAGGAGAGCATGCTTGGTAAAGTGGAGGGGCAGCCTAAAAGAGGAAGGCCCTCCCCAAGACAGATTGCCACAATGGCTGCAACAAACGTAAGAACGATTGTGAGGGGAGCGCAGGAGCTGGTGCCATCTCTTGTACATGGGGTCACTATGCGTTGCAACAGACTGAGCAGCACCTAACAACAGCATCAGCAACCACAGGGCCTCCATGCTTTGCTTACCCTCAGTTGATTGACTCTATCAAATACTGGGTCAAGACAAGTGCTTGCTTAGCTGGACTGATCAAACCTATGACATCGTTTACATTGATGAGTCCATAGGCTCATGGCTAGAGAGCAGGGATACGCAAGCTTTCTATGTTCACGACCAGATAGAGAATATTTAGGCTTTCTGGCTTAAGAGGTAAAATGGAGGATATTATTTACATACTGATAAATCAAGGGAAAGCAAATTTCTACAATCTTTATTGATGGCTTTCAAAGCATATTAATGACAGTGAAGTATGATGAATCTTCCAATGCATGGAAAAGGCAATATTTTTCATGTAATTGGGGTCCAACGTTAGTATTCCTTATAGATCAAATAGACTGCAGATACCCGTGTGCAGAAAACATGTTTCATTTACAGGCCCATAGAAAAACTCCAGGCCAGATTTGTCCTACCAGCCATGGTTTGCTAATCCTTACAAAAGAATCATGATAATGATAATTCCCTCTCTAAATATAGGTAATAAGTAGTGCCATGTTGTGAAGACTTATGAGATAAGACTGAAGCAATGCTGTTTGGGCTTGAATTCAGACTCACTTGATAACTATATGACCTTAAGCTTTTAAATCCTCTCATGCCTTGGCTTGTTTTTTTGGGGGGAGGGGGGGTTTTTTCCTTTTAAAAAAAGAGATAATGGTATCAATCTTACAGCCTTCATCAGAGGTTGAAATTTGTATTTGTAAAGTTTGGGTCCACTGTAAGAGCTATGTGAGTACTCAATATGATGGTAATGGGGGGAAATGATGAAAGAAGAGGAGGGGGACCATAAAGGTGATGAGAAGTATATGCTCAGGATGCCAGAAGAAGAGTGGCTTCCAAGGGTTGTGAACACTGTGATAAAACCCATTACTTGACCTCTGAGACTTACTAAGCCCAATAGCAAAAACTCCAGTATCAAAAGCATCGAACGTGCTCTTCCATATGCTAGGCCAACAGTCAAGAAGATTAATGTTTATTTTACTCTGAGTACCCTACAGTCTAGAAGGAATAGAAGATGGGGGAGAATTAGGAGGGGGAAGGATTTGGGTTTTAAAATTTCAGAAATTACTCTAAACCCAGCACACAGGAGATGAAGTCCTACCTACCTAGTCTTAGATAACTGTGTGAGTTTACTGGCGAAGCAATAATTTTACAAAGAGACTGGGAATTGATATCCTTATTGAATAAAAACTAAGCTCCCAGATTTACATTCATTGATTTTTCTATCCAGTTTCTATCTTGCTCACCATGTTGAATTTCTTCTTAGTATCCAAAGGGAAGCTGTTGAGAAAGCAAATATATCTCTCGCTCTGCTCCATTTAATGTCCACACCCCTTGTAAACATGGCATGCTTTTTATAGATCTTGATTCTTAATTATACTTCTTCCAAAGAGAAGATTTAGAAAAGAAAAGAATGAAGTCATGAGCTCTGAAAAAATAAAATTTAAAAATCTCATTGCTTTGATAAAGATTTGTACTAGTGACTCTAAATATTGAACCTGGACTATAAAAATATCACTTCTTATTGATCACATGGTTATTAAAGTCAGTCAAATGCTGAATTTATATGTCAAACACTTGTACTATTTCCTGTAAATATTAGGGCAAAGGGTAAAGATGATAATGCCACTGTGATGAGTCATAGTAGATTTGTTCAACTTCACACAACTGAGAAATATTAAAAGTGGCATCAAGAAATTCATTACATATAACAAGCATTCATCAATTCATTTATACATGTGTATGTGTCTCTGTATAAGCCACAAAAAAAAAGAAGAAGAAGAAGCCCACACGTGTGGCAGTCAGGAAAATGGAGGAATAAAAAAATCCCTACATCTGTTCACCTCGCTTGCCCTTTGGGGTTGTCCAGGCAATCATTTTACATATACACATCGGAGCTTGCGATTCTTGAGCTCCAGCATGCTACGCAACTCTGAGCAAGTGCTGGTTCTGGTGGAATTGCTTAGACTTCTGCTTCCTTGTTCTTTTTTTGTCACTATCAGGTTAACTCAGACTCGTGAAGACCAGCAACACAATGCCCCAAAGCACGGCCCGGCCCTTTGATACCGCTTTCATGATCTGAGCATACTGTCAGACCATACCTTGTTCTGATTGGTGGGCTTTCACTGGGCAGTTCTCAAAGGCAGATTCACTATACCTTTTGTCCTTACCTTTCTTAGTCTGAGATCTCTGCTGAAACCTGGCCACCATGGGTGACCCCACTACTAGCACGTGGAATACCACCCCAGTTCAGCAAATTAATGAGGGTACAACCCTCTTTATTAGTTGACAAATACTTGTCAAAAAGTTTAACTCAGTTTCTTATAGCTCCTTGGAGTCTTCAAGTCCCTCTAGTGGCATCCACGGTGTTTTAGGGGAGAGCAATCCTGAGACTTCCCATTTCCATTGTTTTTCTCCAAGACACCTGTACATATAAGCAAATGCCTCCAAATGAGTAACAGAAAGAAAACATGAGTCAATCATGAGAGAGCCTTGAGCATCAGAATTTGATTGGATGCCCAGGGCAGACCTGGGAATGACAGGAAAATTCTGTGGGCATTTCTAATGGCATTTTGATGTACACGCACAAAATTGATGTCGGAAGGATCATTGTAAAGCCCCAAAGAGCGGACTATTGAGGACATTTTCAGGTGGCAGTCAGATTCTGGCTGGGTGAGCCCAGTATATTTTCTCATGTCACAGTTGATTAGGTTCACAGGGAAGTGGAAAGAGTAAAAAATTCTCTTATTACTGCAGCAATGCCATCTCAGCCTCTTTTCCCTTTGAATGCAACATTAGTTTTTGTCCAGAAGTCTAACTGCTTTCTACAGTTTGGGGAATTGTACAGCAGAAACAATTTTCCCAGCCAGGCTGACCTTCACAGTAATGAGAAATGACTGGAATTCCTCTCTATTTCTCTAACATTTGAGGAGGTTTGGGAAAGGGTGGGGGGGAATGATCGGGAGAAGGAATATGCTTGTTTTACCTGATATTATGTGGTGGGAGCCCATTTGGCACTTTTAGACTAATTTTTTTTTCCATCCGAGGATTACATGGACTGTTGCACCCTCTGACCCGGCAGTCAGACCACAAGTGTATTGAGAAACGACAGTAATGCACTTTAAACCTTTTGTTATCACAACAGAAGTGGCATTTTGTTTCAGCCATTAAATGAATAAATATTTTTCTCTGGGGGATGGCTATTTTCATTTACTCTACAGTCCTTACTCAGGTGATCAGCAGCGGGCTTAGGAAATTGAAAGTTTGCTTAGGCAGGGACCACAAGCCTCCGGATGTCCTTGGAGACAAAAATCCTCCCAGCCTCCTAGAGCTTTCCAGAGACATGCACAGACTCCACTGGTGCTAGCTGAAAGGGCTTCTGTTTAGCTCCTGCCGCTGTTCCTAGCTCATCTTTCACATTTCCCTTTGCCCTTGTGGTGAGATAAAGGTGCTCTCAGGGTGAGGCCAATGCTTCCCCATTGAGTTTTCAAAATAATGAAGGGTCTTATTCAAGTGCAGGCATCCAGGGATCATGCAAATTGGCTCATGCCCTCAGCTGCCAAAAGGAAGTTTGGCATGTTAAGGTCATCCAGAAGTCCCTCCTAAGAAAGGTGTGTAGACTGTTTCTGAAATATCAGCCATTGAAAATGCCTAATGGAGCATCGTTCTCCTCTGACACACTAGTCGGAATCTCCTTGAGGACAACTTGTTGTTGGTTCTCTAAATGCAGAAATGGGGAAAGGTAGGGGCAGGCGTGTGCAAAAGCCAAAAGCTGAACACAGCCCTCCCCCCCCCTCCCACCCCCTCACCCCCGAAGAGAAGCTGTTAGCACTCAAGGAGAACTTTAATCCCAAGAGACTTAGGAGGGAGCTTCAAGAAAAGTTCTTAGGGGAATTGAAGTAACAGACAGGAACTTCCCGGTGAACCTTGGGGAAGCCCCCTTGTACATGCTTTGTGCTTTACTGTGTCTGCAGACACATCTCTAGGAGACACTTCGGCTGAGAGAATAATTCACTGGGGGGAAATAAGTTTACCCCCAGCTCAGTTTGATTCCCACCTTCCTTTCAGGTAGACAGTAAAGTATTATGTTCATACTACACTAAATCCTATCTCTGCCACTTTGTGGCTGTGTGACCTTAGGCAAGCTACTTCACCTCTCTGAACCGTTTTTCTATCTGTGAAATAGCAGGCTCATAGCTTGTAACTTCATGGAACTTTTGTTGTTTGGATCGGGATGGGGTCAAGCACTCAACAGAGGACCTGCTGTGTACCCTCAAGAAACTATCATTTGTAGAATTAACTCAACTCTTTCTACTTGGAGTGCTTTGCAAATTGGAGATTCGTGTTCTTTGTGGTGTTATATAAGCGTTTCCTGTTAAACCACCAATGGTATGTGCTTGGTAGAAAGACACTGTTGCATTCCCAACCTGGGGCAGCAAATTGTATCAAATGGGGGCCTGAGACTCTCTCTCTCTCTCTCTCTTTTTTTTTTTTTTTGGACAAGACTAGTGCCTAGAATCTTGCATGAGATATAATAAATTAGAACCATCCAGTTAATTCTGACTCATAACAAGTCTGTATAAGCTTTCATAGATTGTAAATCTTTACAAGCGCAGCTTCTTCTTTCTGCGGAGGAGTGGAGGCTGAGTTTGACCTGCTGACTTTATGGCTAGCAGCACAACACTCCCTCACAGTGCTACAACTAGCAAACTCAGAAGACTAGTGGCAGCCATACAGGTAATCTTTAGCAGGAGGAGAAGCAGGACAGGGGAATATCCGGGCTAGCTGGAGCTGTAGATAATGGGAAACAGACTGATCTTACCCTCTCCAGCCAGAATCTTAGCATTTGCTCTGTCACATGGAGGGGCCCTGGTGGTGTAGTGGGTTACATGATAGGCTCCTAACCACAAGGGTGGTGGGTCCAGTCCAACAGCCACTCTGTGGGAGAAAGATAAGGCTGTCTGCTCCTATAAAGTGTGGGATTTTTTTTTAGTTTGTTGAGTTATAATAAACACATCATACAATTCAATAATTCAATCATATTATGAAGGTTGTGTAATCATCACCACAATCAATTGGAAACATGTTCTTCTTTCTTGGCACTGCCATCCCTTTGCCCCACCCTTCACGTTTGTGCCCCCAGTAATTATTATTTCAGTGACTCTCTTCATAAATCCTTGCTTCCCTATATAGAAAAGCATATGAAACAAGAACAAAGAACAGAAGGGAGTGAAGAAACCCATTAACGATGATTATACAGAAACAGTGAAAACACTTCAGTCCCGGAAAAGGCAAACAATATTAAAATTTTAGGATAGATTGAAAGAGGTTCCAAAGGGAGATCTAACAGCAAGGTGTTACAAGGTGTTACATTCCGATCTAAGTACAGCTGCTAAGAACCTCTTTATAATGCTCATATATGCTACCCTGTATAGATTTGTCAAGACTAAATCTTTACCAGAACAAATAACCTCATCCTTTCCCAGAGAAGTAGCTGGTAGATTTCAACTGCCAACCTTGCACTTAGCAGCCCAATGCCTAACCCATAGTGTCACCAGGACCCTTTCAACATATAAGATTAAAAGAGATAAACAAACTTCACAAAAGACCAGAATAATTTGTTTTCTAAGAATAATTTGTTTAGGAGATAAAACTTTGCTGCTTTTAAAACTTTTCCTTCTCCCTTCTGCTTGGACCTAAATTTTGGATGAACTTTCTTGCCAGCAATATGTCCTCAAGAATATGCATCTTTCAAAGAATTCTGTGCCTCTCACTGGGTCCAGGTAGTCTTTCTCCTGAGCTAAGTTTTGGGCCATCTCATGAAATATTCACTAAACATTACCTTGAAAGACAATCGACCTCTTGTAATAATAATTCAAAAGGCTCCATCAGACATGTTTGGTGCAGAGACATGTCTGAAACTCATACTTTAACAGAATTTGGGGTAACTGGAGATTTGTTTTTCCTGTGAGGGGAGTTAAGCCGACAAGAAGAATTCTAAGGTAAAACAAGCAAGATGATTCTGCAGGTTAAGATAGAAGAAAGATGGCTTGAAGTGGTCAATAGCCGTGGAAAAGATAAGCAGACAGAGATTCAAAATCAAAATAATAAGTTTTAGCCATTGATGAGAGTCCCCAGGTGGTGCTGGTGGTTAACAATTCAATGCCCTCATCTGCTTACCAAAAGGGTGGACTTTCGAGTTCACCAGAGGAAACTTAGAAAAATGGCCTGTCCTTCTACTTCTGAAAACACATCCACTAATAACCAAATGCAACAATTTCACTCTGACACACGAGGTCCCTGAAGTTGGCATCCACTCAGTGGTCACAGTTGATTGAGCGGATCATAAAAGCGAAAGAGGAGAAGAAGCCAGAAAGAAAAGACTCGGGAATGAATTCAGGAGGAAGGGCTCTAAGGGAAAGACACTGAGTTCTGTTTTGAAAATGATGAGCTCTAGTTCTTGTGTATCATCACAATGGGAAAATACAGCAGCCACCTGGAATTTCTCTGTGGCAAGGCTAAAGTCAGAGGGAGAACGTTGGATTTGGAGATGGAATTTTTGATATGAAAAACTCTCCTGGTATTAAAAAGCAGCCCTTGTTACCCTGTTCTCCTCCAGTCGTCAGGCCCCAGCTTATCTTTTGTTCTGAAAGGAGTCACGATGGCCCAGTGGTTGATGCTTTAAGCTGCTAACCCCAAAGTTGGCAGTTCAAACCCACCAGGAACTCCAAGGAAGAGAAAAGAAACTATCTGCTCCCTTAATGATTTACAGACTCGGAAGCGCTCAGAAGCACTTCTTCCTGGCCCCCTCTCGTTGCTGTGTGCCAGGACTGACTAGATGACACTGGATTTTCTAGGTCAGCAAACTTCCTTAGCTAGCCACTGCCCTTTCTCTTATCCCCAATCTACTATTCCTCTTCACTCCCCACACAATTCCTTTCAGTGTCATGTCAACTGTCTCCCTAATCGCCAGTCCTCCTGAGAGAAATATACAGAACATTTTCACTTTTCTTCTTTTGCATGGCCTAGTACTAACTACTCGTCAAGGGAAACTCTCCCCAGTTTCTGCAAACCTGAAGTGAATTTTACTAGGTTGCAAGCTCTGCTGTCTCCCACAATTGCTGTCATTGTCTCCTTTCCTCTTTCATAATTATGTTAAACAAAAACAAATACCGGGTCAGTCTCTCTTCTTGGGTATGCCATCCTGCTTCCTCTCCATAGGACCCACAATTACCTTCCCTCGCCTCCTCCCCGCCCCCACCCCAAGGTTCCAGAGAGTACTGTTAACTTGGGTTAGTGAGTGAGAAGATCTTCCTTCTCGAAATGAAAGCCGAGTCATTTTAAGAGAAAATGCCCTTCTAGGCAAAGCTGTATGACTTTCTGAAAGAGGGCATTTGTAGAACCTCCAATAGATGAATTGTTTTCTTTCAAGCAGGGAAATGTATTTTACTCTTCTTGCTTCAACTGGGATTGAGCCCATTCATTTCATTTTTTTATGCTCTCTTGTTTTATTTAGAAATGATCTATTCATCCCAACCCAATTGAAAAGCTATAGATAACTCTGGCAAAAAAAATGACTGTATTATTCACATGAGAAGAACAGATGGTCCTTCTGAGTATTTTCATAACTCCATGTAACTTGGCCTGCAAAAACCTAACTGTGTTAGTCCGGATAGACAAAGAAGCAAATTCATAAGCATGCATATGCATAAAAGAGAATGTTTTATATATACATTAAGAAAACAACCCAGTCCAGATCAAGTCCATAAGACTGATATTAGCCCATATGTCTGATACTATAAAGTCCTCTTCAGACTCATGAAACACATGCAATGAGGCCAAATGAAGAATAATCACAGGCCAGTGGGTAGAAAGTCTTTGGATCCAGTAGCATTGTAAGCATCTCAACGCTGGCAGGAGTCTCCACGTGGCTTCTCTAGGTCAGGTTTCTTACTGCATCAAGGTAGGTCCATGTGTCTTCTCCTCAGGGATGTCTCACAAGGAGCCAGTCTGGTCAGTTGAGTCTCTCAGGCAGTGAGTGAGTGATGGTAGAAAGTGTCCAAGGAAGTGAACCGAAAGAACTCGTGTCTCCACCTTGAAGAAGGAATAACCACATTTCCCAGAATTCTCAGAAGACCATGCCCACACAGAGGTCTCATTGGCAATCTCCAGAGTGACAGGCTAGACTATACCCCTACATTCTTAATCCTCAAAGTGACACCTGATTAGGTGACTTCTACACTGACCTACATAAATTTCTCTATTTGCTGTACTCTGGTAGCATGGAACCCCGGTGGACCTGTCAATTAGCTATTACACTGCTGACTATAGGGTCAGTGGTTCATATCTGCTAGCCTGTCTTAGTGTGGCAGTCACTGATCTGTGTCAATTTCAGCACTGGGAGTGTATGGAGTGGAGTCTAGCCTGTCAATCTGGAGATAGCCAATGAGACCTCTGTGTGGGCATGCTTTCTCTGAGAATTCTGGGAAATCTTGTGGTATTTTCCCCCAAGGAGAAGAGAGACTTGATTCAGTCTCTTGGAGATGGTCTACCAATAAGACAACAAGACAGTATGATATAGACCCTGAGTCCTGGAGACTGGAGGAGCCAGAGGAGAAACCGCATGGGTTTAACCTGATGGGACCAAACCTCTGGGGCTGGAGAAGCTATGTGGAGACTCTTACCAGCGCTGAGATGCTTTGGAGGCCAGGGAGACCTCTACCAATGACGAGATGCTTCTACCACCACTGAAACTACTGATGAACCTTGAACCCTGGACAAGGAGCCATGGAGAGATCCCCGACAGCACCAGAATGCTTCTACTGCTTCTTCTGCCACTGCCCCTGCACCTATTGGCCTGTGATTGTCCTGGTGTCATTGTACATGTGCTTCATGAGTTAGAAAGAGACTTTAGACTGGTATCGGACTTATGGGCTAATATCAGCCTTATGACCTTGGACTGATCTGGGTTGGGATGCTTTCTCAATGTTCCATTCCTCTTGTGTATAAACCTTTCCCTATATCCATGTGCGTGTTTATGAATTTGCTTCTCTTGTCTACCCGGACTTCCACACTTAGGAAGAAAGATGAATCTGTCTGTTCCCATAAATACAGTCTTAGAAATCCTACATAGGGGTGTTATGGCTTAGAGTCAACGCGATGTCCGTGAGTTAAGAAGGCAACAGGGTCAGTTGGGTGAGTAAAGCCCAGACTCTAATCGCAGCTGCTCTGTGACCCCTGGGCAAACTATGTGACTTCAGTTCCTCACCTGAAAAGGATTGTGTTGTTCTTAGATGGCACCAAGTCCATTTCAACAGATTGTCTCAAAGAACAAAGCCTGGGTTAGTCCTACACCATCTTCACAATTGTTTGTTTGAGATCATTGTTGCAACCACCACCAGTCTACCACCTTGAGGATTTTCTTCCTTTTACCAAGCATGAGGTGCTGAAGAGAGCACATCCAATGTACATGATAGAAAGTCTTGCTACTCTTATTTTTTAGAGCGGCGGGGGGGGGGGGGGGGGGGGGAAGGGGACATCCCTGCCCTCTGGTGGTGGGAGTAGGAAGTCCAGCCTTGCTGCTAGATTTGAACCTCCAACCCAGTGGGCCACAGTCCCACGCACAACCACTACACCACCGGGGCTCAGCCTGCTACTCTTATTTTTAAGGAGCATGGTGGTTGTACTTCTTCTTGAACAGATCATTCATTCTTCCTGGTATGTCTGTGACATATTCAATATTCTATAACAGAGCCCTAATTCAAATGCATCCATTCTTCTTTGGCCTTCCTTATTCGTTGGCCAACTTTTGCATGTATATGAGGAGAGCGGAAATACCATAGCTTCAGTTAGGCATACTTTAGTGCTCAAAGTACCATCTTTGATTTTGAACAATTCACCCCTCAGGAACAGAAATGGGCGTAGTGACACAAGGAGCAGAGGGGGAAGGTGGAGAGAGGAGGGGAGATGAAACATGAGGGAAGGAAGATAGAAGTTAGTGAAAGATATGAAAATATTAATAATTTATCACTTATCAAAGGGCCATGAGGGGGGATGGGATAGGATAAAAAGAGGAGCTGATAGCAAGACTCAAATAGAAAGTAAATGTCTAGAAAATAATGATAATATATGTACAAATATGTTGGATACAATTGATGTATGGGTTGTTATAAGAGATGTAAGAGCCCTCAGTAAAGTGATCTTAAAAAAAAAAGGGTTCCCTTGGATACAGATTTGTCCAATGCAATGCATCCTTTGATTTCTTAACTGCTGATTTTTAAAAAATTAATTATTTGATTGCACATTCTTACAGCTCTTATAGCAATCCATTCATCAATTGTATCAAATACATTTGTACATATGTTGCCATCATCATTTTCAAAGCATTTTCTTTCTGCCTGAGCCCTTGGTGTTAGCCCCTCTTTTTTCTCTCCCTCCCTCACCCTCCCACTCTCATAGACCATTGATAAATTATAGATTATTATTATTTTCTTCTGGGGGAATCATTTTATTGAGGGCTCTTTCAACTCTTGTTACAATCCATACATCGGTTGTATCTGACATATTAGTACATATACCCTATCGTTCTTTTCTAGACATTGACTTTCCATTGAGCCCTTGGGATCAGCTCCTCATTTTTTTATCTCTCATCTCTCCCATCCCCACCCCCTGCAATCCTGTGGCCCCTTGATAGATTATAGATTTACTTATTTTCAAATCTCACAATGACCACTGTCTCCCTTCCCTCTGGTTTCTCTTGTTCGTCCCCTGGGTGGGGCGGGGTGATGGTTATGTGCCATTCATTGTGATCAGTACCCCACCTCTTCCCCCCCTTCCCCTTCCCCTTTTAGTATCACTTTTCCCATTTCTGTTCCTGGGTTCCATGTGAGTCTTATCTCTTGTCTATACCTATGTGCATGCTCCCATCTAGTTCAGGGTGTGAAGCAGCACTGGGGTCATGATAGTGGGGGGTGAGGAGACCTCAAGGGATCAGAGGCATAGTGCATGATCCATTGGTGGTGCTCTACCCTGATTAACTCATCCCCTCCCTGCGACCCCTCTGCAGGACAATGTTTCATTGGACAGGTGGACTTTGGGTCTCCTCTTCAAACGTCACCCCCATTCCCACCAATGTATTTTTGTTTCTTTGTTATTTATTGCAAATCTTCTAATGGCTATTGCCCAGTCTCAATGACATCTCACGATCGCACTGGCTGGTGTGCTTCTACCATGTGGACTTGCTGCGTCATTGTTGGATGGCTGCTTGCTTAACTTTAAGCCTTTAAAACCTCAAACACTATATCTTTTAATAGATGGGCACCATCCTCTGTCTTCACCACATCTGTTTATGCAGTGATTGTCTTCAGTGATCATGTGGGAAAGGTGGGGGGGTGAGGTTGGTGGTGGCAGGTGTTAGCATCACAGAATGCCAATTTATTAGAAAAAGTGTTCTTGTTTGCAAGAAGGTATGAGCCGAAGCCCAAGGCCCATGGATAGTCTCAGTGTATTGCCTTATAAATAAATATATGTACTTAGGTCAATACCTCTATTTTATGGGTTAATATATTTACATAAGTGTACACCTCTATTAACATCCCTATCTATACCTTTGCTTCCTAGAACTTACCTCTGTTGCCTTTTACCTCCTCCTGCCCTGCCATCACGTTCCCCCTTCTTCCACCTCCCTATCTTACACCTGGTCTGCTCTCCCCCCTGCTGGGGGAGGGGGTAGATCTCTGTTTCTCCCCCTTCTTGAGTGCAACTTCTATGAGCACTGATTATGGATCCAACTAAAATAAAATCCTTAATAATTTAAAGGTGTCCCTGTTTTATCATGATGTTACTTATTGGTCTATTTGTGAAGACTTGTTTTATGTTGTAGTATAATCTTTAATAAAGTCTTTAGTTTTTGATCTTCATCAGGGAGTGCTGAAAGTCTTCTTCAAAGACTTCAACAAGCAAGGTTATGTCACTTGCAGGGAGTTAATGAATCTGCCTCCATCCTCATGCTGAGTTATTTTTCATATAGTCCAGCCTCTCAGATTATTTACTCAGTATACAGATGGATTATATTTGGCAAAAGGAGATAACCACGATGCAAACCTTTCCTGATTTAAAACCATGCAGTAAGTATCCCCTTGTTCTGTTTAAATGACTGTCTCTTGGTCTATGTACAGGTTCTGCATGCGCACGATTAAGTGTTCTGGATACGCAGTCCAGAAAATAGAATAGTGTACTTTACTTCTCAAGGTGTTGAGAAGAGGACATGAAGCACTATGTATTAAGTATCAGACCTGTGCTGTTATGTTTTGTGGTAAATGTTATCACACGTGTGGGAAGCCTATTTTGCAGAAAGTATGTGCATCTCTGGCACTGTTAATGTATGCCCCTCTGCCAGCTGAACCAAGGCAGGGTGGGGTGGAGAATGCTCCATTTCACACCTTTTTTCTCAGCTCAGTACTGCTTATATTGCTGGTGATATATAAATTATAATAAGATAAAACAGTGTAAGTGTGAGAGTACTGCATGCTGGCAAAAAAAAAACACTTCATTATACACTGTAACCTCTTTTTCATGACAATTGTTTTATCATGTTAGCATTTATCTGCTCCTGTAATAAATAACAGTTCATGGTGCAAAGCAATTAATGTGGCTGAAAATCAATTGCTTCGTGCCCTCTTCACCTATATGTCTTTTCTTCTTGCGCTTCTTCCACTGTTCTGGGTTGGAGTGTCTGTGTTGAGAGAGTTTGCACAACAAATTCAAATGTCCTGCTTTCCAATGCCATGAAGGTGCTGAACCTGGGAAACTGCTCACTCAGAGACCCTATCTTCTCCAGTGCCCCTGGGAGAAGCATCATGGGACAAGGAGAGGGATAGTAGGCTCATTGCCCTCTAGTGATCTCATCCCCATACAAGAAAGAGAGTTATCTTAGGGAAGCCCACAGCGCATGAATGGGGCGGGAACATGTTCAGAACAATCCAGCCTGTGTCCATCTTTACCACTTTAATGACCTACCCCTTCCCCATCCCTGCCTCGGGCCTTTCACCTCTCAGCAACCCATTCAGAGCTACTTTTGAGAGAACCCAAGTGAAATTCGGTGCTGAGTTGCAAAAGACTGATTTATATGCATAAGTGTTTCTCCACCTCTACCACCCACCACCAACCGACCCCTGGGGATATTTGCATGATTGCTGGGGCCAGTGCTGGTGTTCCAATTTATATAAGAAAATGACCTAATTATAAAATTGATTCCCATAATCAGTTGATTAGATTCCTCCTTTCCATTATTAACCTACTATTTGATGTCTTCAGTAACTTAAACAAGTTCTGCTTTAAAAAAAAGTTTTAAGAACTCTCTGTACTAATAGCTACATGTTTTCATGATGACATGTAAGACAATCAATAAAGCCAGGGTATTAACTCTCTACTGGAAACTTTGCTAGCCAACAACACAAACCTTTAAACCAACTGAGAACCAAGAAACAAGTAAAAAATAACAATGATAGAAAGCATCATAAAATCTGTGGACATTATTTGCCGATCATGATTGCCCTGATGTAGTCAGTGCCCCCCAATTTAACTGAACAAAACACTGCCAGTCCTGTGCCAACTTCATGTTCCCTGTCGCAGCCTCGCTGCCCAGCATTGGATCAGGCAACATTCTGCTGCCATCCAAAAGATCTCCATTTGATCATTTTCAGAAGTTTTTAAACCAGGCCTTTCCCCCTAGTCATAGTCTCTGTATTGGTGGTGCTGCTGGTATTTGAAATATCATTGCCACTGCTCCCTGAAACCTAGCAAAACACAAATTATCAAAAGACAGCAAACTAACAAATTGGTAGTGGCCATTAAGTTTAGGAAACCCAGAAATGTTTGTTAGCATGGAAAACATAAATTTTATACATATATATATATATAACAATTACAAGTTGATTTTAAAAGGTTGGAGGAAATGCTTATATTGTGCTGTCACAGTTGCAAATATATACATGATCAGAGAGAACTCTAAGAAGACGCACACCAAAATGCTAGCTAGCCTTGTTCTCTCTGGATTGGGTTTGTTGTTAAGTGCTGTCAAGTCGATTTCAAATGGACAGCAACCCTCTATAGAGCGAACGAAACACTGCTCAGTCTTACAACATGATCACAACTGTTGTTATCTCAGCCAGTCAATCCATCTCATTGAGAGTCTTCCTCTCTTACACTTCTATTCCTCTTTGCCAACCATGATATCCTTTTGTAGGAGCTGGTCTCCCTTGATAGCATGTCCACAACATGTGAAATGAAATCTCACCATCCTTCCCGCTGAGGAGCCTTCTGACTGCCCTTCTTTCAAAAGAGATCCGTTTGTTCTTTCAGCTGCTCTTCATACTCTCCATATTCTTCACCAGAATCATAATTTAAATGTACTGATTCTTCTTCTGTCTTCCTTATTCAATGCCTAGCTTTCACATGCTTATGAGGCAATCAAGAATACCACGACTAGGGTCAGGTTCATCTTAGTCTTCAACATGCCATCCTGGCTTTTCAAAACATGAGAGAGTTCTCGTGTGACGTATTTCCTTAATACAAGATGTCCTTCAAACACTTGATTACTGCTTCTATGGTCATTGGCTGTGGATCCAAGCAAGATGAAATGTCTTGAAAACTTCCATATCTTCTCCATGTTTCATGATGTTACCCTGTTGCTCCAAGTCTGAGGATTTTAGTCTTCTCTACACTGAATTGTAATTCATAGGAAAGGCTACAATCCTTGATCTTCAATAGCAAGTACTTTAAATTCTCCTCACTTTCAGCAAGCAATATTGCAGTTTGTAAAGAAGACTTACTTCAATACGAATGCCACATTCTTCTTCATATAACCCAGTTTCTCTAATTATTTGCTCAGCATCCAGATCAAATAAATATGGCGAGATTATACAACCTTGAAAAAAAAAACACCTTTCTTGATTTTAAATCATGTAGTATTCCACAACAGTGTTCTGGAATTCAGAAGACTTCTTCTGGAATTCCCCAGAGTTCTCAAGATTATCCATAGTTTGTGATAATCTGCACAGTCTAAATAGCCATGGAATAGCCAATGAAACAAAAGTAAACATCTTTTTGACTGCGATTGATCAATTTCAGATTGAAAATATTGGTAGAATTCTTCAATTTTGCATTACCAGCTATAGTGGTTGGTTCATCAATTTGAAAAATCATTGCATTGAATGGGTTTCCTTGTATGCAAGGTAGTCTTATCCTTTCACAAGCAGCATAGTACATATAGATAGATATTGATAAGTCTTTTTTTATGATGAATGCAACACTATTCTTGTTGATTATGTCAGTCCCAGCATACTGAATGATATAATTGTTTGATTCAAAACAGCCAATACTAATCCATTTCAGCTCACGAATGCTTAGAATATCAATCCTTATGCATTGCATTTCATTTATAATGACTTCCAATGTTCCTACCTTCATACTTCATACATTCCCAATTTTCAATTATTCATTGATGTTTTCCGCTTTTGCTTCTTATGTGAGACATGCCCAACAGCAAATAGTGGTCCCAAAGGCTTTATTCCAGTAGACTTTGCTCCGTCTGCCCACATTATGGTTGACCCTGTTTTGAGGAGGCAGCTCTGCCTCAGCCATATTTTTAGGGCCTTCCAACCTCAGGGGCTCATCTTCCTACACTCTCAAGATGTTCTGCTTTTATTTAGGTTTTCAGCAACTGATAATATTTTGATTCTTTCCTTAGGGTTTTCAGTGGCTAGTTTCTCTCAAGCGGATGGCCCTATTTCTTCCTTGTATTCTATTCTTAGCCTGGAACTCTGCTGAAACTTGTTCTGTTTGAACAATCCTACTGGTATTTAAAATATTAGTGACATAGCCTGCAGCATCACAACAACACACAAACCCCCACAGCAAGCAAACTGACAAACAAGCAATGGAATGCTGGGGATAATTTTATTTAATAGATGTCTTATTTGCTTCTCTGAATTTTATAATTTTCTACAGTAAGAATTTATCTCTAATGTAATAGACAAGTAATTGAAAGTAGTAAGGTTGACAATTCATTTCTTAGTATTTCTTTGCAAAAAATTAAAATGACTTCAAAATGTTCAGCCAACCACTAACAAATACACTGAAATGGATCACATTGGAAGGGTCTTAATAGAATAGGGAATGGAAATGTGGAACAAAACCCCAAATCATAAAATATACCAGCTTATTCATTGAATAGGAATGGTAGGATCATCAGACCACCCCCTGCCCCAATGGCCAGTAGTCACCCTTCAGGTCTGCAACCTAACACAGCCCCAAGGTAGAATAATCAACCATTTCAGCTCAAAAGGGTAGCATTTACCTATGGGAATGAGAGTTAAGAAAAAATGAAGTATGGAAATAGGAATGAAGGACTGGGTCAGGATAAGTGGTGGTACATTGAGAGGATCGCAATGGAGGGGTTGAAACAAAATGAGTATGAACTGTTGCAAGTAAAACTGATGACCTGCTCAGTCAGCCTTCACCTAATTCACAATAAAAAGAAAAAAACACAAGCAACAGCAACCAAAAAACCACTCAGCTGTGATATTTGAATGATCTGAGATGACCCATGCCTCTAGGAATCTCAGGTACCTGAGATTGGTCTTTATGAATTAGAAACTCAGTCTTAACCACCTTAAATAGAAGCTTTCTATACTGCTCTCTACTGCTATATTTCAGCTTTTTCTTATCAGAAAAATTCTCTTTGCTTAATTTAGACTCACGAGACTTGAACTTCATAAAGAACCCTCCCCCCGTCCCTGCCCTCCAGATAGATACACCCAATTACGTAGACTCTTCAAAATTAAGATCTAGGTCTTGGACTTTTGAAATTAATGCTTAGCCATTGCCCAAACCCAAAAGAATGTCATAAAGGTGTTCATAGTCATACAACAAACCAGTGTTGTTGAAGGCTAATAATCCCTATTCGATCCACATAAATCACAGTGATTATAAAATATGCAAGAAATCCTCCTATATGAGCTTTATCCTCCCCTAAGTGTCTGGGTAACCCTCAGAGACACTGGTTCTTTCCCATTGGTCTACCTCTCAGAATTATTGTTACATAAGATCTCATTAAAATATGCCTTCAATTTTAGTTGTTCTCTCTTACCCATTTCTACAAAGATTATCATTGTTAGCTACCACCAACTTGATCCTCAATTCATGCACTATGAGTGACCAACCACATTCACAGGATTTTCACTAGCTGACTTTAGAAAGTAGATCACCAGGCCTTTCTTAGTCCATCTTAATTGGCAAGCTCTGTTGACAGAGAAGTGGAGGCTGTGCTTTTGGTACATTGACCAGGAATCCAACTTTGATCTCCCTCATGGAAAGCAAAAATTCTACCACTGAGCCTCCAATGCCCCCTCTGAAGAGGTAAAATGATCTAATCCTATTAACTTCCCCCAAAATGCTCTATTTGAATATGAGTTTTGAAGTGACAGTCTTAAAATAGATGTTGTTGTTGATGTTGGGTGCCATTAAGTCAGTTCCATCTCGTAGTGAATCTGTGTGTACAACAGAGTGAAGCAACAGCCTCACAATTGGTCTTAGGTTTGAGCCCATTGTTGCAGCCATGGTCTCAGTCAATTGTGTTGAGGACCTTCCTCCTTTTGGTTTCCCTTCTGCTTTACCAAGCATGATGTCCTTCTCCCAGGTCTGGCCCCGCCTGACAACAGGTCCCAAGTATGTGAGGTGAAGTCTTGTCTCACCATCCTTACCTCTGAGAAGCATTCCAGGCTACACTCCCAGGACAGATTTGTTTGTTCTTTTGGGAGTCCCTGGTTCTTTGAATTTTCTTCACCGGCACCATAATTCAAATGCATGGATCCTTCTTTGGTCTTCCTTATTCAATATCCAACTTTCACATGCACATGAGGCAATTGAAAATAGGTGCACCTGAGTCCTCAAACTAACTCCTTGCTTTCACATATTTTAAAGGGGTCTTATGCATCAGTTACCAATAACATATAGTAAATAACAAATGGTCTAACTAAAAGAACTCAAAGATCTTTGATAGAAAGGTGGATTTAGGAATCCATACCCCAGCTCTATTAGAGGTCAAGGGAAGAGGGATAAATCCAAACGAGCCCCAGCAGTTCTCATTTGTAACACAAAAGTTGGGAGAAGGGGATTTTATTGGTTGTGGCTCATAAAATAATACTCCATCCTTTGAAATGCAATTGATTCAGATCAAATGCTCTAGGGCTTGGACCCGACATTATAGCTTGGCCAATTCCTTTTTTTTCTTTCTTTCTTTCTTTTTAAGTAGCAGGAACAGGTCATTATATTAAAACCTGCAAAGCTTCTAAGAAATTTTAACAAAATAAAATGAAATCCACACCATGCTCACATTGATTATTATGTCTGAAGTTTGTAAAAATATAAGATAAGGAGTAAATAAGAGGAAAATTTAAAAAGTCATTTGAATCTACAGGGTTTGTTTTTGTTTTGTGACCTGTTGCCACTCTGCACTGTGCATTGGGAGTAAATTAAAATAGCTAATATTCTCGTGATTGCATATGTTTTTCAAGCCTGAGATTGACAAACATCCTTATGCATTTCTGCCACAGGGCCTTTGCACTTTCTGTCCCCTCTCCAAGAAGTTATGGCTTCTCAGTTCTAAACTGTCATTCAACTATCACCTTTTTAATGTACCCTGGCCAATGTTCTTTTTTTATGATTAAAAATCATTTTATTGGGGGTTCTCACAGGTCTTACAATGTCCCATACATCAATTGTATCAAGTACATTTGTACATATGTGGCCAGCATCATTTTCTAAACATTTACTTTCTATTTGAGTCCTTGGTATCAGCTCCTCTTTTTTAAAAGTAATTTTATTGGGGGCTCTTACAGCTCTTATAATATTCAATACAGCTTTTGTATGAACCACATTTGTACACATGTTGTCATTTTCATTTCCAAATATTTTCTACTTGAACCTTTGGTATAAGCTCCTCTTCCCCACCCTCCTAAACACCCCCTCTTTTTTTAATCATTCCATTGGGGTTCCATACAACTCCCATCATGATCAACACACACATCAATTGTATGCATACTACATTTGCACACCTGTTGCCATCATCACTCCCAAAACATCCTCCCTCCACTTAGACCCCCAATACCAGCTCCCCATATTTCCCCTTCTTCTTCCCTCCCCCTTTTCCCTCATCCATGAGCCCTTAAAAATGTACACATTGTTATTACTTTTTCATATCATACTCAGTCCACTGTGTCCCTTCACCCACTTCCCCACTGTCCAGACTCCAGAGAGATCCTATATAGATCCCTGCAACTGGTTACCCCCTTCCACTCCACCCTCCCTCTGCCCTTCCAGTATCACCACACCCACCACTAGTTCCAAAGGGATCATCTGTCCTGAATTCCCCATGTTTCTGACTCCAGTGTACTGCCCCTGGTCTAGCCAAGTTTGCATGGTAGAACTGGAATCATGATAGTGGGTAGAAGGAAACATTTGGGAACTAGAGGAAAGTTGCATACCTCATTGTTGCCACACTGTACCCTGACTGGTTCCTCTCCTCCCTGCAACCCCTCTACAAGGAGGTGCTGTTTCCCCTATTGATGGGCTTTGGTGTACTCCCCCTCCTTTAGAGTGATACAATTTTTAGTTCTTTGATGCCTGACACCTCATAGTCACACAGCCTGGTGTGCTTCTCCCATGTGGCCTTTGTTGCTTCTGAGCTAGATGCTGGCTAATATTCTAAAACCTCACATCTTCCTAAAACTTCTGGTCTCTCTGCCCCCACCATATTTTATCATATTCCCCTGTTTTCTAATTTTTTAATACTCCTTACTACCTACAATGATTGTATCTGTGGTTTACCTGTTTACTGTATTCCTTGTGGAAATCTAAGGCACCTTGCCCCTCATTTTTCTATTATTCCCTGTTGATCCTGTAGGCTCTTGAACAGTTATGTGACTGACAAAAGACACTGAATTAATGAATACATGAATTATTGCACTCATTCCCCCTTCAGTTTTAGCATCTGTGTTTTTACCATGCTAACCATATTTAAGCAAGATCTTTACCATATCTTAGTCAAAATAATTTTTCACTTACCTCCCTATAAACAGCGAAACAGAACAATTTGAATCAAAATGATTTAGAACATTTGGAAGCACTTGTGCTTTATAAATAAATCTTTATAGGCAGAAGGATGAATTTTTATCAGATGGTATTACATAAATACCTTTGAAGGCCAGGGTTTAGAAGATGGTGGTATTTTCATATTTATAATTTATAAAATTAGCCTATTTCCATAAGGGATCTGAGAGGACTTACGGTCAAAAACGTATCACACCCTCAAAGATACTATAAAACAAATACCAAAATCCATGCAGAGTTAAGGATCAAAAGATACCAAATTTCTCAATATTAACATGTGTCCCCTTTTCCTTCCTATTTAAATTGGAAGCCGGGAAAACTCATATTTCCAGCCTCCTCTTCCATTCTGCATCAAACTTCAGAGAGTGTAGTGGGCTGAATGGTGCCCCCACCCCCACCTCAAACTATATTCTCATGAAAACCCCCTGCCATTGCTGACTCACAGTCCCATAGAGGTCAGAGTCACACTGCTCTGTGAGTTTCTGAGATTGCACTCTTTCTCTCTCGGAGCAGTTGGTGGTTTCAAGGTGCTGACCTGTCCGGTTAGAGCCCAAAATATAACCCCTCAGCCACCAGGTGCTATGTTAAGTATAGCAGATATCAAATAATATAGTTAATCTATTGATTATAGCAGATGTTAAATATCTCTTAAAACCCGTGAATACAGGGAAAATGTCTGTCAAGAGCAGTTGTTTCCGGTTGCTACCGTTGCTCTTGATCTGTCCCCTTTACAGTCATCAGGCATCATGCTTTCAACAAACATTGATGGAGAGCTCACTGATGCAAGGTGCTGGGCTGTGTATGTGGATGGATCGGAAGCTAAGATTCGACCAAGCACAGAAACTAACCGTGTTGCTATTGAGTAACTTTTGAGTCATAGTAACCCTGGTGGCAAAGTGGTGAAGCCTTGAATACTTAACAGAAACGACTAGATGCTTCACAGGAGGAAGAGGTGTGAAGGTTCAGCCACTGCTTCCTGAGGCCGGCTCCTGCCTGAGCCCAACAGTGTCTTCAGAGGAGTCATCTGCTCCATCTGAACGCCACAGCTTATCCATTCTTTATACAATAAGGAGGTCAACGACGCAGATCTTTCCAGCAAATTATAATTTCTCAAGGAAGGACACTTCAAGAAAGGAGCAGAGTAGATGGTTTTTGATTTTTATGTGGACACGAATGGAGAGCTATTGGGGTAAAGGCAGGGAGGGACTTTATGTCTGTCTTCATCATGTAGCCATCATAGGATCCAGAATGGGAGTTCTAGAGGCATCACCACAGATCTGACCTCCTCTGGCTTCCC
Organism: Nesogale talazaci; assembly: GCA_004026705.1. NCBI lineage: Eukaryota > Metazoa > Chordata > Mammalia > Afrosoricida > Tenrecidae > Nesogale > Nesogale talazaci. The sequence continues at coordinate 39,251 of PVJH01000405.1, read as the reverse complement.
GACTGTCAAGAGGCAGGGGTCAGAGATGCTTCACACTCCATCCTTCCTGACCTATTTTAAGTCCAACCATTTCTCCCACAAAACTCTGTTTCAGTGCTGCGATCAATAATTCATTGTGATGGCCTCATAGAATTAACTCACAGACAGTACTCACAATTGTGGGGGCATCTTAGGGAAGTTGATAGGTTACCACAAGTCAGAATCAGTAGACAGCAAGGATACAGTCTTTGGTGTACAGAAACATCTCTCCTAAGCCAGCAGTTTAGCCTCTCTCCAGTCTTTACCCTCTCGGCCTCCTGTACTCTTGGTTTCTGTTTTTGGACCAGGACTCTCTCAGAACTCCAGTCTCAGGCTAGAGGGGGGGAAGTCCCTCATCTCTCAGTGTTGCTCCTCTGAGTCTCCACACCAGGGTCTCTGGTGCCTCTAGTGCCACGTCAGACAGAGATCAAGAGTACGCTCTTCCAATGCTATGAGGTAGACTGCTCTTACAGAGAGACCAATGGCTTTGATGGGGAGGCGTTTTTGTATGTTAGTAGACCACAGCCCCAAGGAAACAAAGGATGTGACTCAAGTTACACTCTCTAGTAGTAGAGTAAAATCAACTTTCTTAATGCCATGACCCTTCAATACAGTCCCTGATGTTGTGGTGACCGCCCAACCATAAAATTAATTTTGTTGCTACATCATGCCTATAATATTTTTTTACTGTCATGAATCAGGAGACCCCTGTGAAAGGGCCCTTTGATTCCCAAAGGGGTCGTGAGCCACAGGTTGAGAACCCCTGTTCTAAAGAGATATCACACTTTAATTCTGCAAAAAAAAAGAATATAAATAAATAGATAAAAGAATACCCTCCAAAATGAGTTTATGAACCATAAGCATAGAATCCAGAATTATAATTCATCATCTAAGGAATGATGGCTAGCAGGGTTATATTAACTGACTACATTTCAAATTTCTCATCAATGAAAGTAATTCCTTCATTCCTAGTTTAATAGGGAAAATGAATTTTAAACACAGAAAAGTTGGTTGTGCAATTGCTCTAAGAACGATGACTTAAACTCCCTAGACTTAATCTTCTAAAACAAAACAAACAAAAATCAGAAAGGATAAAATGAAAATCTTTATTTTGCTGTCAAGTTGCTCTTCTACCTATTTTCTTAAAGAAATGGCTAATATATAAACCTCATTTAATACTTGAAGCCATTCCTAGTTGAGATAACTTATTTTGTTGTGCAAAGTAAATACAATAGGATAGATTTCATAAAATAGAAGTGCATTAAAATATGGAAAATTACAGGATGGTTTCAAAAAATCTTCTGAGATAGAATATAGTTTTCTTTATATTTCCTGAACATATTTGCCACAATTTTATTGTTTTACTTTGGGCATTTTAGAGATAATCATATACAGAAGTTTATTAATCCTCTTTCTGAAGAAGATGCTTATCAAAGAGATATGTATCTGTATTAGCGATAATGCTAAGATCAGATTGGAATAGTAAATATATAGCATCATTCAAATTCAAAATTAGACAAACCAATGTATATATCAAGCACACAAATAAATGATATTTTAATAAATTTCCTTCCCTGAAATATATGTCTACATGTTTTCAACTTATTCTGACATGTTTCAAAATCATTTTGTCCCAGACAAATTCTGAAACATAAAACCGGCTTTTCTGAGAACCAGACTTTTAATAGTAAGATTTAATTTTAATTTATAATCCCTATATTTTGTGTTACTGGATCCCTGGTGGCTTAGTGGTTATGAATTGTGCTGCTAACTTCAAGGTCAGCAGTTCAAATGATCAGCTGCTCCGAGGGAGAAAGATAAGGCTGTCTAGTCCCATAAAGGGTTCTGGTATCAGGGCCCATGGGATCAGTGCCACTGTGCCCTGGCATGTAGTCACTATGAGTCAGAATCGACTGAACGGCAGGGGGAGAGTGAGATATTTTGTGTTCAAGTAGCTTCCCCCCCCCCACACACACACACAGTATTTTAGATATAATCAAACCAAATGTTTGTGTAAATTGCCTTGATTACAGTCATGATATAAAGTATATGACTAAATGAATACAAATAGATTTAACAATCAATATTTCTAAGGTCTTAAAATTTTAAATGTGTTTATAGTAAGGTGACCAAACATCCCACTTTTTCACAATTTAACCATGTCTCACAGCATTTTAAAATTAAAATAACTATATTACAATACTATTTTGCATTCTATGAAAATTGTTGTTGCTCCATATAGACGATGGTGTCCCGCTTAAAATCCGAATTAAAAATTAAAATTAGTATAGACACTAGGGAAAATAGAGAATCAAATGTCAACTTTTTAATTTGCCTCAAAGCAAGAAGGAATTTTGCTCCTGTCTAGTGCAATGGGTTACGTGTTGCGTTGCTAAGCACAGGGCAAGCTATGACGGGGCCCTGCTCCCATAAAGACCCACAGCCTCGCAAATGCGAGGGGGCAGGTCTCCTCTGTTCAGTAGCATCACAGGGAACCCAAAGCAGCGCCACAGCAGTTGAGTAGGGTGTCACTTGCTAGATCTCACTTTATTCAAATATGTGCGTCCTGGTTTAATTTTTGGGAACTCGGGGTTTTAAAAGCTTCAGGAACCGCCCCCCACTTTTCTTCTCCCCGCACCTACACATGGTATGTGCAACTAACCCCTATGGCCCTAGTCAATAAAAAAATCATGAAGAATGTCATTCTCACACCAGAATTAGACAAGTTAGCCACAGATGGAGTTCACCGCCTATAGCCTGTGGAATGGACACCCATGGAAACCAGAGTTCTGTTCTGAACCCTCGCGTTACAGTGCAGTGCCTCCTCTTCTTCTCCGGGGGGTTTCCTTTGTGCTGCTTCTCATTGCTTCCTCGAGTTGCATGTCTTCTCTTGCCTGGATGTAAGGAGGACCCTTGGGACCCTCTCTGTGTGTTTAAGTGGTCATAAGGTCCCTGACTAATAATGCTGAAATATTGCCATCATGCTCCCATATGGTAACTCAGGTGAGTTTGTGAATGAGCAAAGCTCATGTGTCTCCATGGTTCTTTTTCTTTTTTTCATCATTTTATTGGAGGCTCATACAACTCTTATGCAATCCATACATCCATCCACTGTATGCCAAGTACATTTGTACATTCATTGACATTATCATTCTCAGAACATTTGCCTTATATTTTTTTCTTGGTTTTTTTTTTTGGGGGGGGGGCTGCCTGCCGTCTGGTGGTGGGAGTAGGAGGCCCAGCCTTGCTGCTGGATTTGAACCTCTAACCCAGTGGGTCGCAGTCCTGCGCACAACCACTATGCCACCGGGTCTCAGCCCCATTTGCTTTATATTTAAACCCTTGGTCTTAGTTCCTCATTTTGCCCTTCCCTCCCCTCCCTCATGAACCCTTGACAACTTATAGATTATTATTATCCTTTTGTCTCCGTGGTTCTTTTTCAATCCAGAAACCATATCTTAAACAATGGGTATAAACATTAATGAGAACACCACAGGGCATTTCGTTCAACTGTAGATTGTTGATGAAGATTTGGATGAGGGAGTCCTTCCTTGAGATGCAGTTGATAAGCACTGTCAAAGCAGTTTACGAACTTGCTTCTTTAGCCAATTCGCTAACTATGTGGAAAACAAAGTAAAACAACACCTTACTTATTACAAAGATTATTACACAGAGCACGAGTTCTAAAGCAGTATTTGTAGATGTTCCATAAAAAGGAAGTAGATGACCAAATAGTGTTGCAAAATAGAGAGTTTAAAGGCTGAATGGGTTATTGCTTTGTTGTTGTTTTTTTATTACTGGACAACTTTTAGAACTTCAACTCTGTTGTAATGCATTGTGAATCTATCAAGTGGGAGATATTTCATGTTATCTTATTCCAGAAAAAAAATCTAGAAGCAGGATTCCAGAAAACACAACTTAGAAATACAATTCTAAAGAATCTATCAAAATGTCACTGCCTGCTGGCATATATAACTACAAGCCAAATGTACACCTTTAAAAGACATTAGGAACTTCAAATTTATCTTAATAAGGTCCTGAAAATTAATTTCCTCTTCATATTATCAAGTACTATCTCTTTTTTTCTCATTAAAAAGTCAAGTGATTCAAAATCACAATGAAATACAATTTTACTCCTTGGAACCCTGGTGGCGCAGTGGATAATGAGTTGATCTGTTAATCACAATGTGGGCTGTTAAAACGACCAGCCTATGATTGAACATTAAAGTGTATGCTATGTAAATTAGGTGCCAGTAAAACTGTTTACAAAATTAATAAAAAATATTTTTTAAAAAACACCAGCCATTCTGCAGGAGAAAGATAAGGCTTCCTATTCACAAAAATATTTACAGTTTCAGGAACACCCGGAGTCAATTCTATTCTGTCCTATATGATCTTGATCGCTGTGCATCCACTTGAGGGCAGTGAGTTTGGTTCTGGTTTGAGGATGGCTAAGAACTCCCAGTGGTGCTGTGAGCTGGGCATTGGGATGCAGATGGAGAGATCAGTGGTTCAAATCCACCAGCCACTCCTTGAGAGACAGATGAGGCTGCCTGTTCTCATAAACATGCAATGTCTCGGGTATCTTACATAGAGTCACTGTGCGTCTGAATTGATTTGATGGCAGTAGGTTTAAGGTTAGTTATTTTTTTATTTTTGTTTTGGGTGGGATGGAAAAGGTTAATAGCAAAGCAGAAAACAACAAATGTTGAAGAAAGTATGGGTAGCTTGGAACCCTTACCTATTACTTTCAGAAATGCAAAACAAAACAGCTATTGCAAAAAAGAATGGGAAGATTTCTTTTTAAAATACAAAAAGTAGGGCTGAGCCCACATACAACCATTATGCCACTGGGGCTCAGTCCCATAATCCTATTTTTTTAGGTACATTAATTTTTTTAATTAAAAATTGTTTTATTGGGGGCTCATACATTGTTTTTCACAATACATAAATAAACTGTGCAAGCAACTTCACATGTTCATTGCTGCCATCATTCTACAAACATCCGCCTTTCCCCTTGAGCCTTTTATTCGGCTTTTCCATCCTTTCCCCTCTTCCCCTGCTCTCTCCTCCCCACCAACCCTCAATACTTTATAAATTATTATTGTTCTATCATATCTTCACAGCCCGACCTCTCCCCTAACATACTCCTTTGATTCTCATCCTTCCAATAGGAGCTTATGTGTATATCCTTGCAGTTGGTTCCGTCTCTCTACCCCACCTTCTCTCCACCCATCCAGCAGCTCCAATCTAACCACTGACCTGAAGGGGCTCATCCATCCTGGTTTTCCCATATCTCCAACTCCCTTTTCTACTAGTGTACCTTCTCCAGTCCATCTGGACTTGTAAGGTAGAGTTGGGACCATGATGGTTGGTGGGAGGAAGGTTTCAGGAACTAGAGGAAACTTGTATGTATCATCACTGCCCGGCTGCCCCCTGCCTGGTCTGTCTCCTCCCTGTGGCTCCCCTGTAAAGGGGTGACCAATTACCCACCAGTGGGACTTACGTCCCCACCCTGCTCTCCCCCTCATTCATAATGATGTGCATAATCCCATTTTTACAGTCATATTTTCTCTAGTAATATGGGCTATTTGGTTTCACTAGTTCTCTCCTGAACTAGGAGAGACCTTATCTGCATATCCAACGTGGATGCACCAGGTGCTCCTATGACAGGACCAGTGGAGTCCCAAAACCACTGACAAGAACTCTACTTCTATCCATTACAATGGAGTAAGTCCTTGTAAAGACTAAACCCAGAATGAATAGACAGCCACCTAATGATGGGTGTGGTGTGGCCAGAAAGTACATGCTTAGAGTGCCAACTGAAAGGTTAGAGTTTTGAGTACTCAGTGTTGTCTTCTGTTTCCCCCAAATCAGCCACTGAAAGCACCACAGAGCATAGTTCTACTCTGATCCACGTAGGATCATGCTAAGTCCATTGTGGTGCTGTTGAATAGGTTGCAATTCATCATGACCCTTTGTACCCCAGAAGGAAAGGTGGCCTGGTCCTGCATCCTCCCATAATTGTTCTGATGTCTGAGCCCATGGTTGCAGCTACTGTGTCCAACTGGCTAATCAATGACAACTGGAGCAATATAAATGGTATACCAGATCAGGATGGTGAAAGTTGATGTTCAGAGGTCCAAGGGTAGACCATCAATATGTATGTTGATATCTGCTAGTCCTTGGAAGAAAACTGTGCATGGCCCAAATGTAGTATTGTGATTTTGTAAGGGGTGAGGGATTGTGTGTATTCTGCTAGCTTTCTTTTAAAACAGCTGTTCAGTGAATAGTTTTGTGAGGCAAGCAAACATTGTGCATAACAATAAAGCCTAGTAACACTTTAAACAAGGTTCTCCACTTGCTCGTGTGTTGAGTATACCAAGATATTATGCATAACATTTGTTGTGGGCACATTTTATTAACCAATGGACCTTGCTTTTGTGAGAAATAACTTGAACTGGTTAAATTTATGGGGAAAAAATCTTGAGTTTGCAGTGAATGGCATGAAGGAGGGCATCACTGACCTCCTCTGGTTCTCCTATTGCAATAAGGCAGAGGTCACACATGCCTCTATTCTCCATCCTCCTCTTACCAACTCTGACACCAACCGTTCCTCTCATAGCACTTCTGATTCATATGCTGTGTTCAGTAATTCCCTTCAATGGTCATACAGACTCATGGACAAAACTTACATTTATTGGGCTTTATTAAGGAAAGTCAACTGGAGTCAGGATTAGTAAAGGTAAGGATATGATCATTGGTTCACAACATTTCTCCTCAGTAAGCGGTCAAGTCTCTTTCTGGTCCTCAGCATCTCAGCACAAAGTCTCTTGACCTCTGCCTCTGAGGGCCAGGAAGCCAGCCCACTGCCCTGCCTCAAAGCCTCATTTCTCCATGCAGCAACTCTTCTTGTTCCCATGGTTTCCTTGTCTTTATCTCTGGTGTCTCTGGTCTTGGCTTCCGTCACTTCATAAATACATCTCAAACTGCTCCACTTCTGATGGTCCAGGGATTTCTCTGTGTCCCAGCTTCGAGGATAGTTCTTATAGACAAAAGAATGGATTTGATTGAGGTCTGATTATTGTTTTCCAACAGACCACAGCTCACTGCCATTGAGTCAGTGCCGACCTTTAGGAAATATCCTTGTGAGTTTCCAAGACTGTAACTCTTTATGGAAGTAGAAAACCCTATCTTCCTCCAAAGAAGCAGGTTGGTGGTTTGAACAGCTGAACTTACAGTTCACAGCCGAGTGTGTAACCAGGACACCACCACAGCTCCTCAGCAGACCATATCCCCAAGGAAACAAAGGGTATGGCTTAGTTCAACCACTCTACCAAGGTCAAAACTTCATCCCACCTTAATCTTGTCCATTAGCCTAACAAAAAATTCCCTCCAAAATTGGATTATAATCATGGGCATAGAGTCCAAAATTATAATATATCACATAAGCAATTAAGGTTATAAGCCTCATAGCAACTGATTACATATATCTAAATTTTCACTGGCAAAAAATAGTATCAATTGAAAATACACATGTTCAGGAGTAAAACAGTCCCAAAGTAAAGAGTTCAGTGCATCCTAGATAGATTCCCAGAGGTCTGAGGCCTTATAAGCATAACCTTTATAATTAATTTAAAAAACAGCAACTCAGTCTTCATATTGGACACAATCAAAGATACCATAGTGGTCCATCATAATCTCATTTTGCAATTTTATTTATTTTTGACAAAGAACATTCTATATTGTATAAGGTGATGGCATCATTTTCTTTTTCAACATTTAATTAACTTTTGGTCAGTCAGCATTTTAGAGTCCTCTTTATGCAGAATAAATTAGAATGCTTTATGACTTGATGATTATCAATTAATGCTGTTTCCCAACCTGCAAAGCTGTTAAGACTATCTTTGTAATGTTGCAAAAGGATGTGAACAAGTTATTGTAGCAATAGCTCACATGGAAAGCACTCAGCAGATGCCATAGTATGAACATCTGCATATGGTCCAAACATATGCTCAGTAATTTATAGTGCCATCTTCTTTTTATGCTACCAGAACTCAAGCTCACCATGTGCCTAAACCCTGTTCCTGCCCTAACTATGCTCTGCAGTTTCCAAACATAAGAATTTTTTTTCAGGTCCTCCATAATCCTGTCATTAGTCTTTGTTCTAACTGCCTTTCTTCTCCCTTCTGTCTGTATTGTTATTTACTCTGGACTGAGCCGTTGTTCTTTCTTTTTGTGAAACTTCCTTGTCACTCCTTCTCTTTCCTTCACAGAGCTAGCCAGTCCCTAAGGTCCCGTGAGTTCACTGAGCACTCCATTACCACAACTTGTGCACATAAGTTCTTAATTCTCTGGCTACATTCTGTCTGCCCATTCCTTAGAAGTTCTTAGTGGAGAGACTATACACCAGGCCTGTCATGGAGTAAATGTTCAATGTTTCCTGGATCATGAGATAAGCTGTCTGTACTTCTAGCAGCCTTCTCTTGTTTGTCACCAGGCTGACAACTGCCAGCCCAGCCCAGCACAGTTGCCAACGCCCCAGTCAATGGCATGGATATGGCCATATCTGACCTACTAAGGTTTCTATGTTGCCATGAAGTGAGGATCACACAGGCCTCTACCCTCCATCTTTCTTTAACTATTCTGACACCAACCATTCCTCCGATGGGACTCTACTTCTTTGCTGGATCTAATAGTTCATTGTAATGGCCACACCAGACTCACAGACAAGATTCATAATCATGGGGATTGATTAGGAAAGTTAATAAGTTACCACAAGTTAGAATCAGTAAACTTTAGGATACAGGCAAGAGAATTGCAACTAAAATGGGCAAGTCCCCCTGTTTGTGTTGTACCCACTATATTTGCACAGTCCTACTCCCAATAGTCTTACGGAAGCAATGCCCCTTAGAAACAAGGATGGCAAGATTTCGTCTCACTTACTTTGAGCATGTTTCAGGAAAGACCAGTCCCTGGAGGACAACATGCAAGGAGGGGCAGTGAAAAGGAAGAAGGCTACAACAAGATGATTGACACAGAGGCTACAACAATGGGCTCAAACATAAGAACCAATTGTGAGGGTGGGCCAAGACCAGGAAGTGTTCCCTTCTTTTGTGCACAGGGTCAGTCCGAGTCAGAACGGACTCAACTACACCTGACAACAATCCAACCATTTGGTGTGACTTACAGAGACATGAATACATCTTCAATTTAGGTTCGATCCTATTCCTCCATCATTACCTACCAAATGAAGGGCACACCCCCTAAGATGATACATAGCGTTTTCTCTCAGTCCCTCTATCACCTCATCCTCTGCTGCTTTCTCTCTTTCCACTTTATGTCCTCAAAATTGCCAAACTAGTCCAGAGTCTCACGCCGCACCCCTCCCCCCATGCCATTTCTCACCTCTTTGTGTCTGACTCGGCTCCTGGAAGTCTGTTATTCCTTGGTGTCTCTATGAAACGGAACCACCTCGATAGCTCCTCACATCAACAACATTCCCAATTATCTAGTTGCCTCTCTCGCCACTTAATCTCCAATCAGCTCGTGCTATTGTTAACCACTGTCTCTCACTCACGATGACCCCAGGTACAAGCCTCGTGCTTGTGGAGAGGACTATTGTGAACCTAAAAGTTTCACTTCTTGTTTTTCAAAAGTAGGTCATCAGACTTTCCTTGTTAGTCTTCCCTGAAAGCTCCATCAAAGTCTGTTCAACATGATTTAATTTAAAAAGTGAAAAAGACCTAAACCCATCATCAGTGAGTTGATTTTGACTCCTACTGACTGCACAGGGTTTCCAAGACTATAAATCTTTACTGAACCAGACAGTAAAGTAAATCTTTACGGAACCAGACATCTTTCTCCTGTGGAGTGACTGGTGGATTTGAACTGCTGACTCTGTTTTAAGACTCAGTTACAAAGTTGTTCTCCCTTACTTCCTCAAGGTGGATTTGCACTGCTGACTCTGCTTTTAAGACAGGATTTCCCAGACTATAAATCTTTACTGAACCAGACAATCTGGTCTTTCTCCTGTGGAGTGATTGGTGAATCTGAACTATCGACTCTGCTTTTAAGACTCAGTTACAAAGTTCTTCTCCCTTACTTCCTTAAGATCTCTTACCTGGGCTCCCTGTTCCAGTGCTAGTTCTCTTCGAGCACTGGATAAACTGAATGGAAACCAGCATTTAATTGCCTTGTCTGCAAATGGCTGAATATTTGAAGCTCTAGTCTTATTGACCTCTATATTGTCCTTATTGTCCTCTATATTGTCCTTATTGACCTCTATATTGGGTAAACTCTATATTGTGCTTCTCAATAACTAGGAATTAGAATCATACCAAATACAATACCTCAGCAATTTATTTCTTTTTTTAAAAAGATAGCTTTTTTCTTTTATCACAGAAGGGTTCCTACTTGTTTAAACTAGATGATAGGATGTGTGTGTATGTGTGTGCATGTGTGTGTGTGTGTGTATGAGAGAGGGTAATTTTGAAATATCAACAAATTCACCTAACTAATGTGCCATGACACTAGGCAATTGGTAAGAATAGCATTATTGCATGTAGGTAAGAAAATAGCATGAAACTCAATAAAAAGAAAGATTTTCAGGTTATTAAATGGGGGACTAGACAGAAAATGAAATGAGATGTGTTGACCTGTAGGAACAGTATTTTTTCCATATAAAATCTGATTTAGAATTTCTATAATGCCGACCTCTCTACTTGAAAATCAAACATGTATTTGTATACAGCTTCTATCGTGTGAACTCCAAGTCCTTGGCACCCTATACACACCAAAACCAAACACTGCCTGGTTCTTTGCCATCTTCACAATTATTGCCATCCTTGGAAGACATGGCGTTGCTCGTTGTTACAACCACTGTGTCTATCCATCTTTTTGAGGGTCTTCCTCTTATTCACTTTACAGCCGAATGTTCTTATCTAGGACCAAGTCCTGGTCTCCTAAGAACATGTCCCAAGTGCATTAGATGATATCACACCATCCTTACTTCTAAGGAGATTGCTGGCTGTAAATGCTCCAGTACAGATTTGTTTGTTCTTTTGGCAGTCTGTGGTACTTCAGTATGCTTTACCAGCACCAGGATTCAAATGCATCCATTATTTTCCAGTCTTCTTTAGTGATGGTCCATCATTCACATGCATATGGGACAATTCAAAATATTATGACTTAGGCCAAGCACACTTTAGTTTTTAATGTGATATCTTTGCTATTAAAATTTTAAATAGGTCTTATGCATCAGATTTATACCCCCAAAGTGTGTCATTTCATTTCTTCCTTTCTTTTTCCATGATCAGCAATCATGGATATAGGGGGAAAGAAACTCTCCCTTATGTCAATCTTCTTTGTTTATGATGATGCTGCCCATTGGTCCAGTTGCTAAGAAGTTTATAGTCCATGCTGAAGGGTTTAGTTGTTGGTCATCAGCAACTGCTTCAAACTCTCTTCCCTCTCAGTAAGGCTGTGTCATCTGCAGAATGTAGGTTGTTAATGTGCTTTCCTCTAATCCTGAAGCATCCTTCTTCATATAGTGCAGCTTCTCGGGTTATTTGCTCAGCATAAAGATTGAATAAGAATGCTGAAAGGATTCAACCCTCATACACACTGTTTCTCATTTGAAAGCCATATAGTATCATCTTGTTCTGTTCAATTGACTGCCTCTTTTTTCTGTAGAGAGATCACAGTGAAATGTTCTGAATTCCCATTCTTTTAAATGTTATCCATAGTTTTGTTGTTTGTGTTTTTTAACAATAAAATGCCTGGACGTACTCCATACAACAAAAGTAAACATCTTTGTAATAGTCTCTGTTTTCAGCCATGTTATCTCTCCTTCTTCATTCTCTTGTGAATCCAGCTTGAAGTTCTGGCAACTTCCTGTTGATGTACTGTCGCGTTGGTTTTAGAATTATTTTCAGTATGATCTACTTGTATGTGATATGAGTGAGATTGTGTGATCATTTCCACATTCTATGGGGTCATCTCTCTTTGGGTACAGCTATGGCTCTCTTTCAGATTGGTTGCCCAAATAGCTATCATCAAATTTCTTGCTAGAGGCTACTGATCGAGTCCTTCCATGACCCCTGGGAGCACTTTGGGTTGCAAACTCGACAGTCAGCAGTTTGAAGCCACCAGAAGCTACTCAGGAGAAAGACCGAGCTTTCCTCTCCCTTAAACAGTTCCCGTCTCAAACACAAGGATCGCCGTGCGTCAGTATTAACTCAATGGCAGTGAGTGACAGTGAGTGCTTACAACGCTTCATCTGCTGGTTGAAACATTTTGATTGGTATTCCATTCATTTCTGGAGCCTTATTTTTGCTTTGTTTTGTTTGTTACTCCTTGTGCCACTTGGACTTCTTCCTTTAGTCTCATCGATCATATGCTACCTCGTGAAATGGTTCGACAATCAATAGTTCTTCTTGGTACAGAGACTCGGTGTATTCCTTCTACAGAGCTTCCTGTGTCATTCAATATTTTGTCCATAGAACCTTTCAATATTTCAACTCAAGGCTTGAATTTTTCCTTCAGTTCCTTCAGCTTGAGAAATGCTGTGTTCTTCCCTTTTGGCCTTCTAACTCAGGGTCTTTGCACATTTCATTATAATGCTTTTGTATTGTCTTCTCAAATTGTTCTTAAAATTTTCTCTTCTTCTATTCACTTTAGGTTCTTTACATTCCAAAGCAAGTTTCAGAGTCTTTTCTGATGACCGTTTTATTCTATTTTCCTGGTTTTTAATGACCATTTTCTTTCTTTCTTTCTTTCTTTCTTTCTTTCTTTCTTTCTTTCTTTCTTTTTCAATCATTTTATTGGGGGCTCTTACAGCTCTTACAATATTCAATACATCATTCGTATCAAGCATATTTGTACACATGTTCCACCTTCTTTTCCAAATATTTTCTACTTGAACCCTTGTAAGCTCCTCTTTTCCCCTCCTTTTTTTAAAAGTTATTTTATTGGGGGCTCATACAGCTCCCATCATGATCAACACATAGGTCAATAGTTTGCAGACCACATTTGCACACCTGTTATCATCATCACCCCTGAAACATCTTCCCTCCACTTAGGGCCCCAGTACCAGCTCCCCACATTTTCCCTTCCCACTCCCTGTCCCCATGAACCCTTAATAATTTATACATTGCTATTACTTTTTCATATCATACTAAGTCTGATGTGTCCCTTAACCCACTTCCCTGCTGTCCGTACTCCAAAGAGATCATACGTAGATCCCTGCCATAGGTTACCCCCTTTCACTCCATCCTCCCTCCACACTCCCGGTATCACCACACTCACCACTGATCCTGAAGGGATCATCTGTCCTGAATTCCCCATGTTTCCAACTCAGGTGTACTTTCCCTGATCTAGTCGGATTTGCAAGGTAGAATTGGGATAATGAGAGTGGGTGGGAGGAAGCATTTGAGAACTAGAGCAAAGTTGCATATCTTATTGTTGACACACTGTACCCTGACTGACTCCTCTCCTCCCTGCAATCCCTCTGTGAGAGGAAGCCACTTCACCTATTAGTGGGCTTTGGGTCCGCACTCAGTACTCCCCCTCCTTTATAATGATATAACTTTTAGTTGTTTGATGCCTGACACCTGTTCCATTCAACATGTCACAGTCACACAGGCTGGTGCAGTTCTTCCATGCAGGCTTTGTTGCTTCTGTGCTAGGTGGCCGCTTGTTTACTTTCAAGCCTTTAAGACTCCAGATGCTATATCTTTTGTTAGCTGGGCACCATCAGCCTTCTTCACCACATTTGTTTATGCACACATTTGTCATCTGCAATCATATCAGGGAGGTAAACATGCAATGTTATGATTTTGGGTTCTTAAATTCTGATAACTGACCACTTTGGCACCTCATGGTCACATAGACTGGTGTGCTTCTTCCATGTGGGCTTTGATGTTTCTGGCTAGATGACCACTTGTTTACTTTCAAGGCTTTAGGACCCCAGACACTATATCTTTTGATAGCCAGGCATCATCCGCCTTCTTCACCGCCTTTGCTTATCCACACATTTGTTTTCAGTGATCATGTTGGGAAGGTGAGCATCACGGAATGCCAATTTAATAGAACAAAATGCTCATCTGCTGTCCTAATACTAACCCTACAAGTATATGCACATTGATCTATTTCCCCATTGTCCTATATAAATATATTCACCTATGTACATGCCTGTATTTTGACCTTTATATATGCACTTTACCACTCAGTTCTTTCCTCTATTTCCTTTTACTTTCCTCTTGTCCCACCATTATGCTCAGCCTCTACTGGGGTTTCAGTATGTTCTCTCTTGGTCAATCCCTATTGTGCCTCTCATACCCACCTTGTCACTGATTTTGAATCCCTTGTTATTCCCTTGTCCCTGCACTAGACAACACCATTGCCTTTCCCCCTCCTCCCTATCTCCCATGTTCCCACACCCCACCCTGGAACCATCAGTCCTATCATCTTCGCCTCCACACAGTTCATCCAGCCTATCTTATCTAGATAGACCTGGAGAGACCAAAATATGTACATAAAACACATGCATCCTAAGATGAAACAACCAAAGAAACTAATACAATAATCACAACAAAGAAACCCTAATGTCATATATATATATATATATATTATATGCAATATATGTAAGAAAATAATAACAAAATAAAAACCTGGAAATAGTTCAGGGTATGTAACTTGACCTTCAGGAGTGCCCCCTGGTTGATTGTCACACCCTGGCCCCACAGTATATCCTTTGCACTCCATCTGGAACTCCTTGCACACTCTTAGTTTTTGCCATGATGTTGTTGGGTCAGACAAGATATAATCCCAATTCCATTTCTCCACTGTTGTCCCTGTAGAGCCTTGGATCAACGAGGGAATCTGTATTTCTTAGTGGGGCTAGCCATATGATCCTCTCTGTGCATTGCCTTTTCTGAGTGGGAATATCATGCTGAAGGCTTGGTGGGCCAGGACGCCCTCCATTCTCTCTTCCTCCCCTTTCATTTGTTCTCATGTCCTCTGGTCAGGCATATCTCACTCCTCAAACCACAACTTCAATGTTGTCCTCCAAAGCACACTCTCCTCGGGGGAGGACAGCTACCCCCATAGTTGGGGTTGTGCATTCAGACCCCTCACTGGTTCCCTGCTCCTTGCCGTCATTCACACCCTGGAACACCGGATTTAAGTTTGGTCCCTCTTTCCCTGTGGAGACATAAACAATACGCTCCCCTTGGGTGAGTATATGGATACCATTCCCTCTCTACACATCACCATCTTCCCCCTCATCCCCCCACCCTAGTGACCATTTCCTTTCTTAATGTATGAGTTTTTATGTCATCTCATAGGTCGTCTCTTCTTCAGACATTAGTTTTTAATGGATCAAATTCATTGAGATAGTCTCTAAATTTAAGTGGATGTGTTCCAGCACATATTATGGCTCTCATGGACTTGTCATTTTCTTCAGCTTCACTCTAACATGACCAAGAACAATTGATGGTCTGTTCTACAATCAGCTCCCAGCCTTGTGTTGGCTAATGACCTTGAGCCAAAACAATGTCATCTCTTCCCAGAGAAGTTGTCCATTTGGTTCCTATGTATTCCATATGGGGAAGTTCACATGTTTAGTCACTGTTTATATGACTGAAAATGGACAGGGAGAAGTGTTTCTGATTTTTTAAAAAGTCACTTATCTTGCAAAATTATATGATGAAATCTACAGCTTTTTCACCATGGTCATATATTCCAACTACTGATTCTTCTTCTTTGTTTTCAACTTTTCCAAATTCCTCATTCTAATCACAATGAATGCATCTTTTTGTTTCCAACAGCTTTATTGGCATGTAACTCACATATCATACAATTCAATCAGACCAAGAAGAGCTGCACAATCACCACATCAGTTTTAAAACATTTTCTTCATCCTGGTACTCATTATTATTAGCTGCCCATTTTCCCCAACCAATGCATCTTGATTGCATTTTAACCAATTTCAGATAGAATAAGCTGGTAAATTCTTCAATTGCTTCATCACTAGTTTTAGTGGTTGGTGAGTAATTTGGAAAAAAAATATGTTAACTGGTTTCCCTCCTACGCTTATAGATATTATTCTATCACGTCTAACATTGTACTTCAGGATAGATCTTGACATTTTTGCTTTGTTTTGTTTTGTTTGTGACCAGTAATATGCTGCCATTCTGCTTGAAATGGCCATTCCTGGCATAGTAATCCACATATCTTTCTGATTCAAAATGACCACTATCAACCCGTGTCAATTCACTAATGCTTAGGACATTGGATTTTACTTGTTGCAGCTTTGGGGGAGACAACTTTCAATTTTTCTAGATTCAGGGTTCATACTTTTTAATTAGTAATGGATGTTCACTGCTGTTTCCTCTCATTTTGAATTGTACCTCATGAGCAGGTGAAGATTCAGAAAGCTTTGCTCTATCTATGTCAGTCAACTTGGCCAGCTTGACTTGGAAGAGGCAGGCCTCTTCCAAGGGCCTTCCAACCTGAGGGCAGAGTCCATCATCAGGCACTATGTCTGACAATAGTGTGCTGCTATTTATGAGGTTTTCTGTGGCCTTTTTCTCAGAAGTCTAGGAAGAAATCCTTCTTTCTATTCGTCTTAATTTGGAAACTGGGCAGACACTTGAATACCAGGATATGGCAAGTATTGGTAACGTGGTATCCAATAGCTTAGCGACTCACAAGCCACCACAGTATAAAAAAAGAAAGACAAGTGAAAGAAACATGTATTGAGTTCAATTAAAAGCTAATTTTGCCCCTGAACTCTGAATTTTACTATTTATCAAGAAATTTAAAAAATAAAAAGAAATGTGTGCCTTTGAAGAGTCTTGAAGAGTTTACTCCCACATCATAATATGCCATCAGATATGTTTGTTTCCATTTCCTCCCGCAAAGTGTCACTATGCCCCTGAGTTCCCTCTAGGTAGATCTTTGGTGATCTCATTGATCATTCTGCCTAACTTTAACCATAGCCCTTACAGAGTCCACCTCTTTCTGATATGCCTCTAGAACATTCTCCAGGGAGGGCATCTGTGTTCAGGAATGGCCCAGTCTGATCACCTTCAATGAAGTCCGGGTTTTAGGAAGCCAGCTGGGTGAAATCTTACTGCTGACACTGAATCCAGTGTGCCAAAAGACCCAGAAGACACCTAAATGCCCAGGTGACCAAACTCCCAAAAGTTCCAGTACAATGTGACTGCATGAATGGAGATGTGCCAGCACCTTCACTGATGGTGCAGTGCAGGGCCTAACCTTCTAAGCAGCATTTTTTTTTAAATGAGGACACTGAAGGGTCCATTCTTAACTGAGAAAACAGCCCTGTTTGTTCCTACCTCTGTAATGCTTTGTTTTAAGCCTAGGAAGCTGGAATAGGGGATCCAAGATACATAATCAACTCCATCTCTACTCCAGTGGTAAAGAATAAAAGCTGTCATCTGCTACCATCTTATCCTTCAGCTCCAAAATACCTTTGAGTACATAATAAAGCTTCTACCCAGACCAGAACCCAGCCAATTCCATGCCTGCAGTTGTAGTGATGACAAAAGACTTTGGTTGAAGAGAAACTGGGGAAATCTGAGCCTTCATCTTTAGATGAACTGTTCCAGGTACAGAAATACCATTCAGTGCCAATTTTAACCTTGTGGGAATCTGCCTGGACAGACAAAAAGAAGGTTATATTGGGGGGTACTAATTTACATGATGAAATGACACTTGGGAACTGACAGGACTCTGGGTGACCCCACCCACATTTGAGACTCTGGCCAGTTAGCCCAGAGTGCTATCAGAGATTATGAACTATGATCTTGTATTTTTAAAAAGGACTTCAGACAAACTAGCCTCAAATATCTTTACCCTTTTTTTGTAAATGTCAAGATGGCAAACCCCAAAGCCTAATATCTTCTATTCACTCCTTCCTCTCTTCATTTAATTAGCATTTACTTAGGGCTGAAACATTTGTTATATTAAAGAACAATGATGGTTGCCAAGAGGTTGAAGCTGACTCATGGTGATTTCATATATTCCAGCACAATCGGATTTTCAGTGGTTGATTTTTTTCAGAAGTAACTCAGCAGCCCTTTTTTCTGAGGTGCCTCTGAGTTCCTTAAATCTCCGACTTTTAGCTCAGCAGCAAGCTTCTGTTAGAGGCACATTTTAAGAACCAGTACGTTCGCGGGGATGGAACTGTGCCGAGTCCTGCTGAAGAAGTGAGCAGAGTGTTCTTTCTAGAGGCTGCGCCAAAGAAAGTAAACACATGATTGAATGATAGATGAGATGACAATGAATGCTGTGGAACAACTGAGAAGACTGGATAGAGAAAGAAAGAAAAAAGTTAGACTGTTGTATTATGGGATCGTGAAAGCTGACCTAACAGTAGAGGAGTCAAACGATCTTGCAAGCATCTGACATCCACCTTTGATGGTGATCAACTCAAACCCTGTGTTGTTTCACCTTTAGCGCCTGGTCTCTTTCCAAATAACCCACCATGGATTGTCTGGAAACAAATCCAAAACGTGGTATCATTCTTTCTCTAAGTGCTTTGGCACGAATCTCTAAAGCAGTGGTTCTCAACCTTCCTAGTGCCGTAACCGTCAAATACAGTTCCTTGTATAGTGACCCCCCCCATCATAAAATTATTTTCATTGCTACTTCATAACTGTAATTTTGCTACTTTTATGAATCCTAATATAAATACCTGATATGCAGGATGTATTTCATTGCTACAAATTGTACATAATTAGAGCATAGTTATGAATCACAAAATAATGTGATATTATATATTATGAAATATTTATTTCTAATGACAAATAAATGAAAAATTGTCTTGTAGCATGGGCGATAGTCTTCATGCCAGGGACTCTTATATGGGAATATCTTCATGTGGGCAGACCCACCTCATGACAGAGAGAGGAGCAGTGTCTCGATTCCTAAGACCATCGGAAATAAGTTTTCTGATGGTCTTAGGTGACCCCAGTGGAAGGATCGTTTGACCTCCTAAGGGATCGTGACCCACAGGTTGAGAACCGCTGCTCTAAAAGGAAGGGAATAGTCGTGGGCATTGTGTCTAACCTGGGAGACTGAGACCCATAAATTGGAAGAGTAGAAACAGTGAAACATGTAGTTAAAAATGTTTACTACATCGTGGAAGGACTGAGAGAGAGAAAGGCTGCATCCTGAAATGTCGGTGTGACCAGAAATTCCTAGAAGAGCTGAGAAATATCATAGAACTCAGAAAATGCTGACTATGCTGGGCACAGCTGTTTGGTATATATTAACACATTTGCTTTTCACAGCCACTCACTTAAGTTATTCCTGCCATTGTTATTCCCATTTTCCTAAAACAGAAGTACTTGACACAAGGCGTTGGCATGACTTTCCTGGTATCACAGTAGTTACTGAACGTTTCAGCATGAGGACCTGAGGGACAATCTTGTTCCAGAGTTCTTCCTGATACTGTGCTACTTTGCTTTCCAAGACCAAATGTTTCATTCATTTCAAGTGACATTCATTTGCAACTGTGAACACATTCAAATGCACAGACTCAAAGCTACCCTTCCTAGGTCCCTTGGAACCACCACCTCCAAGACCCCTAGAATCAGATGGCCACTTTTCTTCAGGTCTGACATTGACCCCTGGACAGCTTCTTGTTTACTAGCTACCTTCACTTCCCAACAAATGCTTTCTCCTTTCGCCTAACAGCCCCATGAAGGCAGGAAGCATGTCAGTTGATCTTAATCACACTGTCTCCCTCACTCTGTACCCAAAACATGGTAGGCACACATTAAGTTATTTCTTGAATGAAGAAATCTGTAATCAATTGGATCAGAATGTAAGAATATCACCAGTGAGAACAGAACTCTTTTTTAAAAAACAATCTATATGGTTTGTGGGTTTTTTACCCTCCTAAACCAATGTTGAAACAGTAAAAGGGGCTTGATTGAAAGAAATGAAACAACCAGAATTGCATGAAAATGTTAACAATCTACAAGCAGTTTCCAATGGTTGATTGTAACTATCGGTCTTTCACTGTCTGAAGCAAAGAAGAATGAAAATAATCAAACACTTGGAAGCAATTAATGCAAAGGGCAAATAAACCATCGAACTACAGTCTCAATTACTCTGAGACCAGAAGAACTAGATGCTGCCTGGCTCTGATGAAGCCAAATACTCCGATCACAATTAAAGGATCACAATTAAAGGTCCTGGCTGAAACAGGAACAAAGAAACAAAACTTAAAAGCATGAAAACGACCTGGCTCACTGGTCTGTTAAGAGCAGTCAGATCTACTGGGATCCCAGTCTATAACCCTTAGTTAAGCTTAACTGTACCTCTGTAATGCAACTTTCAGCCAAACAATAGGACTTTAAGATAAACAATAATACGAAGGTGGTAGCATTTCTTAGCATAATCATACCATGCAAGGTAACAGGAGCAGCTTTTGCCTAGAGCTGATGCTGACAAGGTAGAAAGGGATAGGAAAGGAGGTCAGGTGGAGATTGGAAATCCTGGGAGGGAGTGGCAGGAGGGTTGTGACATTGTAGGGGGCCATAATCAGTGTCATGAAGCATAATGTGTATGGATTATTGAATGGAAAATCAGTTTGCTCTGAAAATGTTTACACAAATCTCAAAAAGAAAGAAAGTTATTAAATGGTAACTTACTTTGCTGTGTAAACTTTCACCCCAAACACAATGAAAGATTATTTCTAGAAGAAAGAAAGAAATGAGTGAAGGGGCACAGACACCTGCGTGGACACAGAGTAAGCTCCCATCCCCATTCCCTGGAGTCTCTCTTTTCAGGGTGTTCCCCACACCCCAAGAATGCATTTCAACATCTAGTATCTGCAGCACTTCTTCCACTGACTCCCTCAGACTCTGGACCCACTTTACTCCAAGAGCAAAGAGTCAGCAGTGTCTTTGTGACCCTTGTTGAGTATGGAGTGTGAGTTCTGGGCTATTTTGTCTCTGGGTGGGACAACGGTGCCATCTCTCCTCCTGCAGGATTAGGTTCCCCTAGCCCCTTCCCTGGGTCTGTTCCCAAGTGGTGCACAACTCGATTGCAAACTAAATCTACCCAGTGACACGTGCAAAACAGACCTAGTAGTCTGTGTCTGTGAAGATTACAGCCAACAAAACCCCCATGGGGCTGTGTGACTCTGTAATGCATGGAGTTGCCACGTAATGGAATCAACTCGATGGTGCCAGTTTTTATTAATGTCTGAAAGCCTCTGGGTAGAGAAAGTGGTTCGCATACTCCGCTGCTAACCAAGAGACTTTTTCACCCAAAAGCACTGCACAAGAAAGGCCTGATTATCTATTTATGAAAAATCTGCTATGGTATGGAGCACAGTCCCACTCACACACACACTGGGGTCATGATGAATTGGCCTAAATGGCTGTGTATTGGGGCACCAATAGAAAATACTTTGCCTTGAGTTTTATTTTTAGAAATATGTATATTTTCCATATTTTAATCAAAATAACACATAATTAACTATGAGGCAGTACTGAAAGGAATATGACTGAACATTGATGAAGACATTTCAGGATGTTACAGTGCTTCAGCATCATCTCGGAGCATCTCAGCCTCACCCCAGGCCCAGAGACACCTCAGCAGTGGTTCATGGAGCGTTCGGGTTAGCAGAGAGTTGGGTGGTATTTCTCTCTCTGTAGGGAAGTGGGTAGGGAGCAAACAGCAATTTTAAAACTCCCAAAACTGATTTCTAACTGTTATGAAGATTTTATAGCACAATAATAATCATAGGATGGGCGGGGGGGGGGAACCAGTAAGGTAAAAAACACATCAAGGCAATCCTTGAAATGACGAAGTTCCCCTTCCATATTTGTCTACTTGAGTTTTCCTTGATCTGCTAAGAGAACAATTGTGGATAAGAAGTGCAAGTTGTGATTTGATGAAGAGTCCCAAGGAACCACGACTCAGGTTTTCCCCCCTGGAGGGGTGGGTAGAGAGGTTGTTGTTTTTTGCTTTTTTTCCCCACAAACTCAGTGATAGAAAAGGACAGGGACCTGACTAATGTGGATGGCCTCTAACACCCCATTTACTTTCCTGTTCATGAGCAATCCCTGCTGACTCATTTCAGACCGTAGACAAAGAATGAAATGTGATAAATACACCTATGAACATCCTCTTCAAAAACAAGAGGCTTAACCATCCCCAAGTTCTAAATTGAAAAGTTGGTAGCAAAAAGAGCTGCTCCAACTCCATGCCTTATAAAACTCACGTAGCTCATGAGAAGAATGACTGAGTTACCCATAGTGGGTGATGATGCTTCAAAGAAAGAACTGGAGCCTTCTGTATTCATAAGACCTTCTTGGGATAAGGCAACAAAGTCCTAGGTGTTTGGCATAAATGAAAGAATATGCTACCACAGCTAAATGGCCTCATCATGCTGTGCCATATTTTTGTAAATAAGATTTCAAATAGAAGAATTATTTAATCAGCAAATGTCCACGGAAAGCCCTGTATTAAAGTTCCGATCCAAGAATTCCTTACTAGGCTACGGAAGGGAGGCCTTGCAGTGAAAGAGATGATGCAAGGCTTGGGAAAAGATAACGTCCCATCACGTAGTGACTTTAGTTTTTAATTAAGAGACTTTGGGAGATGTCAGTATTTAGTGTCCACTGCTAACAAGGATAAGCACTATGCATTTTAGGGTCAGAGATGCATTCATTTCTATTATCAAAGTTCCAAAACCAGCAACTGCACACTGGTTACGAAGTCAATTCCACCTCATGACATGTCCGTGTGGAACAGAGTGAATTGTTCCATGGGGGGTTTTGACGGGAGTTTTTAATGGATGCACACAGGTCCTTCTTCTATAAAAGACTCTCGGCAGATTCCAAGCAACAAGCAACAAGCAACAGGTAAGGAGTGGAGCACAAGCTGTTTGCACCATTCAGACCAAAACCAAGCCCACTGACACTGAGGAGACACCCACTCACACCAACCCAGTCACACAGAGTAGAACTTCTCCTTAATGGTGGCTTAGACTCTACGTCTTTAAAGAAGCAGCCTCATATTTTGCCTTTGAAGTGCATGGTGGATTTGAACTACCGATCTTGTGTATAATCAACTGAGTGATTCTCCATTTGTACCATGTACAAATCTTAGTTCTGATTAAACAACACCCAATATATGTCAAATAAATAATTGTAAATCTTAAGCCGGAAAAGATTTTTTAATGTTCTTCCTAACAAATTTATCAACCATGGGAGAGATTTGTTTACAACATTTTGATAGGAAACAGGAAGTAATATTGTAAAGTAAGGATTTTTGTGGAAACCTACCAAACAAAGGTTGCAAACTATTTCGGTAGATAAGAGAGTCGATGAAGATCTTCTCTTCCTAGTCTGGCTCCTGTGTCAGCAGTCTCCCTGTTAAATCGCCGACTAAATCTCCAGGAAATCAGCTGCTCCTCTCTAGTGTGAGAACACAGTGCTGGCAAAGAAAGCCAAGGGACTTTTTTGGTTTTTATTTTTTATTATTATTAAAGACTTTTATTGGAGACCCTTACATCTCTTATCATAAATCACACATTCATCCATTTGCACATATGCTGCCATCATCATTTTCAAAGCATCCATTCTCTTCCCACTTGAACCCCTGATATCAGTTCTCCATTTCTACCCCACCCTCCCTCACAAACCCTTGATAAATTATAGATTATTATTTTCATATCTTGCATCATCCTCCATCATCCCTCACCCACTTTTCTGCTATATGTTGCCCTGATAGGAGGTTATAGGTTGAGCCTTGTGATCAATTCCTCCTTTCTCCCCCCACCCTCCACTCATCCTCCTGGTATCTCTACTCTTGTTGGCCCGAGGGTTTTAGCTGTCCTGGATTCCCTGTGTTTCTAGCTCTTATCTGTAGCCACTTTGGTCTAATCCAATTTGTAAGGTAGAGTGAAGGTCATGATAGTGAGGAGAAGAAAGAACTAGAGGAAAGTTGTATGTTTCATCAATGCTATACTGTAACCTAACTGACTCATTTCTTTCCTGTGACCCTTTTCCAGGGGGATGAAAGTCCAATTGTTTACAGTTGGGCATTGGGTCTCCACTTCATGCCCTCATCCCCATTTCACCTTGGGTATCATTTTGTTTTTGGGTCTTAGATGCCTGGTACCTGATCCCATCAACATCTCATAATCACACAGGCTTCTGTGCTTCTTTCATTTGGGCTTTACTGCTTCTGATTTAGATCTACTTTTTTATCTTTGAGCCTTTAAGACTCTAGACACTATATCTTTTGATAGCTGGGCACCATGAACTTTCTTCACCACGTTTACTTATGCACCCACTTGGTCTTCAGTGATCATGTTGGAAAAGTGAGCATCACAGAATACCAAATTGTTAGAATAAAGTGTTCTTGTGTTGAGGGAGTACTTGAGTACAGGCCTAAAGTCCTTCTGCAATCTTAATTCTTAACTTATACATGTGAGTACCTAGTTCTATTCCCTTCTCATTACATATCTATTATATATTTATATGCCTGCATCTAGACATCTATAAATGCCCTTTGCCTCCTGGTTCTTCCCTCTATTTCCTTTTACTTTCCTCTTTTCCCACCATCATGTTTGGTCTTCATTTGGACTGAGTAATTTCTTACTGTTACATTGCCCTTAATGAAGGCCCACTCATCATCCTACACCATTCTCTCCATTGATTTTAGTTCACTTGTTTTCCCTTAGCCATATTTTAAATACTTCTTTCTGATATTCTCTAGTCTGAAGTCATGAAATTCACGTCTTCTACTGTCATGTTAATTGAATCATGGCTTCTCTCAACTTGTCCATTTAAAGAGCAATCTAAAAATATCATGTAGAGAATATAGTTACCTTTGGTCACATTATTTCCAAAATGAGTAGGTATGTAGGGAGGTGAATTATAATTAAGATCAATTATTTAGTTCAAAATCTTTATGTACAGTGTGCACTGTATTATTAGCAGTTAGCATTTATTAAGAACTTGATACATTCTGTTGTAGAACTCTTACATGCCTTATCTTATTTAAATCTCATCAGAATTCTGTGGGTTGGAACTAGTTTATACCCATTTTACGGTGAAAACTTGAGGCTCACAGGGATCAATTTATAAATATTCACAGTTGGCTAATGAAGGTAGTCTGGTTTCAAGAACTGGTGCCCTGGCTACACGAATGACTGAAAAAGGGGGGGGGGAGAGGGTAGTGTGATTCTGAGGCATCCTAAAAATAGCCAGTTTTAGCCCTTCAAGGCTAAGGGGAGTGACGGCGGAGGGGGGGGGGAACATTTTTAAAGATTCTTCTAAGTTATTTTATTCACTATAATTCCAAGGATGGGGGTTATGGTTGGGGGTGGCTTTTTAGAGAAATCAATGTTCCTCTTTAGGTGTTTAATAAGTATGTTGGCTCTCTGTGAATTCCAGAAATATCACTTAATAAATTCAAACTCTAGAATTCATTTAGAAATGACATGAGCATATTTTTGTTTCTAGGTGCCTAGGTGTTTCTAGTCACTTCTGATTCATAGCAACTCTATGTACGACGGGACGAAACTCCCTAGTCTTGTGCCATCCTCACAAGCATTCCTATGTTGCACCCCATTTGCCCAGCCACCTTACCAATCCACCTCACTGAGGGACCCACTTCCTCTCTTTACTGACCCACTGCTTTACTAAGTATGATGTCCTTCACCAGCGTTGTTAAGGGATCTTCCGCCTATCCAGATGTGATGCTCTTCATATAGTCCAACTGCTTGGATGATTCGCTCAGCATACAGACTGAATAAGTATTATGCAAGGATACAACCCTGACATGCTAGATATTCAACCATGCAGCATCCTTCGTTGTGTTCAAAAGACGGCCGTTGGATCTATCTATACAAATTCTGCATGAATAAAATTAAATATTCTAGAATTTTTACTCTTACTCATAATCCATTATGATCCACACAATCAAATGCCTTTTCATAGTCAATAAAACACAGGTAAACATCTTTCTGGTATTCTCTGGTTTCAGTCCAAATCCATAAGGCATCTGCTAAACTAGTCCTCATTCCATGTCCTCTTCTGTATCCAGTTTTTTGGCAGTCTCCTGTGCCATCCTCAAAAGTCTGTGTGCTGCTACAGGTGTTTGTGAATTATTCTTAGCAAAATCTTATTTACATGTGATATTAATGGCATTTTTGATACTTTCTGCATTCTGCTGGATCATCTTTCTTGAAATATACATACAGATGGATCTCCTTCAGTCAAGAGATCCTATTTGACCAGGTAGCTATTCCTTGGATACATGAAGGAGCCCTTTCAATGTTGCATCTATTTGTTGAAATATCAACTTGCATTCCATCAATTCCTGAAACCTTGTTTTTTGTTTTGCTTAGGTTTGGTTTGGTTTTACTTTTGTTGTTGTTTGGCCACTGTCTTCAATGCATTTGCCCTTCCTTCAAAACCATTGATTCCTAATCCTACACTTTCTCCTGAAGTGGTTTTGAGACAATCACTGTATCCCTTCCATCTTCTTTGGATGTTTCCTTCATCTGGAAGTGTTTTTCCTGTAGAATTCTTCAATATATCAACTGGAGGTTTATAGTTTTTCTTCAATTCTTTCAGCTTGAGAAATGCAAGCATATTCTTCCTTTTTATTGTTCCAACTCCAAGTCTTCACATATTTTAATTGTAATACTTTATCTTCTCAAGATGTTCTTTGAAATCTTCTGTCCAATTCTTTTACATCATCATATCTTCTATTTGCTTGGGCTATTCTATATTCAAGAATAAATTTCAGGGTCTCTTCTGACATCCATTTTATTCTTTTATTCCTTTTAATAATGCCTTTTTGCTTTCTTCATGTATATCTTTTTTTTTCTTCATGTATATCTTTGACACCATCCCCAGTTTATTTGGTCTTCAGATTTTAGTGTTCAGTGTATCAAATTTTTCTTGAGATGATCTCTAAATTCAGGTTGGATATATTTTGGCTCTCCGGGACTTGTTTTAATTTTCTTCAGTTTCATCTTCAACTTGAACAGGAACAATTTATGATCTGTTCCACAGTCAGCCTCTGGCTTTGTTCTGACTGATGATATTGAGCTTCTCGGTTCTCTCTTTTCCACAGATGCAGCTGGGTTGACTCCTGCATACTCCATCTGCAAGGTTCACATGTTGAGTCACTGTTTATGTTGTTGGGGCAAATGACATATTGAAGTGAACAATCTCCAATGTTGTTTCCATACAAGGCCATATTTTCCATCTACTACTCCTTCCTCTTTATTTCCAGACTTCATTCCAATCACCAGTCATTGTCAATGCATCTCCTGGTTGCGTTTGAT
This sequence comes from Nesogale talazaci, assembly GCA_004026705.1. Taxonomy (NCBI): domain Eukaryota; kingdom Metazoa; phylum Chordata; class Mammalia; order Afrosoricida; family Tenrecidae; genus Nesogale; species Nesogale talazaci. The sequence continues at coordinate 11,875 of PVJH01000405.1, read as the reverse complement.
CAATTTCAGACTGCAGAGGTGGTTGGAAAGCATTAATTTCTTCATTTGGGGTCTTGGTGGCAAATACGTAGATTTAAATTATTGTCATATTAACTGGTCTTCCTTATCAGCATATGTATATTATCCTATCACAGCATTGTATTGAAGATAGATCTTGAAATGTTAATTTTGAAGATAAATGAGATGCCATGCCTCTTCATGTTTTCCTTATGGCATTGTATACCATATGATTTTTCCAATGCAAAATGGCTAATACCAGTCCATTCCATCTCAGTAATACCTAGGATACTTATTTCTATTTATTTATTTTCACTTTTGATGACTTCAAATTTTTTTAGATTCAAATTTTGTGCATTCAACATTCTGATTTTTAGTGCAACTTTATCTTCTCAGTTGAGTCTTGCCATATAAGCAAATGAAATTCTCTAAAACTTTTATCAATCCACAACATGAAGGTCGACTCTACTTTGAACAGGCAGCTCTTCCTTTGCTATATTTTGAGTGCCTGTCAGCCTGTGGAAGTCATCTTCCATCAAATAGACAATGGTCATCTGCTATTTATATGGTTGTCACTGGTCAATGGTTTTAGAAGTCCATTTCCAGCTCCTTCCTCCTAGTCTGTCTTAGTCTGGAAATTCTGCTGAAGCCTATCAATCATAGAAGTGACACTGCTGGTAGTGAACTACTTGAGGCATAGCTTCCATGTCAGAAATATGCAAGTCATCACAGGATGACAAACTGAAAGATATGGGTGGATCAACTAGCCCATGGCAAATTTGTGTTGTGAGAGATTTCACGTTTATAAACAAACTTGCACCGAATTCAATAGGTTTTTCTAGTTGGTATGTTGAAAATACAGCTCTCTAATTCATCAGATTTCACTTCTGCTATCCGTGGCTGGGTAGGCACACTGGCAATCAAAGCACGGAAGGCATACACTTGGCAGCAATTTGAAGATAGCCAGTTGATCCTGGAATGCTAACATGATCATTATGTGCATTTATTGTGCCGGGGCTCCCTCTAGCCCAAATCTACCCTGGGTCTCATATCAAGAAGAAGTACTGATAGGAACGCTCCTAATATGACATGACAGGGGACAATACAGAGTGACATGACCCGAGGTGGTAAGGAGAACATGTATGGTTTTCCTCCCCTTCCCTCTCCCTGCCACATACCTCAATGCAGATTAACATATCCCTGCCTTAGCAGTCACAGACAGAAGAGCCAAAAGATATTCATGAAGATGCATCCATCAATAACTTCAGTGGTCTACCTGAAACGCTGTCAGCTTACACTAGGACTTATATGCACTCTCTGTAGAGACCACATCCACATGACTTTCATTGTTGCTCTAGTTCTGGGGGCCAGAAACATATCTCCCCAGAGTATATGTGTCTTTCACAAAGACCCAGTAGGATGTGGGGCAAAATGGAACAGAGACATTGGAGTTGGCACTTGCTCCATTAAAAAGGAACAGCAACAAAAAGTGGAACAAATTGAATGTCAACCTAGTCCAGAAAATAGAGGAAATGAGCATTAAAAACAAATAAAAAGCTCCCTCACACAAAGGTTTAAAAAACAGCTTTTAAATATGTATTTTAATTATTAGCTTTTATTCAGAATGATAGCTTGTCTTTCACACAATGCTTGAATTTAGAGCAAAGATATGGAACTCTGACCAATAATACATTAGTATCTTAAGTGTAGGGAATTGATCATCTACACTAGTGTATTGTATCAGGTTAATTTTACCATTTCCTATATGAATTTTGCATTGACCTAGATAATAGACTTTCTACAAACATTTTGTCTTAATACTTTTCATTAAATGGGAATCACTATCTTTTTCAAAGAGGCTTTGAGTACACTGATATAAAAAATTTGTCTCCCCAAACTTCTGGAAAAAATTGACAAGTTGACACGAACCCAGCAGCTTGCAATTTAATCTCTTTGAGGATTAAGAAGCTCCTTTTGAGCTATTCCTAAATTTTAATCATTTCACTATGATTTCAGGTTAGGTTGCATTAAGGAAATGCAATCATAGAAGTGTTCTGGGGGAGCTGTCAGGCAAACATTGGACTGTCTGCTAGCCATAAGTTCAGCAGTTCAAACTCACCGATAGCTCCTCTGGTGCGAGAGGGGTGCTATCTGCTCCCCCTAAAGACTGACAGCTTCGAAATCCCTGTATAAGGTTGCTATGTGTCAGAATCAACTCCCTGGTAGTGGGTTTAGTTAATTTTTTTTTTGAAAAAAACGCTAGAGTAATCAAATGACCTGAAAATGGTATACCATTTTGCAGTTTCTGTACTGAGCTGGCCTTGACCTGATGGCAGTGAGTTTGGTTTGGTTTTTTGAGCACTGATCTTTCATGGAGCCCTGGTGGTAGAGAGGCATAGAAGTTGGACAGCAAACAGTATGGGTCAGCAGTTAAAATGCATCAGTCACTCCTGGGGGGAAAAGACAAGGCAGTCTGTGCCTATAAAGATTTACAACCCTGGAAATGATAACAAACAATGCTATTCTGTCCTATAAGGTCTGTGGCAGTGAGTTTGGGCCTTGGGATACTAATCATTAGAAGCCCTGAGAGCACAGTGGATAAAGTGTGCAGTTGCTAATGGAAAGGTCCCTGGTTTGAAACTATCAGTCAGACTGTGAAAGGAAAACACAGCAATCTGCTCCCATTAAGGTGATAGCCTTGGACCTTCTACTGGGCAGTTCTACTCTGCCTTAAAGTGTCAGGACGAGTCAGAACGACCTCCACAACAATGGGGTTTGAGTACTAATCCTATCAGAAAAGTAGACCTCAAAGGGTCTTTCATGAGTGGGGGAAAAACAGGACATAATGTGAACTCTTAGCTTTTAGCTAAATTAAAAGGACACATATGTTTACTGACCTCAGACACACAATAAAAATATACTCAAAAAAACAAGATCAAGACCAACCTGCTTTTGAAATCCTATGGTGGTAATCTGGGATAAGACAGGGTTACTTTTTAGACTGATGAATGAGCATTTTTTTCTCCTTAAAAAGAAAGTCATTATTGCCTTTAAGAGAGATAAAGGTAAAAGACACTTAAAATAATGAATTTTAAATGGATTTCCATTTCTTAAAAAATGCTAGGTCAATGAAATCATCATAGAATTAGTTATGTGAAATTTGGTTATAAATGAATAATGAAACCAATATGATAAGCATACCACATTAATAAAAAAAGAATTATTAAATCATCATCCTTCTGATGCTTCCTGTGACAGTATTTTCTTTCTCATCAGATGATATAAGCTCTCAGCAAATTTCAAAAGGAATTAAGTAATATAATATGTCTGAGGGGGAGAAAGAAAAGGTGAGGAAGAAAGAGAGAGAGGAGAGACAGAAACAAAATGGAGAAAGAAGAGAATAAGAAAGAGGCATTTTTAGAAGAACTTCAGGACTTGAATTAAGTACGGCATTAATTTTTTTTTCCTACCAAGCCTTAGTCTTGGCAGGTTTCTGCAAAAATACAAGAATTTCATGGAGAATGCATTATTATGCACAACAATTGTTGTACTTGAGAGAAACTATATGGGAAAAAATAACACCCTAGAATAAATACAAATGAAATTCATGTATCAAAACCAATACTGTGAAAATAGTTTAAATGTTTCTTGAATTTATATCTAGTCATTAACCTAAATGCAGATTTTAGTTCAAGCCCCACTTCTGCCTCCTGGTCAGAAGACCTGAAAACCTGTGGCGTGGAAAATTGGCAGGATAAAGAATATTGAATTTGGTCTCCATGAAAAAGCAGATTTTGGCAGCCATAACTTTCTCCCTGAACAGGTTTCTCCCCCACACTCCCTTTCTCACTCTTGTCACATTCTCCTCCTTGTTTCACTCCTGTTCTAGGGAAAGAGTAGAGGGCAGACATGTCAACCTGACTGTGCACTAAAGAACTCTCCTCCTTGGCCTTCAATACCACGATGGCCTTGAATCTCATGGTCAGGCTGAAATCCTGAGGAAAAAAAATCCCAATCCTAAATTCATCCTCTGAGAACAGAGACCAGAGATTTCATTTCTCCTCCTGCCTTTGACAAAAGAAATGACATATATGCCTTATTTCATGACCCTATAAGAAACTGCAATTCAGAAGTGCCCCTCCCACCAAAAAAAGTCATCAAGTTGTGTTTGATTCATGGAAACCCTATAGGTCAGGGTAAAACAGTCCTTGTGGGTTCCTGAGACTGTAACTCTTTACCGGAGTAAAAGCCTCATCTTTCTCTCAAAGGAGCAGCTGGTGGTTTCAAACTGCTCACCTGTGGTTAACTGCCTAAGGCTTAAGCACTATGCCACCAGGGATTCTTCCAGGGAAATGATCTCAGAAAGCCTTAAAACCCATTTCACTTCTTCCTTTTTCTCCCATCCTGTTTTAATCCCATAGTCTATCCAGTTATCTCAAGAAAAATGTAGCCATTTCCTCGTAGTTTTAAATAGGCTGGAGACAAAAATCCAAGGACTTCTCTGAAATTAACCCTCCTCCTGAAAAGACTTCAAGAATCCTCCTCATCCCTTAAAGCAAGGCTCGATCCCTCCAGGGGTTAGTCCTGTACCAGGATTCGATGAAGCAAGCCAGAGTTGAGTGGAGGGTCATTCTCCTTCCAGCCTTGCTTGTCCTGCCGCTCTCAGACCCCAACCCTGAGGGAATGGTCACCAAGCCTCCTCCAGTGGGTGCCCGCCCTGTGCATGAGCAAGTTGGGGCGCGGTGGAACTCCTCCGGGTGGATGTCATATCCCTGTGCTGTGCCTCTCTGCCTCTTGGTGGTTTTCACCCTGATCTTTTCTCTCTTTGCAGCTGGTTACTAATCCACTAGCAAGTCAGGCTGCAGCGGCTGCAGCAGCCATGGGCTCCCTAGCAAGCTCACAGGCCTTTGGCAATGCCCTCTCCAGCCTTCAGGGGGTCACGGGTCAACTAGTTACTAATGCGCAAGGACAGGTGAGTGGGAGATGGAAACAAGAGTGCATTTTGATGGCAGATTGAACTCGGAAAGGAAATGAATTTCTTTTGCATGACAGTGATATGTAACCGAATCCATTCGAGGCGAATACATAATGTTTACTAGCAATGTCAAGAATAGAAGATGCGTTGGGAGGTGTTTCTATATTTTAGAGGCAAGATTCCTTTTTCTTTTTTTTTTTCTTTTTTGCCTCTCCCGCCAAGGTTGGTTTTATATCTCTTTATTTTTATTTCTCCTGCAATGAGCTTAATTGAAGAAGTCTTTTGTTACTAGGTATTCTGTTTGTTTGCTTGCTTTTTAGTAGTTAAAAAATTTTACTGAAATTTCTATTTTGCTTCCGCCCTCCCCAACTCAGGTAATGGGTGAAACTGGTACATTGTTTTCCCTAATTGCTCTAGGACACCTAGAGGTCCTTCAGAGAGCCAGGTGGTGAAGAAATGTAGCTAAGGAAAAAACTGAGTTAGCAGGAGGCCAGTTGCACAGCAGCTGCACCTCGCCCGCCCCTCCCTGGCTTCTTCTCGCAGCAGTCAGGCTGTCTCTAGTGTGCTGGCGGATTTGCTCGCGTTTTGAGGGGGGCCCGTGAATATCCCTCAGCACACGAACTGCACGGTGTGCCTGCATTGCCGTCACCCAGGCACCCATGGCGCCTCAGATGAGGCTAGCGACCTCTTCAAGGTCTTAGCAAAATGAAGAGCGAGCAAACGTTCATCCTGCTGATGGCACGGGGCCCTCCTTTGCAGGCCGGTTAAACAGCCCGGCGATGGTGGTTAGAATACTTGGTTTTCAAATGTGATGAACCGCAAGGGAGAAGCCCGTCGCACCGTCGCGGGGCTTTTCTCTGCCCGAGGAATTTACCCAGCAGTGTGTTTATGGGCTCCGGGCCTGCACTGCTGTGTGGAGAGAGGGAATTGCCTTGTCTGGAACCCTGCTTTTATTTTACATAAAGAGTAAACAAAGATGCGTTATAAGCCAAACTGTCTCTATCTACGTCCCAGGGTGGGGGTGGGGGTGGGGGCGCTGACCTTGTTATATTTCCTGGGCGGGTGCAAGATTGTTCCGTCAGAACCCCAAGGGCTGAACGATGGAGCTTGTCAAAGACAGTCCCGATGTAATGAATCATCTTATCACAGGTGCACACCACACATATTAAAGGAGGGTTGTATGAACACTGTGCCCTCTACAGTAACCTTTCAATGTCTGCTTTAACCCTTGTTCCAATACCTTTTCATCAAAAGATCATTTTATGCAGCCCACCTCTAAATGGAGGCTCTCAAAAGCCTATTAAGATTTCCAGAGGGATGGGCTTTGGGTGTGCAGGAAAGGTTGGTTGGAAGATCTATAACTCACAGTTCGGGTTGGCCCAGGAATCAGCTTCCCGAATTGCTCCCAGAGATAGAACACCTCGCTTCCCTTACTGGCCAGGTGGCCCCTGAAATGTAAATGGTGAGAGCTGAGCAGAGAAATCATGATCACTGGTTAGCAGTTCCCTCCGATGTCTCCGTGGCAGCATTCCTGTCAAAGGTAGCTCTTGGCCCCATCACTTGAATATTTATGATGGAGAAAACACACGATTATTTAGAAGGAATTGCTATGGCTTTTAGCAGCCCAGGGGAGCGATGGTGAAGCACTGGACTACTAGCCAAAACGTTGGGGGTTCGAACCCCATCAACTGATCCACAAGAGAAAGCTGGTGGTCCGCTCCCCTAGAAACCACAAACCAGAAAATCTAAGGAGGCAGTTCTGCACCTTCACAGGGGACCACTGAGAACTGACATCATCTGGTGGGCGCCTACCAGCAAATCAAATGTTAGGGTTTTCTTTTTTTTAGATGACATCATGAATGATCATTTTAACAACTACAATGAAAAAAAAGGCAAATACACTCACTTATCTTACCAATCACCATTCCTAGGAATAGACCTCCTAGCCCCCTTCCCAAAAAAAGAACATAGAAAATGAGGTGCAAAGTAGCTGTATTAGTACAAGGCACCATAGGTTTAATGCTGGGCTTGTAGCTGTGAGGTTGGCAGTTCAAACCCACCGGTAGCCCCACAGGAAAAAAAGCAAGGCTGCCTAGCCCCATAAAGATTCATGGGAAACCTTATGGAGCAGGTCTACTTGGTCCAATAGGGTCTCCAAGCGTATGGAACCAAGTCAATTGCCCTGGCTTCCGTTCAGTTGGGTATTAATTAAAAGCTGATTTTATTTTAAATTTTTAGTTTTAGAAATTATGCTTTGTGACTTTTTTATACAGTCCAACCATCCAAAAGTGGGGAAACTTACACTTTCAGACAAATTAATAATATCCACTGGTGAAGTTGTGTCTGAGTACTTAGTGTACATTTAGTTTTCAAACAGAACTGCAAGGGCCTCGAGTCTTTATTCTAGTACAGAAAGAGCTCACAGCATAAAATGCTCATATTTTTTTCACTTGCTGAATTGACTACATACGTAGAGTAGTTTGATTTGTTCTTACCTTTCTGATGTAAACATAATCATCATTTCAGTAAAAGGCAGATGCCCTATGTCTGTTGGAACAGAGATATTTGTTTGAGCTTTGTGACATAAGAAGAACACCATAGGGTCAAGTTATACCAAACAAGAAAGGCAAAAATTAATCTTGCGTGTATGTCTGCTGACCTGCTTTTGTCTTGCATTCATAGGATAATTTGGTTAATACTATTACCCTTGCTCAAAACATTGTATAAACTAGGATTATTGTATTCAGCCCATTTTACTCATTTTCAATTTCTTGAAAATCACCATGGGGCTTTACCAGAAAAGAGAAAGCCAGTTGCCAACTCAAACAAATAAACTCACTACCACCAACTCAATTCCGACTCATCGAGACTCTAGCAGACAGGGTAAAACTCCCCTTAAAATTTCCTGAGCCTATAACTCATTATAGGAGTAGAGAGTTCTCTCTTGTTCCTGAGGAGTGGCTGGAAGTTTCCAACTGATGGCCTTAAATTTAACAGCCCAATAACCACTATGCCATGAGAGCTCCTTTGTTGCCAACTAGTTGATTCTGATTCTATGTGGGTGAGAGTAGAATTGTGCTCCACAGAGCTGCCGATGCCTGATTTTTCATCACCGGGTAACCAGGACTTTCTTCTGAGGCATATCTCGGTAGACTTGGAACTCCAGCCGCTCAAGTTGACAGAGGTTAATGCTAATTCTTTGCATCGCATTGGCCTCCAGAAATAATGCAAAGAGAAACTCTTAAGGTATTTAGAATCTCCCATTTGAGTTCTTTATCTCATCTACCTTTTTACATTAGAATACTCAACTGACCCAGGCTCAGGGGTAATAGCATTAAAATCTACATCTAAATATGAAAGACCTGTTTGGTACCACGTAAAAATTTTGCACACTTACAGAATCTGTTGAGAAGGCACCATTTTTGATAACAAAAAGACCCTGATCCTTCTCCATCTGCGGAGCTTCTTCCGGCTCCCTGGAAAGGAAGGAAGTTTTCCCACTTGTCACAAACTGACTTTGAATTGAGGCCTACTTGGGGCCAAGTTTCAACTTCGTATCTTTCGGGCCTTAAAACAGTAAGATTTAATCTATCTAAGACAAAGGCCCTTCCATAAAGTTCTATGGGAACCTAGGTAGAAAGGCTGGTAAGCACAGCTGTGGGAAGTCTGCAGTGTAAGAGGTCCTGCTCCAGATCAAGGTCTCCACAAGTGGTCTTCCATCAAGCTTCCTTCAGGATCTTGGCCTTCAACTCTTAACAGGAAGAAATCTTGTCATTGAAGCTTACAGTTTAGTTACCTTGTCTTGGAGTCTGACTCTGTTCAACTTACAGAGACTCAGTAAATGTGAAGAGATGGGAAATCTGAATCTATTTAAGGATTTTTCCCATTCCTGTTTACCCCCCGCCCAATCACTGCTTATGAAAAATGTGTAAGAAAACCTCCGTGATTGTATGCTTTTCTGACCCTGCTCATTCATTTGCACTTAATTCAGAGGCCAGACCCTGTTCAATGGTGCATCAAAGATTAATTTTAATAGAGACACTACATTCAAAAGTCGCAGAGCACATATCATACCCAAGGGATGTGGAAGTGTTTTAAAATTATATCATACTCAATGTCACCGAGGTGGGATAGAAGTATCCTACTGGCAATTATTAATCATGAGATTGGCAATGGTTATCGGTTTGTTAGGAAGAACATCCTAGTTCTGTTTATTTACTGGATCAGCAACTCCAGCTTGTGCAGAGAGCAGGCACTAGAAGGAGGACTCGCTATAGACTTGTGTAAGTACCAAGTCAACCAGTAAGTAACTAGCTCAATGGCCTTAAGTAAATGACTTAGGCTCACTGAACCTCAGTTTCACCAACTTTCAAATAAGGATCATGAAATTAAGTCCCTCAGTTGTGAAGGTTAATATGACATCATATGGATGATAAGAAAGCCTATCATACTGAGTTCACAGGTTAAACACTCAGATCATAATTACTGGCAAAGGTAGGAGCAGTAACAGCACTGTTTGGAATTTTCCCTACCATTTGTTGGAAATATACATTTGCTTTTAGGTTTAGAGAGCAAGAGTATGGGGCACAAACACTGACAAAGGGCTTGGGACACAGACTGGCACTTTTCAACAGTGAGACTTTGGGCAAGTTACCCAAGAAGTTGTGCCTCAACTTTATCATCTGAAAAGTGGCGGTAATCATGAAATATATTCTCATGGATTAAATGAATGGATATGTGCAAAGTCCTTAGAACTGAGTGAGCCCTAGGGTCATCATGGAGTCAGTGCTATTTTTTCTGCTATCAGTCAAGACAATATGTGCTGTCCATTCATAAGGACTCTGTATTAGTGAGGAGCTTGAGAATGGGAGGCTATTGGTTGTAGAACTGTACATTATTGTAAGGAAATCTCATCCTTAGCCTGGATACAGTTGTGCCTAAGTGTTACATATGTGTTTCTAACATACGTTCTGTGAGTGTGTTCAGGATTTGGCAAGTAGATTTACTATTGATTTGTTCAGTTATAGAATTAGCTTCCCTAGTGTCCTTGGCAATATCTCCTGATTGCCATTACTGCAGAAAAGTAAAAGCAAATGAAATTTTATTTTCTCCAGAGGCTAAAGAAAGCGTTTTACATTTTAACTGAAGCTCAGAATGTTTCCTGATGAAATTAGTCCCCAGCTATAGTGAGATTTTTTTTTTCATAAAGTGATGGGGGCTAAAGTCAAAGACCCTCCCTTTGATCTTGAAACACTCAGTCAAAAAAAGTCATCAGTAAACAAATATTGTAAGACTTCTAAAATGCATTTGTTGTGCAGTTAAATATGATAAGAGCTGAAAAAGTGCTTAGCACAGTGCCTGATATGCCTTAAGAACTTAACAAATTACAGCTGTTTCTTTTAGGATGATAAATGAGCCACTGACACAGAACTCTGGGTTGCTAGAGGAACTTAAGACATCATTTAAATAAAAAAGATAAGCATTCTTTAGAGTGAATAGTGGCAAGATGAGCTAAGATAAAGTTACAATAAATGCAAATCTTAGCCAAACAACTAAAATATCATGAAATTACTCACTTAAATGTTTATTGACTCTGACTGTGAGTATTATTAGGCCTAATGGGGAGAACTAACAATGTCGTGGCTGCCCACATTTATAAAACTATTTCAAGCCCTGTGCAAAGGTGATAAACCTTGTGTAAATGAGAATTCGAGTAAAGCAAACCAGACACATTAGAAGAAAAGAAAAGAAACACTAGACTAAAGCTTGTTGATCACGAATTTGGAAAGACTAGCATATATCTTTTGTGTCATTTTTCAGCAAACTTTTTGGAGGTTTACAGAGTTTTATCAGTTTTACATCCAACAATTCATCCACATTTTCTTTCATCTCATTGATTCTAATTCCTCAAGACAGCATCCCTTAATCCTCTTCTTCCCCGTGTTTCCCATTTCCATTCCTCCTTCTACGCTGCCCCTTTAGAACTTCATCTTTGAGTAAATGTTTCCCTTTTGATCTCAGATGGTTGACTATTCTAAGGTATTACTCCCTTACAGACCAGACAATTGTTTGGCTGGAATTAAGCCAGTGGGATAAACTCAGTTGCAGACCTGAAGGAGATCTAAGGACCATATTGCCAGGGTTCCACTATGGTCACTTTTTTTTTCTTTTTTTTAAATTTTATTGGGGGCTCTTACAGCTACTACAACATTCAGTACATCATTTGTATCAAGCACATTTGCACACATATTTCCACATACATTTCCCAATATTTTCCACCTGAGCCCTTGATACAAGCTCCTCTTAAAAAAAAAAAACTCCCCTTTCCTCTCCCCCCCTTTTTAAAAAAATTAATCATTTTATTGGGGGGCCCCTACAACTCCCATTACAATCCCTAACAACATCTGTTGTATTCAGACCACTTCTACACACCCATTGCCATCATCACTCTCAAAACATTCTCCCTCCCTCCAGGCCCCCATTATCAGCTCCCTATATTACCCTTCCTCTCCCCCTTCCCCTTGAACCCTTAGTAATTTACAAATTATTTTTTCATCCTGTACACTGTACAATATGTCCCAACACTCACTTCTCTGTTGTCTGTGCCCCAGAGAGGAGGCTACGTGTAGATCCCTGAAGTTGGCTCTCCCTCTCCATTCCTCCATCCCTCCACCCTCCTGGTATTACCACTACCATCACTAGTCTTGATGGATCATCTATCCTAAGTTTCCCATGTTTCCAACTTCACTGTACATCTCCTGGTCTAGCTGGATTTATGTGGTAGAATTGGGGTCATGATAGTGGGTGCGAGGCAGCATGGGAACTAGAGGAAGGTTGCATATTTCATAGCTCCTACCCTGTATCTTAACTGACTCATCTCCTCCTTGTAACCCCTCTGCAAAA